>SJXQ01012277.1:6007-99339 GCA_006408695.1 Aepyceros melampus
GGGGGGGCTCCAAAATCACTGCAGATGGTGACTGCAGCCATGAAATTAAAAGATGCTTACTCCTTGGAAGAAAAGTTATAACCAACCTAGATAGCATATTCAAAAGTAGAGACATTACTTTGCCGATTAAGGTCTGTCTAGTCAAGGCTATGGTTTTTTCAGTGGTCATGTATGGATGTGAGAGTTGGACTGTGAAGAAGGCTGAGCACCGAAGAATTGATGCTTTTCAACTGTGGTGTTGGAGAAGACTCTTGAGAGTCCCTTGGACTGCAAGGAGATCCAACCAGTCCATTCTGAAGGAGATCAGCCCTGGGATTTCTTTGGAAGGAATGATGCTAAAGCTGAAGCTCCAGTACTTTGGCCACCTCATGCGAAGAGTTGACTCATTGGAAAAGACCCTGATGCTGGGAGGGATTGGGGGCAGGGAGAGAAGGGGACGACCGAGGATGAGACGGCTGGATGGCATCATGGACTAGATGGATGTGAGTCTGAGTGAACTCCGGGAGATGGTGATGGACAGGGAAGCGTGGCGTACTGTGATTCATGGGGTCAGATAGAGTCGGACACAACTGAGTGACTGAACTGGGCAGTTCCAAGAAGAAATATGCTTGTGGGGTGTCAACCAGGACCCAAAAGATTCTAAAGAGCCACCACTATATGCCTCAGGGCCTCAAGTCCTAATTAAAGTCTGGAAAGGTGGGTCCCCAAAAGCTCAACTCCAGCCCACATGGAAGGGCCCCTACTCTGTAATACTTTCTACCTCCACAGCAGTCAAGATACCAGGGCATGATTCCTGGATTCACTACTCATGAGCCAAGCCCAGGAAGAAAACAGAGGAGGACATTCAATGCACCTGTGAGCCCTGGGAGATCTCAGATACCTAGCCAGGACTATAAATGAGTGTAATTCTAACAAACACCCCCAAAATTAAGTTTCTGGGGATAAGATTTCTCAGGACAGCTCTAAAGAGCCAACACAGCTTGGCAGAGGTTGAACTCCAAAATAGACAGGAGATAGATCTCCTGATCCCTGAAAAAGGAGGGACTTGAGCCATCTTGAATGAAATGTGTTGTTTCTGGGTAAATACTTCCAGCTAAGTTAAAGAAAGTCTCACAATCCTCAAGAAAAACTTTCATATCCTATAGGATCTCAAAGAATGAGGTGGAGAGTCTTCAGAGTGGCTACAATCTCTCCTTGAGGGTTCCTTCTCCTGGCGAAGGGGAATCATTGGCTAATGCCCCAACTAACCCTTTTATCACCATATTGATACTGCTTATGATTGCTCATGTATTGTCAATTATTTAACCCATTTTGTCTCTGCCCAAGTCAACAAGTGTCGGGAGCCAGCGTGAGGAATCCCACCCGTGACAGGGTCACGTGACAAACTCAGATGGCAGGGCAATTTGATTCATCGGATTTCTCCCTGGTTTTTCCTGAACATGTGCCCCCCAAAATAAGAATTTGTCTGTTTTCCCATTTTAGCCCAACCCCCCTTTGATAACGCTCTAGCCTGCCTAACAGGTTCCCTTAATTTTCTGCAAGCTTGTGAACTGCTCACAACCTCCCAAATGTGGAAGGCACAAAAGCCTCAAAGTATCTTAAAGTTTCAGAGTCTTTTCAAATTTATATTGGTGACAGGATTTCATGGTTGACTCAATGATTGCTGCCAGACCTCCTCATTTCTTATCTCTCAGGCACCCAGGAAGATGTAATCTATATAAATGGGATATGGAAAAAGGGATATGTAGTAGTTTTGATATTAGCAATACTGAACTTTTGAGTAAATTACTTTTCCTTTGCTATAAATCACTGTACTTCCTTTTATTACAAACTGCTGTATTCTTATTTAATGTTTTCTGAGAGAGGCATTCAGACTTTGGAAAGATTAACACAAATAAGTCTTCTGGTTAACAAAAACTTCATCAGAAGAGAGCCATAGAAATGTTAATAGGCCTCTTGGCCAGAAGATAGTGTAAACCACCTGAGACTTTTGTAACAGGAGAGTATGCAAAAAAGAAAGCCTTGTCTCAATGTGGAAGATGTAATCTATATAAATGGGATATGGAAAAAGGGATATGTAGTAGTTTTGATATTAGCAATACTGAACTTTTGAGTAAATTACTTTTCTTTTGCTATAAATCACTGTACTTCCTTTTATTACAAACTGCTGTATTCTTATTTAATGTTTTCTGAGAGTGGCATTCAGACTTTGGAAAGATTAACACAAATAAGTCTTCTGGTTAACAAAAACTTCATCAGAAGAGAGCCATAGAAATGTTAATAGGCTTCTTCACTAGAAGATAATGTGGACCAACTGAGACTTTTGTATCAGGAGAATATGTAAAAAAGAAAGCCTTGTCTCAGTGAGGGTCGGGACTGCTACCTCTGCGTAACTCTATTATGTATAATTTGGGGTATATAAGCTGATTCTGAACAATAAACTCGCTCTTGGAGCCTTACACCGACGTTGGATTTCCCCATGTCATTCTTTTCTCCTTCTTTTTTCCTCTTTTTCAGCTGAATTCCCATCTGGGGCGGGGAGGCTCACCACGTCTACTTACCTGTCCCGGCTGCTAAGATCCATGAGAGAGAGAGCCCAGGGCGGGGCATTCTCCGATATTCAAACGGAGCCGGTGGCCTAATGTAGATGGTGCAAACCTCTTGTCTCGAGGTTTTATTGGCTTTCCACGTAAACCAAGTTATTCAGCCTTCTTTTCTCCATCTTAATTTTCCTGCTATACTATTTCTTCCTAATCTATTCTTATATTTCTAAATAAATAAGTTTTTCCTCGCCGACGCCATCCCCCCTTCGAATTCCCTGGATCCACCGGGGCTGGACCCTGGCAAAGTATTGTTGAAACCAGTCTTGAAGAATTTTGAGCATTACTTTACTAGCGTGTGAGATGAGTGCAATTGTGCAATAGTTTGAACATTCTTTGGCATTGCCTTTCTTTGAGATTGGAATGAAAACGGACCTTTTCCAGTCCTGTGGTCACTGCTGAGTTTTTCAAACTTGCTGGCATATTAAGTGCAGCACTTTCACAGCATCATCTTTCAGGATTTGAAATAGCTCAACTGGAATTCCATCACCTCCACTAGCTTTGTTCATAGTGATGCTTCCTAAGGCCCTCTTAACTTTGCATTCCAGGATGTCTGGCTCTAGGTGAGTGATCACACCATCATGATTATCTGGATTGTGAAGATCTTTTTTTGTACAGTTTTTTTTTTTTGTATTCTTGCCACCTCTTCTTAATATCTTCTGCTTCTGTTGGGTCCATACCATTTCTGTCCTTGATTGAGCCCATTTTGCATGAAATGTTCCCTTGATATCTTCATTTTCTTGAAGATATCTCTAGTCTTTTCCATTCTATTGCTTTTCTCTATTTCTTTGCATTGATTGCTAAGGAAGGCCTTCTTATCTCTCCTTGTTATTCTTTGCAACTCTGCATTCAAGTGGGTATATCTTTCCTTTACTCCTTTGCCTTTTGCTTCTTATTGATTCCCTACTTTTGCATGCCAGTCCCCTATAATGAAAATGACATCTCTTTTGGGAGTTAGTTCTTGCATTCTTCATAGAACCGTTCAACTTCAGCTTCTTCAGCATTACTGGTCAGGGCATAACTTGGATTACCGTAATATTGAATGGTTTGCTTGGAAACAAACAGAGATCATTCTGTCATTTTTGAGATTGCATGCAGGTACTGCATTTTTAACTCTTTTGTTGACTATGATGGCTACTGAATTCCTTCTAAGGGATTCTTGCCCACAGTAGAAGATATAAGGGTCTTCTGAGTTAAATTCAGCCATTCCAGTCCATTTTATTTCACTGATTCCTAAAATGTCAATGTTCACTCTTGCCATCTCCTGTTTGACCACTTCCAATTTACCTTGATTCATGGAGTTAACATTCCAGGTTCCTATGTGATATTGTTCTTACAGCATCAGGCTTTATTTCCATCACCAGTCACATCCACAACTGTGCATTGTTTTTGCTTTGACTCTGTCTCTTCATTCTTTCTGGAGTTATTTTGCCACTGATCTCCAGTAGCATATTGGGTACCTACTGACCTGGGGAGTTCATCTTTCAGTGTCCTATCTTTTTGCCTTTTCACACTGTTCATGGGGTTCTCAAGGCAAGAACACTGAAGTGATTTGCCATTCTGTTCTCCAATGGACCAAGTTTTGTCAGAACTCTTCACTGCTGGAGTGGCTCTGAGGAGATACCCCATGTCCAAGGTCAGAGAAGCACTAGCAAGATGGTAGGAGGAGTGAGATCACGTTTAGAATGAAACCCCGCACCCACTAGAAATACTCAGAGGGCTCAAACAAACCTTGTGCACACCAGGAAGGACCCAGAGACCACACAGAGACTGAGAAAGAACTGTTTGAGTGTCTCCTGTGGCAGTATGGGTCAGCAGTGGAGTGCTGTCGGGGCAGGGGCTGTGGCTGCAGCAGACCTGGGTATGGCTTAAACCCTTTTGGAGCAGGTCGCCATTAACCCCACCATAGAGCTGCCAGAATTTACACAGGATTGGGCAACAAACTCTTGGCGGGCACAAACAAAACCTTGTGCACAGCAGGACCCAGGAGAAAGGAGCAGTGATCCTACAATAGGCTGACGCAGACTTGCCCGTGATTGTCTGGGAATCTGTGGCAGAGGCGGCGTGGGTCGGGGTGGCCTGCTGCAGGGCTGGGGGCATTGAGTGCAGCAGTGCATGCATGGGACCTTTTGAAGGAGGTCACCATTATCTTCATTACCTCCACCAGAGTTTAGCCTAGGTCAAATAACAGAGAGGACTTCCCTGGTGGCTGAGATGGTAAAGCGTCTGCCTACAATGCGGGAGACCTGGGTTCAATCCAGGTTTCCCTTGATCAGGGAACTAGATCCTACATGCCACAACTAAGAGTTCACAGACCACAACTAAGACCTGGCACAGCCAAATAAATAAATAACATTAAAAAAAAGGGGGGGGGGATACAGTGTTAATTTGTTTAAAATGTCTAGAGCGATTACAAATTAGCAATTGCTAATTGTAATTACTAACACTAAAATATAGTGATTACCAAGCATCTTCTACATATTTAACTTTAGATGAAGCCCAGATTGTAAAATAGATGGGGCAGACTTGTTCAAGTCAAAGTCCAGACACTGAACACCCACTATGATCTTCTTTTGCCCATTTGCTTGACTTCCCAGAGCCCCTTTTGAATTGGTCCTTAGGTCTCTGTGAGGCATAGTTTTGAAACTTTTGCTCTAAAAGAGACATTAACTCCAAATGTGAAAAATGCATAGAGAAATTAAAATGTAAAGTAGTGAATTTTCTATAATTCTTATTAATAAGATAAAAAGTCAGTTAGACAATGTTATATTTCTCTTTTACTTTTATAGATTAATTTAGACACAGAAAAGTAATATCAGTAGAGTGTGGTGGGACACACAATCATAAACTTTCAATATTGAGAACTTTAAATAGATCAAGTCCAATAAATTCTTTTTGATAATTTATCTCAAAGAATTAGAGATTCAGATGTTTATATTTGTAAGTTTGATCAAAGTATTATTTATAATAGACAATTTTGAACAATCAAAATGCTTGTGGAACCCATAATTGATAATTCTTGAGAGCTTACTATAATTCAGATATTTTGTTCATTGCTATCACATGGTATATCCAATGTGACAGTGATTAATCCAGATCAGGGATATAAAAAGCATGTGTTCAAAAGAAAACAAAAATGGATAAAGGTCCACATAAATTTTAAAACAAATACAAAAATTTATATAAAGTGACTATGATCTTGATAAAACAAAAAAAATTAATTGTGTTTATACTGGCACGATTAATTTGCACTGTTCTTCTTGCTTTGCTTTTCATAATAGTGTCCAAATTTTAAATATGTATATGTATTTTTTGTTGTTTAGTTGCTCAGTTGTGTCTGATTCTTTCAAGATTGCATGGACTGTAGTCAGTCAAGATTCTCTGCCCATGGAATCTTCCAGGCAAGAATACTGGAGTGGATTGCAATTTCCTTCTCCAATGCATGAAAATGAAAAGTGAAAGTGAAGTCGCTCAGTCGTGTCCAACTCTTCATGACCCCATGGACTGCAGCCTATCAGGCTCCTCCATACATGGAATTTTCCAGGCAAGAGTGCTGGAGTGGGGTGCCATTGCCTTCTCCATGCCATTTCCTACTACAGGGGATTTTCCCAATCCAAGGGTCAAACCTGCATCTCCTGCAAGCCTCCTGCACTGCCAGCAGATTCTTTACTGCTGAGCACCAGGCATTTCCTTACAGTCATAGAAGATTATTACTTAAAAATATAAAACTTAATACTCAAGAGTGTCCACTTAGTGAAACTCTGTAATAGAACTCTGCTTCTTGCTATGGATTTAGTTAGTTGTCAAAGCATTATCCAGCCTGAATGCGCTGACTTCTTTAGGGGGTATTGTAAGCAGTGCCGTCTCACTTCGTTCATGTCTTGTCTCAGGAGTAGAATGTCATTTATCAGATCCCCTTAGAATCCCATTTCTAAGTTCTCTGCATGAGCCCTCCTTTGGTTTCTCACACTTGGAATTTGTCAAGATTTCTCACAAAATGTGTGTTTTCTAGAATCATCCATAACATTTGGGTCACTAGGTTTTTCTTTTTCTTTTTTCCTGCATCACAGTGAAGAAACACAAAATACAAATTGCTAGTAGATAATTACTGCTGTGATTGGTAAGTGAAAATAGAGGACTGACCAGTTAACTGTAATTAACTAGTTGTGTAACTTAGATTGAAGGCAAAAGGAAACGGGGGCCACAGAAGGAGCAATAGTTGAAATGGTCATCAACTCAAACGACATGAATTTGAGGAACTCCTGAGAGACAGTGGGGGAAAGAAGAGCCTGGAGTGCTGCAGTTCATGGGTTCACAAACAGTCTGGCATGACTAAGTGACTGAATGACAACAAGACTCTACGAGTTCAGAATGATGACCATTCAGTTATGCAACTGAGGGCTGAAGGTGGGGGTGCAGTTGGTGGAGAGAGAAATTATTCCCCCCTCCGAAACAGCCAAAAAGATCATTGTGTATGATTCTTTTTCACTTACAAGTGTAACTCATGGGAAATTATCTAAATGGAAAGAAAAAGGTTACACATTTATCAATAAACTTTGTTTGAAATAGCTTTCACAAGCTATCAAGAACTAATACATCAGTGTTCTTCACTGCTAAGAGCTATGTTGTTTTCATTCATGAACTACTATAAGGAAAAATGCCCAATTAAGACACATTTTCTAAAAGTTTTCTACTCTTTCAAAATATATATATAGCTAAAAGAAAAACAGATAATTTAAGATGTCATAAACTCGTGTAAGTTTACCTCAGTGAATGCATTTAAAAGAAATAAGCACTTAATTAAGTAATTTATTCTCATGGTGCACTAATATATATTCAGTTCTGAGCCACAGTTAAATTTATAAGAAACACTGATGCAAATTGATATATGTTGAATATACACAAGAATCAATGTCACTTAATTTTTTTAAAATTAAATTTTAAAATTAAAAATTTTTTATTTTAAATGTACATTTTATTTTTTCTCTTTAATTAATTTTTATGTTTTAGTTTGTTTTGCTTTACAATACTGTATTCGTTTTGCTACTCATTGACATGAATCAGCCACGAGTGTACATTAACTCTCAATCCCGACCCCCTCCTCCCCCCTCCCGCCCCACACCCTCTCTCTGGATTATCCCCGTGCATCAGTCCCAAGCATCCTGCATCCTGCATCAAACCTGGACTGGCGATTCGTTTCACTTATGATATCACACATGTTACACTGCCACTCTGCCAACTCATCCCACCCTCTCCCTCTCCCACAGAGTCCAAAAGGCCGTTCTATACATCTGTGTCTCTTTTGCTGTCTTGTGTACAGGTTTATCATTACCATCATTCTAAATTCCATATATATGTGTAAGTATACTGTATTGGTGTTTTTCTTTCTGGCTTACTTCACTCTGTAAATTTTAATATCTAAAAGCATGCAAAATGTTTAGAAACTTGGTTTTTGTGTGCTTTCTCTCATTTTTCATCCCTACAGCTCTCATTTCTGACTCTCTCACTCTTTCAAGTTTCCCCTAAAACTTGAAACGTTCTTAGAATTGGTCAGTTTGTTGACGTTGCTCTCTAAATTTTTCAATTATATTTTAAAATCAGTATAAAGATCTCAAAGATATTCTGGGGATAAATCCTCCTAATCAATTACGTCGATTCCCCATTTTAATCCTATAGTGGTGCAGTACGAATACGACACTAAGGATATTTACTTTTGAAGAAATTTACTTTTCAGAATCAGTGCAGATGATGTGTATGTTTGTATAAGGGAATAACTTAAGAAATTTTACGCTGAATTTGAAGGTATCAAGTGAAACTACTTGAAGAAGAAGGGAAAAGAAATTAAGAAAATTTTAACAGTAATATAGTAAGCTACTATTCCAAGTGTAAGCTTATGTATTCCTAAACCAGTATGTTTAAAAAAGAATGCAAAGGAGTGGGCAGCTATGAGAACTTTGTTATTACTTTTCCCTTTAATATGTCCATGGTGATCTCATTTTTGCCTCCTATTCACCACAATTCTATCCCTCTTTCTTCCATCCCTCCCTCCCTTCCCCTCTTTAGTTTTCTCTATGCAGAGAAGAGGGCACAGAGAACGGGGTGGTTGGATAGCATCACTGACTCAATGGACGTGAATTTGAGCAACTCAGGGAGATAGTGAAGGACAGGGGAGCCTGGCATGTCTTCTGTCAGAAAGATGGACAAATTCCCATCTTGTTCATATACTTTTTTGTGTGTGTGTGTGAACATAGGCAATCTATTTTTATTTATTTTTTAATTAATTTTTATTTTTTTAGTTTCTTTTGCTTTACAATACCGCATTCGCTCTGCTACACATCGACACGGATCAGCCACGAGTGTACATGAACTCCCAATCCCGACCCCCACCTCCCTCCTCCCGCCCCACACCCTCTCTCTGGATTATCCCCGTGCATCAGTCCCAAGCATCCTGCATCCTGCATCAAACCTGGACTGGCGATTCGTTTCACTTATGATATCACACATGTTACACTGCCACTCTGCCAACCCATCCCACCCTCTCCCTCTCCTACAGAGTTCCCTCCCACCCCACACCCTCTCTCTGGATTATCCCCGTGCATCAGTCCCAAGCATCCTGCATCCTGCATCAAACCTGGACTGGCGATTCGTTTCACTTATGATATCACACATGTTACACTGCCACTCTGCCAACCCATCCCACCCTCTCCCTCTCCTACAGAGTCCAAAAGAAAAGAGCTCTGTTATAATTTACTCTCAAATGAAATACTTGGATATAAATCTAACAAAATATGAACAAGATCTACATGAGAAGAACTATAGAACTCTGATTAAAGAAGTCAAAGAGAAGCTCTTCTGAAAATGTCTATACTGTTAATTTGGTCTCAATTTAGCTGTTGGATGAATTAAAGGATTTACAGGGTTGTTTGTTTTTCCTCCAATTCTGAGGGTATATTTCTGCCCTGAATAAAAATCTTATCTGAGAATCTTCTTCCTCAGTTTCCCTTTTGTCTTCTTCAAGTAAGTACCATAAACCAATCTGAAATTTATTCCTACATAGGAAAACTTCAAAAAAGTAAATGAGAGTTTCCTTTTAAAGTTTTGTTTTATTATGTTTATCATTCCAAACATTCCATAATATTTTTCTTTGATTTTGTTCTAAATAAGGTTAAACATCAGTCTGAATACACAGATCCTATGTAATTTCAAAACTTTTGAATTCATGTTACCTAGATTTTATTGTTTGCTCATTTTATTTCTTCTAAGAATATTTTACCTTCTGTCTCTTTTTTTCCTGTGTTTAATGCCATCTCTCACGTTATCTCTTTGTCCTCTTCCTTTGCAATCTTGAAGGACTTTTCAAGTTTGACCTATAGGTGATTTGACTTTTCTCAATGTAAATGTTACTTTAAAGGTTTATTGTAAATGCTATTTTAAATGTTTTCAATGTTTATTTTTAATTGGAGGATAACTGATTTGCAGTGTGTTGGTTTCTTCCATACAACAACGTGAATCAGCTATAAGTATACTTATATCCCCTCTGTTTTGGGCCGCCCTTCCTTCCATCTCATCCCTCTAGGCAGTTACAGAACATCGGGCTGAGCTCCCTGTGTTATATAGCACCTTCCCACTAGCTATCTATTTTACACATGGTAATGTATTGATTTTTGAGGATTTAATTCTGCCACTGTGCTTGGTGATATTCTTGCAACCTTTCCTAACCAGATCAAATTCCTTTTCTGACTCATTCTAAAGCATCTTGTTGACTTTTCAACTCATCTTAAAGAATTTCTTAATGTTTTCTGCCCTAATGTTGCTTGTCCTTATTATACAGAGGTCAGACCATTCTAAATTCTTTTCAGGATACAAATAAAAACGTCTCTGACATTTCCTTCTAGATTTTGCAGTAGATTATTTTCATAGTTAGGCTCCTTCTTTTCTTTTCCTGGTTGTTTGTTTCTTCCCCCTCATTCCCTTACTCCACAGTATTTTCTCAAAAACATTTCTTTCTTTTTCTTTAATTCTTTGATTTTTTTAAAAAATTTATCCATTTCAGTGTTGCCAATAAAAAGCATTTACCTTTGTTTGAGGGGTTTGTTCAATTACAATTTTCTGTTAATTGGGAACTCTGACCCAAGCTAGTATATAAAATTTATATGTCAAAGAAATGTTGCAACTGCAGATTTTTCATCTCCCTGTCTATAGTACTTTACTTTTGTACCATTCACTTTCAAGAATGTTCTTGACTACATATCAACTAGATTATGCCTGTTTATTCTCTGAGAACTGTCCCTTCCTATGTACAAAATAGAGGTTTGGACTAAAGAAAACTGATACTCTTGTGTTTATTTTTACTTACAATAAAAAGATAATTGCACAAATTATATTTATTACAAATACTGATTCTATAAGTCAAATAACTGATGATAGAATATTAGTGAAATAATTGCTTATGTGTAGTTAGGTGGTATTGATTTTATAATAAATACTCTGAATATTCTATGGTGAAATGCTTAGCCAAGTATTTATCATGATCAAGATTTTCTGTGCAATAATGAATGAAAGTTCTTCCAGATAGCTGCTTTCAATTGGCTAATAGCATTTGGTAACATGAGTTCTATTGCTTTAAATCTACCTAGATATTTAAAGTCTGCCTAAATTCTAACGAATTTGGAATGTTGAGCAGAGCTATATAAGGAGCTATTAGCCAAATTTCATTTAAAATCAATAGTGTGGTCTTGACTTCTCCAGTGGAGTACATTAAACACACCATGACCTTTTCAAATGGCTCTATCTAGAGTACTTCTGAAACTGTCTTACAAATGTTATGCAGTTTAAACCTTCAGGTGACTCTAACTCTTAATCATACTGATATGCTTGACCACAGAATATACGAAAAGTATTTGAGAAACTTTTTTTCATTAGTTTTAACACATAGGATCAGAAGTGTTTCTCAGGGAAGAGTACGCCAGTAATATAAACTGTGTGTGTGCAGGTATATATGTGTCATATGTACATATATATTTATATATAACATATAAATTATAAAACAAATAATTAGTTCATATATGTAGTATGCACTATACATATACTGTATTCTATAAATAATAATATTATAAATACTATAATATATTTTGTTTATATCACAATATATGTATATGTACAAAGACATATTGCTTTAGACTTCCTATTGTTTATACATCAAAATTTATAAAGATATAAGTCTGTTTGTTTAAGTAATGACATTGAATTTATGGTGGTACTTTTATGAAATAATGTTTTCATAAAGATAATATATATCTGTCTTCAATAATATGAGAAATAAAAATATTAATAATTAAAATACACTTTGAAGTACATGTTTTAAAATAATTCAATAATGTAGGTGATGCTAGAGATGTTTATACCTTAGAATACCAAACACCTAAAAGATAAAAGGCATAACTTTTAAGGAAAATAATCTATTATCTTGAAAGTATCTTCAGAAATGACCACGGCCATTACAAAAATGCCCTGCAAATATACAGCATTCTGTATTTACAAGAACCTGCTTCCCTCCCCTCTCCTTCCATTTATTTGCAATGTTTCCAAGAAATGAAAGTCACCCTTTGGGCCATTTATTCTTTTCTAACAAAGTCAAAGCTGTTGACAGTTGTTGCCATGAGCATTTTTAATGGTGGAGAAATGAGAAGTCTAATGAAGATGTTTTTCTAAAACTCTAGTGGTGCAAGAGATGTTCTGTTGATATTAAATTTAAAGCTGCATATAGGAACATTATATAGAAAGAAAATATTTCTGATGAAATTTGTTGAAACAATATACTTTTTTTAAACCCAATTCCTCTAAACAGAAGGAAAATGGCAACTTCTCATAGATATTTTGGCATTGTGTAGCCATTCCCTAAAGGTTCATTTTCCTTATTAGTCATCTAGCTCTAGCCCAGTTGCTCAGTCATGTCTAACTGTTTGCCACCCCCTAAACTGTAGCCTGCCAGGCTCCTCTGTCCATGGTATTTCCCAGGCAAGAATATTGGAGTGGGTTGCCATTTCCTACACAGGGGATCTTCCCAACCCAGGGATCGAACTCAAGTCTCCTGCATTAGCAGGCAAATTCTTTAACCACTGAGCCACCCGGGAAGACCTTATTAGTGATATGTACATTAAAGTAATTCTTTACATCAAGCAGTATAGAAAGAATCTGGTACTTGCCTTTCTTTTTGCACAGTTAACCGGATGGCAATTTTTCTGACTAAATATTTCACCTCTAACTATATTCTGAAATTTTATTAAAATATCATTGAATATGATAAGAACAATGTAGTAAGGATTTTGATGGAGAAAATAAGTTACGAACCTTTCCTTCTAGTACTTTCATTCTAATGGGGGACATAATATGTGCCCTTTTAAAAACCTTGATTGGACAGAACATATTATATGTTAGTCACAATGATGTACTTAACTCCATGCTTTGTGCATAATAAATAATTGTTGTTTAGTTGCTAGGTCATGCCCAACTCTACAATCCCATAGACTGTAGCCCACCAGGCTCCTCTGTCCATGGGGTTTTCCAGGCCAGAATACTGGAGTGGGGTGCCATTTCCTTCTCTAGGGGATCTTCTCAACCCAGGCATGGGGCTTGTGTCTTCTGCATTGGCAGGTAGATTGTTTATCACTGAGTCAACAATAAATATTTAGCAAACAGTTATTCAATTATTGAATAAAAAATTGTGTACCTATGTTTCAGAAGTGTCTCTATTATAGTTCTAGAATTAAATATTTTCTCATATTCATTTAATCATCATAAAACTGAAGTTCAGAGAAATTAGGTATTGTATCCAGGGTTGCACAATAAGCAGTGAGAATAACTAAATTCCAACTTACACAAAATGCCACAAAAGTGCTATTTTCCCTGTACTAGAAATGGCAGAAAAAATAACCATAGTGCATGGTAGAATGCTAAAAGTGATACAAGATACATGTATGTAAAATACTGGGGGGGAAGAGAAGAGGGACATGAAGTTAAAGAAATTATGGATGACTTTACAGAAGAGATGAATCTAAGTTAAATTCTTCAAATAGTATAAGTAATAGACATATATAAATGGGTTGAAAGGATCTGATAAAGTAAATTTGAGGTGACATATGGATAGATGGAGAGCTTCACAGGTGACTCAGTGGTAAAGAATCCACCTGCCAATACAGGAGATGCAGGAAATGCAGCTTCTAATCTTGGGTCAGGAAGATCCTCTTGAGGAGGAAATGGCAACCCACTTCAATGTTCTTGCCTGGCAAATCACATGGACAGAGGAGTATGGCAGACTACAGTCCATAGGGGCTGCAAGAGTCAGATACGACTGAGCATCAATGAATGGAAGCATTGAGACACAATAGGTATAATTTATGTGTGAGCCCATGTAACTTGTCCTTTGAATTTCAAATAAGATTGAGCCAAATTCTATTCCAAAGTGATTGATTCTGCCATTACCCATCCCTTCTGTGGCCTTATTTTCTATTGGCTCTTATCCAGTGGTAGCTTATTGACTACATTGGTTTGACTATCTTAATAGAAAAAGCCCTTTCCAACAAACAAAAAGCAAAAATAATTGATAGGGCTTTCACAAGCCTGACACTCACCTTGAATACTGACTAGCATATTCATTCCTGCTTTGGAGAAAGGGACTATGGCTCAGAAAGTCAAGCTGCAATCTCAATAATGAAATCAGGACTAGGGTTAGGTACGTTAGAAACATATAGACTGTGGGGTGGCAACTTTCCAAATAAAGTTGGGGTCTGGCTACAAGAAATGAGTGAATTATTTTGGAGAAAGGTGAAATTAGATATCTACTGAATCAATGTTGGACATATACAGATATATTATCTGTCTCATATATAAGAACAGATTAGCATATCCGATGGTAATTGCAAGTTAAAGCCTAAAATTCTAGCAACATGAAATCACCATTTACAAAGTAGAAACAGAAAATAACTGAACCTTTTTTTATTTATAAGGTAATATTATAAATAATTGTCTAGATAAATTAATTTGGCAGGAGTTTGAACAATGGATACAAAGGAAGAGGGATTAGAAATAGGAAAAAAATTCATCTTTGTGGAAAAGAAATTACAGATAACTTTCAGAGAAATATATTTGAGGCTAGGCAAATAAGTGAAAATGAAGATCATTCAGAAAACGAAGATCATGGCATCCAGTCCCATCACTTCATGGGAAATAGATGGGGAAACAGTGGGAAAAGTGTCAGACTTTATTTTTGGGGGCTCCAAAACCACTGCAGATGGCGACTGCAGCCATGAAATCAAAAGACGCTTACTCCTGGAAGAAAAGTTACGACCAACCTAGGTAGCATATTGAAAAGCACAGATATTACTTTGCCAACTAAGGTCCGTCTAGTCAAGGCTATGGTTTTTCCTGTGGTCATGTATGGATGTGAGAGTTGGACTGTGAAGAAGGCTGAGCGCTGAAGAATTGACGCTTTTGAACTGTGGTGTTGGAGAAGACTCTTGAGAGTCTCTTGGACTGCAAGGAGATCCAACCAGTCCATTCTGAAGGAGATCAACCCTGGGATTTCTTTGGAAGGAATGATGCTAAAGCTGAAACTCCAGTACTTTGGCGACCTCATGTGAAGAGTTGATTCATTGGAAAAGACTCTGATGCTGGGAGGGATTGGGGGCAGGAGGAGAAGGGGACGACAGAGGATGAGATGGCTGAATGGCATCACTGACTTGATGGGCGTGAGTCTGAGTGAACTCCGGGAGCTGGTGATAGACAGGGAGGCCTGGCGTGCTGAGATTCATGGAGTCGCAAAGAGCCGAACACGACTGAGGGACTGAACTGAACTGAACTAAGTGAAAGTGAAGTCACTCAGTCGTGTCCAACCCTCAGCGACCCCATGGACTGCAGCCTACCAGTCTCCTCCATCCATGGGATTTTCCAGACAAGAGTACTGGAGTGGGGTGTCATTGAGGTGTCATTTAAAAAAAATTACTAACAATTAGTAAGGAAGATCCCAGATGGCACTGGTGGTAAAGAATCCACCTGCCACTGCAGAAGAAGTAGGAGACACGGGTTCAATCCCTGTGTCAGGAAGATCCCCTGGAAAAGCAAATGGCGCCCCACTCCAGTATTCTTTTAAATTTATTTATTTTAATTGGAGGTAAATTACTTTACAATATTGTATTGGTTTTGCCATACAACATGTATCCACCACAGGTATACATGTGTTTCCCATTCTGAACTCCCCTCCCTCCTCCCTCTCCATACCATCCCTCTGGGTCGTCTCAGTGCACCAGCCCCAAGCATCCAGTATCATGCATTGAACCTGGACTGGCGATTCGTTTCATACATGACATTATACATGTTGCAATGCCATTCTCCAAAATCATACCACCCTCGCCCTCTCCCACAGAGTCCAAAACACTGTTCTATACATCTGTGTCTCTTTTGCTGTCTCGCATACAGGGTTATCGTTACCATCTTTCTAAATTCCATAAATATGTGTTAGTATACTGTATCAGTGTTTTTCTTTCTGGCTTACTTCACTCTGTATAATAGGCTCCAGTTTCATCCACCTCATTAGAACTGATTCAAATGTATTCTTTTTAATGGCTGAGTAATACTCCATTGTGTATATGTACCACCGCTTTCTTATCCATTCATCTGCTGATGGACATCTAGGTTGCGTCCATGTCCTGGCTATTATAAACAGTGCTGCAATGAACATTGGGGTACATGTGTCTTTTTCAATTCTGGTTTCCTTGGTGGGTATGCCCAGCAGTGGGATTGCTGGGTCATAAGGCAGTTCTATTTCCAGTTTTTTAAGGAATCTCCACACAGTTCTCTATAGTGGTTATACTAATTTGCATTCCCACCAACAGTGTAAGAGGGTTCCCTTTTCTCCACAATCTCTCCAGCATTTACTGCTTGTAGACTTTTGGATAGCAGCCATTCTGACTGGTATGAAATGGTACCTCATTGTGGTTTTGATTTGCATTTCTCTGATAATGAGTGATGTTGAGCATCTTTTCATGTGTTTGTTAGCCATTCGTATGTCTTCTTTGGAGAAATATCTATTTAGTTCTTTGGCCCATTTTTTGATTGGGTCGTTTATTTTTCTGGAACTGAGCAGTAGGAGTTGCTTATATATTTTTGAGGTTAGTTGTTTGTCAGTTGCTTCATTTGTTATTATTTTCTCCCATTCTGAAGGCTGTCTTTTCACCTTGATTATAGTTTCCTCTGCTGTGCAGAAGCTTTTAAGTTTAAATAGGTCCCATTTGTTTATTTTTGCTTTTATTTCCAGTATTCTGGGAGGTGGGTCATAGAGGATCTTGTTGTGAAGTATGTTGGAGAGTGTTTTGCCTATGTTTTCTTCTAGAAGTTTCATAGTTTCTGGTCTTACATTTAGATCTTTAATCCATTTTGAGTTTATTTTTGTGTATGGTGTTAGAAAGTGATCTAATTTCATTTTTTTACAAGTGGTTGACCAGTTTTCCCAGCACCACTTGTTAAAGAGACTGCCTTTAATTCATCGTGTATTCTTGCCTCCTTTGTCAAAGATAAGGTGTCCATAGGTGCATGGATTTATCTCTGGGCTTTCTATTTTGTTCCATTGATCTATATTTCTGTCTTTGTGCCAGTACCATACTGTCTTGGTGACTGTGGCTTTGTAGTAGAGCCTGAAGTCAGGCAGGTTGATTTCTCCAGTTCCATTCTTCTGTCTCAAGATTGCTTTGGCTATTCAAGGTTTTTTGTATTTCCATACAAATTGTGAAATTATTTGTTCTAGCTCTGTGAAAAATACTGTTGGTAGCTTGATAGGAATTGCATTGAATCTGTAGATTGCTTTGGGTAGTATACTCATTTTCACTATATTTATTCTTCCAATCTATGAACATAATATATTTCTCCATCTATTAGTGTCCTCTTTGATTTTTCTCACCAATGTTATTTGTTCTAGCTCTGTGAAAAATACTGTTGGTAGCTTGATAGGAATTGCATTGAATCTGTAGATTGCTTTGGGTAGTATACTCATTTTCACTATATTTATTCTTCCAATCTATGAACATAATATATTTCTCCATCTATTAGTGTCCTCTTTGATTTTTCTCACCAATGTTTTATAGTTTTCTACATATAGATCTTTAGTTTCTTTAGGTATATATATTCCTAAGTATTTTATTCTTTTTGTTGCAATGGTGAATAGAATTGCTTCCTTAATTTCTTTTTCTATTTTCTCATATTAGTGTATAGGAATGCACGAATTTCTGTGTGTTGATTTTATATCATGCAACTTTACTATATTCAGTGATTAGCTCTAATAATTTTCTGGTGGAGTCTTTAGGGTTTTCTATGTAGAGGATCACGTCATCTGCAAACAGTGAGAGTTTTACTTCTTCTTTTCCAATTCGGATTCCTTTTATTTCTTTTTCTGCTCTGATTGCTGTGGCCAAAATTTCCAGAACTATGTTGAATAGTAATGGTGAAAGTGGGCACCCTTGTCTTGTTCCTGACTTTAGGGGAAATGCTTTCAATTTTTCACCATTGAGGAGAATGTTTTCTGTGGGTTTGTTATATAGCTATAGCTTTTATTATGTTGAGGTATGTTCCTTCTATTCCTGCTTTCTGGAGAGTTTTTATCATAAATGGATGTTGAATTTTGTCAAAGGCCTTCTCTGCATCTATTGAGATAATCATATGGCTTTTATTTTTCAATTTGTTAATGTGGTGTATTACATTGATTGATTTGCAAATATGCTTTTGTTTGCTGGAAGGTTTCTGATTACAGCTTCAATTTCCATGCTTGTGATGGGTCTGTTAAGATTTTCTATTTCTTCCTGGTTCAGTTTTGGAAAGTTGTATTTATCTAAGAATTTGTCCATTTCTTCAATGTTGTCTATTTTGTTGGCATATAATTGCTGATAGTAGTCTCTTATGATCTTCTGTATTTCTGTGTTGTCTGTTGTGATCTCTCCATTTTCATTTCTAATTTTATTGATTTGTTTTTTCTCCATTTGTTTCTTGATGAGTCTGGCTAATGGTTTGTCAATTTTATTTATCCTTTCAAAGAACCAGCTTTTGGCTTTGTTGATTTTCGGTATGGTCTCTTTTGTTTCTTTTGCACTTATTTCTGCCCTAATTTTTAAGATTTCTTTCCTTCTACTAACCCTGGGGTTCTTCATTTCTTCCTTTTCTAGTTGCTTTAGGTGTAGAGTTAGGTTATTTATTTGACTTTTTTCTTGTTTCTTGAGGTATACCTGTATTGCTATGAACTTTCCCCTTGCACTTTTACAGTGTCCCACAGGTTTTGGGTTGTTGTGTTTTCATTTTCATTCGTTTCTATGCATATTTGGAGTTCTTTTTTTATTTCTTCTGTGATTTGTTGATTATTCAGCAGCGTGTTGTTCAGCCTCCATATGTTGAAATTTTTAATAGTTTTTCTTCTGTAATTGAGATCTAATCTTACTGCCTTGTGCTCAGAAAAGATGCTGAGAATGATTTCAATTTTTTTTTTTTTTTAATTTACCAAGGCTAGATTTATGGCCCAGGATGTGATCTATCCTGGGGAAGGTTCCATGTGTGCTTGAGAAAAAGGTGAAATTCATTGTTTTGGGGTGAAATGTTCTATAGATATCAATTAGGTCTAACTGGTTTATTATATCATTTAAAGTTTGTGTTTCTTTGTTAATTTTCTGTTTACTTGATCTATCCATAGGTGTGAGTGGGGTGTTAAAGTCTCCCACTATTATTGTGTTATTGTTAATTTCCCTTTTCATACTTGTTAGCATTTTTCTTACATATTGCAGTGCTCCTGTGTTGGGTGCATATATATTTATAATTGTTATAACTTCTTCTTGGATTGATCCTTTGATCATTACATAGTGTCCTTCTTTGTCTCTTTTCACAGCCTTTGTTTTAAAGTCTATTTTATCGGATATGAGTATTGCTACTCCTGCTTTCTTTTGGTCTCTATTTGCATGGAATATACTTTTCCAGCCCTTCACTTTCAGTCTGTATGTGTCCCCTGTTTTGAGGTGGGTCTCTTGTAGACAACATATTTAGGGGTGTTGTTTAACACTGTTCTGGAGGTCTCTGAGATTGTCCTCATTTCTTTTAATTCATTTTTCTTTTTTCCTTTCTGATTCATTTATTTCTAGCATTCTATCTTCTAATTCACTAATCCTATCTTCTGCCTCTGATATTCTACTGTTTGCAGCCTCCAGAGTGTTTCTGATCTCTTTTATTGCATTATTCATTATATATTGACTCTTTTTTATTTCTTCTAGGTCCTTATTAAACCTTTCTACATCTTCTCAATCCTTGTCTCCAGGCTATTTATCTGTGATTCCATTTTGATTTTAAGATTTTGGATCATTTTTACTATCATTATTCAGAATTCTTTATCAGGTAGATTCCCTATCTCTTCCTCTTTTGTTTTGTTTGGTGGGCATTTATCCTGTTCCTTTACCGAACCTCTGTCTCTTCATCTTGTTTATATTGCTGCATTTGGGGTGTCCTTTCTGTATTCTGGCAGTTTGTGGAGTTCTCTTTATTGTGGAGTTTCCTCACTGTGGGTGGAGTTCTGCAGGTGGCTTGTCAAGGTTTCTTGGTTAGGGAAGCTTGTGTCAGTGTTCGGGTGGGTGGAGCTGGATTCAGGCACTCGGGTAGTCCTCAGAGGCACAGACTCTGTTGGGCCTGCATTTTGTGCCCTTCCCAGGTCTGAGCAGCTCAGATGATGGGGTGTTTGGTGAGGGCAGTTGCTGCGACTCATCGCCTCCCCTGTCCCTGCCGTCCAGAACCCCAAGAAGTCTTAGTTAGCAAACAAGCCTGCCTACAGCTTTGTAGATAATGTCTCTCTGGGGCTGCGATTGCCCCCTTCAGGCTCTGGCTGCCTGTCACTGGAGGGGGATGGTCTGCAGCCGGCTATCTCTGTTCAGTCCTTTGTTCTGTGCGCGGGCCAGGCGGTGTCTTAGGTTAGGGCTGGCTTTTTGCGTGGTAGTTATCCCACAGTCTGGTTCGCTAGCCTGTTAGTTTGCTCAGATTGGGCATTCAGGCCGGATCATTACACTAAGCAATGCAGCCCACAACTCCCTGCCCAGCCCCCACTTGCTAGTGGTGGGTGCAGGCATCTGCGCTGTTTCTCCACTGGGAGAATTACCGCTGGGCACGTAATCTGTGGATTTTAATTATTTATTTACTTTTCCTCCCTATTATATTGCCCTCTCTGCTTCCAAGACTTGCCACAGACTCAGCAGTGGAAATGTTTCCTGGTGTTTGGGAACTTCTCTCTTTTTAAGACTCCCTTCCCAGAACGGAGCTCTGTCCCACCTCTTTTGTCTCTTTTTTTGTCTTTTATATTTTTTCCAACCTCCTTTCGAAGTCAACAGGCTGCTTCTCTGGGCACCTGATGTCCTCTGCTGGCATTCAGAAGTTGTTTTGTGGAATTTATTCAACGTTTAAATGTTCTTTTGATGAATTTGTGGTGAAGAAAGTGGTCTCCCCATCCTATTCCTCTGCCATCTTTGAAGAAATCCCCACTCCAGTATTCTTGTCTGGACAATCCTGTGGACAGGAGGAGCCTGGAGGGCTACATTCTGTGGGGTCACAAACAGTCTGACATGACTGAGTGCCTGAGCACAACAGTTAGCAAACAATTAGAAATGGTGGCTTGAGAGAGGACATTGTTTCTAATATAAAAATGTTCAAACTTCAATATGTCTTGGTTTTGCTGAGCTACATAGAAGTTTAATTTGGCTTATGTACCTAAACTGAGCTCACTATGACTTGATTTTGTTTTTAATATATATGTGAATAGAAAAGTCAGCACCTCTTTCTTAAGCATTATAAGGAGATAGCTGAGAATGGTTACAGATTCCTTAAACAACTTGAAGGTCTGAGTTGAAATTATTTGTCTTCAACATTGCCACTGCATGTTGTGTGCTAGAATTGCACTGAGAGTTGACACTAAGTCTTTGGTTAGGTACTGAAGGATCACGTCAGAATTGTATTCTTGACAGTTCCTTACATAGAGACTTTCACAATAAATTGCATTTTTTTACTGAAGACTGTCGTCCCATAATTGCCATCTTCAAAAAGTCTTCAGTAATAATCCAATGAGATATTAGAGACAAAGGAAGATGAAAAGATAGATACATATAATGAGAGTGTGAGAGAAAAACCAGATGGATCATAAATGACTATTGAGAGACATTTGTTTCCCAAAACAGCTACAGCATCAATAATATAATTCTTTCATATCGTGAAATTTATTTCTATATGTGTTTGACAAGTGTTAGTAGAGCTAATTTTCCATCCTTCATTTTTCATTTCCCATCTATACTATGGATGAGAGCCTGTAACCACTGAAAGGTTTTAATTTCTAATCGTACAGGAAAGTTCCTTGGGGATGAGTGGGAGAGAAAGAAATGGAGCTAGAGCTAGCAGTTCTTTCCTGTAACATTCTTAAAACGTTAAGCACACAAAAAGATCTTACCTAAGTTTTATGAAACTACAAACAATCTATGGGCAAAACAATGAAATGACACAACCAGGTATATTAAACAATCTTGATTGAAAGTAAATTTAAAATTGAACTGAAGCTTAAAATCCTGTGCTCCTCACTTGTATGGTTATTGTTGAAGACAATGGGAAGGTCCCTAACAATGTATTCATGAGACAAAGTATTATTGTGAAACTTTCAAAAGTGGTTATTTTAACTGCAATTGGTTAAGATCATTACATCTTTTCACTCCGACTTTTCTCTCAGGAAGCTGACATTGAAGTGATTAAAGATATTTTTAGGCTCCTGTTAAGAGTTTGTAATACTTGATTTTAACTGCCATCTGTAAAAACTATTTTGAAAGCTTCAATAATACAATAATGAGACACTGAAGACTCCTTATTTGGATGTTTGTAAAAGATTCTTCTTTTGTTATTTTAAAATTTATTATTAATAACTGAAAAGACCAATAAAATTAATGAAATGCAAAACAAAAATAATGAATCAGAAAACTTCAATTAATAAAATTATTCTGACATAAAGGAATTAATTGCTATAAACAGTTTTAACATAGCAAAGATGCAAATAGGGATACATGAAAGGAAGCAGAAAACTCCAAATTGAAAGCCATACATAAAATTTACATGTGATATAATACATAAAAATTCATTAAAATATTAGATGGTGATAAATACAAATGTAACCCAACACTTGGATAAAGGAACATATGTAAAATAAAGCACAAGAATCTGTCTAAACACACTAGATATCACTTACACAGAACCTCAAACATTTAAAATGATTATAAGCAAAGGCACAATTGAAGAAAAGTGACTAAGAAATTAAAACATAGATGAAAATATTGACAGATTCCAGACATATAGTGAAAAATACACTTGCATGCCTAGGCTAAATATTTAACATAGAAAAAGAAGTGAAGTTACATGTACCAGTGTATGGGGGTAAAACAAAGACTGAGAAGGGAATGAAAATCATTCAGACCAGATGTTTACCGTCCTTTAGGACAAAAGAGAAAAGTCATGGAAATTTCATATTAAGTTTTAAGTGTAAGACTGCTTGAGGTACAAGGTGCAAATGGATGCTTCTCAAAATGAATGAACATGCTGCTGCTGCAAAGTCGCCTCAGTTGTGTCCAACTGTGCGAACTCATGGACGGTAGCCCACCAGGCTCCCCCGTCCCTGGGAGTCTCCAGGCAAGAACACTGGAGTGGGTTGCCATTTCCTTCTCCAATGCATGAAAGTGAAAAGTGAAAGTGAAGTCACTCAGTCGTGTCCAACTCTTCGCAACCCCAAGGACTGCAGCCTACCAGTCTCCTCCGTTCATGGGATTTTCCAGGCAAGAGTACTGGAGTGGGTTGCCATTGCCTTCTCAGGAATGAACATGAAAACAAATTAAAACACAGATTCTGGCTTTTCCTCCAGAGATTCTGGTTGCACAGATGTGGGATGGAGTACCTGCATTTGCATTCTCCCTAGTTCCTAAAGGACACTAACGCTGCTGGTCTAGTCTGTGAACTACATTTTGAATGACAAAGAATTAGATTTTAAATATTATTCTAGAAGCTTAAATTGGTACTATCCATATATATGTGATTCATAATTAGATTGTTTATTCTGCAGAAAAATAAAAATTTATAATATTGTTTTTGCCTATGTAAATTGACAACTGATAAAAGAATAAGTGTTTTGTTTTAACATGAGTGCAAAGAAATCAGCATCTTTATGTAATATCAGTGTTATTTCTTGAAGCCCTGGCAACATTATACATTATAAACCTTAAATATAAATATATACTTTAATCAAGTGTTCAATAATATATGCACAAGATTATTAAGCACAGGATATTAACTAAGAACCAGAGAAGGTGATGGCCCCTACTCCAGTACTTTTGGCTGGAAATCCCTTGGATGGAGGAGCCTGGTGGGCTGCGGTCCATGGGGTAGCAAAGAGTCAGACACAACTGAGCGTCTTCACTTTCACTTTTCACTTTCATGCAATGGAGAAGGAAATGGCAACGGACTCCAGCATTATTGCCTGGAGAATCCCAGGGAGGGGGGAGCCCGGTGGGCTGCCATCTGTGGGGTCACACAAAGTCGGACACGACTGAAGTGACAGCAACAGCAGCAGCAGCAGCAGCATTAACAAAGAACTAAAATTCAAAACGTCTAAATGTATATTCTGGGTTATTAGAGCATTTTGTTTTGCTGAGAAAGATTCCTTTGTGACCTCTTCTTTCTAGATGGAAGTCTATATTAGTGATTTTAGATCTTTCTTCCTTTTTAATGTTATAGCTTTTGTAATTGTCCCACAGTTCCTCAATACTGTGTTCCATATTTTTCACCTTTTTTCCCCTAATATTTGCATTTCAATTGTAGACAGCCCTGTTGACATTTCTTCATTTACTGATTCCTTTCTCAACTGTGCCAATCTTTTGGGAAGCTCATCAAAGATATTCTTCATTTCTTTCACAGTATTTTTTATTTCTAGCATGACTTTTTGATCCATATTTAGCATTTTCATTTTTCTGTTCACATTACCAATCCATTTTTATATGCCATCCACCTTTTCCATTACAACTATTAGCAGACCAATCATAGTTGTTTGAGATTCCTGTTGTAATAATTATGAGTCTGGTTCTGCTGGATACTTCTGCCGTACCTAAATCTGATTCTAATGCTTCATCTGTCTCTTCAAACTTCTTTTTCAATTGTGTGCTTTTTGTCTTCTAACACGCTTTGTAGACATTTTTTGAAAGTTAGCTATGATATACTGGGGTGAAAGGAACTGAAGTAAACAAGCCCTTAATATGAGATTTTATGTTTATCTGGCTAAGAGGCTGTGTTTTATTTTTTCTGTGACTGTAGTGTCAGAGGATAAAGTTTCCTCTGGCACCCTGCTTTTGTCTTTTCGGACTTCTCTCTATACTTCTAACATAGGCCTGAGGTGTGTGGCACTTTCCCCTATAATCGAACCCTTGTTGATATGTTGGTTTGCTGTGTGCAAAGTGAGTGTTCCACGTTCCTATCATTAGGTCATCTAATGAGCCTGTGCTGATTAAGACTTTGCTAAGAAAATATAATGGTATGAATTTATCTCCAAATAGAAACATTTCCCTTCTATTCCAGAAGAATGAGAAAAACATTCTCTGTGAGAATTTTTCACCTTGAGAACCTGGTGAGATATCTGGAGATAAAATTCATGAAACTGTGGCAGCACATTTTTAAGACTGGATTACCTTGGTGTTTTTAAGCCTCACACTTGCCTGCCCTGAGCCTCTAGCAAATTGTCAATTATATTTTGTTTCATTACCCCAGTACTGGCTCTAGAAGTGGTTTATGTCCCAGGGCTTTTGTTTAGGTATCACTCGACTATAATTTAAGACAGCTGTTTGCCTATGACCTCAGTTCTCTAGATTTAAGAGAAATTGTAAACTTTCATTTCAATCAGCCTTCTTTTTTTTTTGTGAGGATGGATGTGATGGTTTCCAAGGTCCTTACTTGCCAGTCTAGGAACCAGAACTCTAATTTTTATATTACTTCTCATTGAATTCTTCATCAAATACTCTGTTACCTTGTCTTCTGGAAAAGGCAAAATTTCTAATTGTATGGTATTTCAGTACTTCAAACTAGATTCAGTATTTTCAGATTTTCCACAATCATTAAGTATATGATTCTCAAATAATCCTTTTTTTTTTCAGTTTAATCCTTGTTACCAAGCAAATATTTAAATGTTTTTTTAAACAATTTTCTTCTAGAGGAGAATATATTCGATGTATCTTTAATGCTTAAATATTTATAAATGTGAAGAAGTATCTGAAATCTGAGAGTTACATATAGCTTAAAGATCAATTTGTTCTATTGTTTTCCAGTATACATTTTACTCTGTTATCAAAAAAACCAAATAAGTAAACAAAAAAAAAGCCAAACCCACCTAAATCAATGTACCTTTTTTATTTCTGAAGCCGTTAAACTATACACGCACTGTGTTAGGCATCCTCCACTGAAAAAACAACTTCACAGCTTTGTGGAGTTGTTTATTATGAGCAGAATTATAAATAATATAGGCACTAATGAAACATCCATGTTTCCTAGGTAAAATTTGATCCAGAGCCACAAAGACCAGATACCAGATGAAAGTGGAAAACAATTTTCTCTATAATGCCACTTTCTTCTCTTCCTAAAGGGCAATGGCTCCTCCCAGTGGAGACAGAAGCAACTGAAAAGTGATCAGCTTCATTTTTATACCTGTGATAAAACAAACCAGCTAACATCAACTACCAACTGGGAAGTCGGGGAATAGTCTGCTAGGGTCCTTACATTGTACTATATATTAAATTATTAAAAGAATATAGAAGGATGGTACAATGAATCTATTTGCAAGGCAGCAATGAAGATGCAGACATAGAGAACAGTCTCATTAAATTTGTCCATTGGTTTATGCACAAACAATACCAAAAACCCACAAATCATGGGAAAATTAAAGCAAAAAATCATTCCTTTTGTCAATTTGTCAGCCTCTTGAACTTCTAGTCTCTACAAAGGATCATTTTAGCTCAGAGAGAGTTGGGAGGATGATGCACGTGTGATTCAGAATCTTTTTTCACAGAAATAAGCAATTACTATGGACTTGGGAACTCAGTGGTTTTTCTGTATGAGAAATTTGGTAAGTCATAGTCATTTTTACTAACATCTGATAGTTCCATTTATACTACCTAAGGACATAGTTATAAGCAGAAATTTAAGAAATTTGGTAAAATGCTTAAAAAACATTTTGAATGTGATTCATTTTCCTTTAGGGAAACCTCAGTCTTCTGAATTTTTAAAATCGGAATTAAATCCATTAAACATTATCCTGGTTTCTCACTAGTAATAAATGTCAGCTTTGCTATTATCATCTTTGGTTGTCTTGGTTCATGCTATTTTACTCTACTCACATAATTCCCACAAATCATGGGAAAATTAAAGCAAAAAATCATTCCTTTTGTCAATTTGTCAGCCTCTTGAACTTCTAGTCTCTACAAAGGATCATTTTAGCTCAGAGAGAGTTGGGAGGATGATGCACGTGTGATTCAGAATCTTTTTTCACAGAAATAAGCAATTACTATGGACTTGGGAACTCAGTGGTTTTTCTGTATGAGAAATTTGGTAAGTCATAGTCATTTTTACTAACATCTGATAGTTCCATTTATACTACCTAAGGACATAGTTATAAGCAGAAATTTAAGAAATTTGGTAAAATGCTTAAAAAACATTTTGAATGTGATTCATTTTCCTTTAGGGAAACCTCAGTCTTCTGAATTTTTAAAATCGGAATTAAATCCATTAAACATTATCCTGGTTTCTCACTAGTAATAAATGTCAGCTTTGCTATTATCATCTTTGGTTGTCTTGGTTCATGCTATTTTACTCTACTCACATAATCTTTTCTCCTACTTCCTTTTTAAGTTCTATCATATGATATGCATAGACTGGAACAGAAATCACTGCAGATGGTGACTGCAGCCATGAAATTAAAAGCTTCCAAGCTTACTCCTTGGAAGAAAAGTTATGACCAACCTAGATAATATATTCAAAAGCAGAGACATTACTTTGCCGACTAAGGTCCGTCTAGTCAAGGCTGTGGTTTTTCCTGTGGTCATGTATGGATGTGAGAGTTGGACTGTGAAGAAGGCTGAGCGCAGAAGAATTGATGCTTTTGAACTGTGGTGTTGGAGAAGACTCTTGAGAGTCCCTTAGACTGCAAGGAGATTCAACCAGTCCATTCTGAAGGAGATAGGCCCTGGGATTTCTTTGGAAGGAATGATGCTAAAGCTGAAGCTCCCGTACTTTGGCCACCTCATGTGAAGAGTTGACTCATTGGAAAAAACTTTGATGCTGAGAGGGACTGGGGGCAGGAGGAAAAGGGACGACCGAGGATGAGATGGCTGGATGGCATCACGGACTCAATGGACGTGAGTCTGAGTGAACTCCGGGAGATGGTGATGGACAGGGAGGCCTGGCGTGCTGCGATTCATGGGGTTGCAAAGAGTAGGACACGACTGAGAGACTGAACTGAACTGAACTGAACTGGAAAAGAAATTATTTTTATTTGCAATTGATGTCTGAAGACAATGTCTTATGAAAAAGCTTAAAATCAAATTTTAAAGAATACAATTTTCAAGTGGCCCTCTTTTGTATTGCACCTGCCCTAATCCAACCTCCCATATCATCTCAAAAGTAGAGCTTTTCAATAGCCTCCTTATTGCTCTTGTAGACTCTGTTCTAAGAGCTATTTTAGAAGTGTGTTATCAAGACTGAAATAGAGCTCTATCATTATATTTGCCTGTAAAGCTATCACTTTATATAATTAAGTGTATTCCTTCATGTTTACATTTTAAAGTTCTTTAAAAAAATTGCTCAGAGACCTTTAAATCCATGTTTCCAGGTAAGGCCAGAGATTACATAGTTAAATTAAGTGCATAGCAGTAGCCACATTCATGATACAATTTGTATCAAGTAACATTTATTTTCACATTCAACAAGTATTATTAAAGGTATTATAATGGATTCATCAATACTGGGGGGAGGATGTAATTATGAAGATAAGATGGTAAAAGCATGTAAGTAGTATGTAGTTGATCCTCTTTATTTATGAATTCTGTGATTCCACTGTCATGAGTTCGCAACTTAAATTTATTTGTAACCCTAAAATCAATATTCTAGGGCTTTCACCAGAGAAGGCAATGGCACCCCACTCCAGTACTCCTGCCTGGAAAATCCCATGGACAGAGGAACCTGGTGGGCTGCAGTCCAAGGGGTCATGAAGAGTCGAATGCAACTGAGCAAATTCACTTTCACTTTTCACTTTCATACACTGGAGAAAGAAATGAACCCACTCAGTGTTCTTGCCTGGAGAATCCCAGGGACGGGGGAGCCTAGTGGGCTGCCATCTATGGGGTCACACAGAGTCGGACATGACTGAAGTAACTTAGCAGAGCAACAGGGCTTTCACAGTCATTCCATTTATGGACATGTGCATGCTGAACGTAGCAAAAAAAGTGATTTATTTGCCCCATGAACATGTTCTCAGCTGAGGTCAAATAAGGTTTCTCTCTGACATCTTGTTTCATCTTTCATACTATAAAATGTGTTCTTTTCATGCTCTATTTAGTGCCACATTTCTTTTTTTTTTTCTTTTTCTTGGCAATTTTTCCATTTAAAATGACCCAAAGCCTAGTGCTGAAGTTCTGTCCAGTGTTTCTGGCTGCTAGGAAGCTGCAATATGTCTTAAACGAGAAATAGGTGTGTTAGTTAAGTTTCATTCATTCATGAGGTATCGTGTTGTTTTCCAGGAGTTCAACGCTAATGAATCAACAATATATTTTAGATAAGGTGTCCTAAAGTAGAAGCACATATAAAGCAAAATTATCTGTTGCTCAGTTAGGAAAAATGTTATGGCCAGTGGCTTCCAGAGGCGCTCTTCACTCACCTTCATTCACCAAGAAGCAATGATTCAATATTTGCAGTGACTTCACAGAATGTAACTGCCATAAAGTAAGAATTGACTCTAAAGACACTTCTTTTCTTTTTCTCTTCTTTTTTTTTTTTTTTTTGTTTTTTTTTTTTTTTTGGTTGTACCAAGTCTTAATTGTAGCATGAGAGATCTTTGTGGTTGCAGCATGCAGGGTCCTTAGTGGAATCCACTTCCCTGGTGAGAGATTGAACCCAGGTCCCTTGCATTGAGAGAGCAGATTCGTAGCCACAGGAAAGTTCCTAAACACATTTCTTATAGTGAAGCACATATTGTAAGACTACTGTATAATTTAGAATTAGAAAAAATTTATCTCTGGGATAGGTTCAAAGAGATATGATCTTGGTAAAAGTTTTAGCCTGGTCTTGGAACTTCGGGATAGATGGGTGAAGATTACTGGGGAATAAGAAGATAGGAGAGGAAACAGCAAGGAATGGAGACTGGTCATGATGTGCTCCACGTTACTGGGTGGCCTCGATTAGCATCTCAGGAATGCGGTGAAAATGAGTGCAGGTACCACGACCTCGGGATGAAAGATACTGAGTCCTAAGCTGAGAACCTTGCATTTACTTTAAAGAGGCAAATGTTATTATGAAGTTTTTGGTGAGGAGAATCTTGTTTAGGATTTAGATATATCTATAACACTATTTAAAGTGCCGTCAGTGGAATAATATATCTATGGCATCCATAAGAAATAAATCAGTTTGGTATTTATTCTGGTTATAGCTATTAGATCCAGATACCAATTAAATTTAATACCTACAATCTATATTCTAAAGTGACTGTTTTTTTCCTAGTTGGTTAATATTTATTGATGAAGATTCTTGATAAATAATATGTATTGCTCTCCCACAGTACTAATCCAATAACTTAATATAATTAATTGAGTAAATATTAAACCTCCCCATGTTTTCCTTTTCTGTTTTATTAGTAATCATCCTAAATTAAACACTTTTCATGCCTATATAGAATTGATATTTTAGAGGGTTTGGGGCTGACTTTTATTGAGAGGATTAAATATTTTTATTACTTTGCAGCAAAGATTACCCAAATAGCTGCAAGGAGAAGTTAACATTTATTATACTTTCTTTTGCTTTATTCCATTTGCATGCCTTAAATTAAGTAATTTGTTAAAGATTTGTATTATTATTTTAAAAAATAGGATGTTGTAGAGAGGCTATATCTTAGGATAAACTGTGTTACTTTGATTCATTACTAAAAGGACCATCTGGAGACATGAAAAGAAAAATCTATTCCCCGAACTCCAATGAAAGGATGATTATCTCCTCCGTGTGGAGAGGGAATTGGGAGGCTTTTTCTAAATGTGCACTTCAAAGACTGAGGAATTGCCTATCCCGATGAAGAGCACAAACAACACCGAGGGCATGACAAAGTTAAATGAATCCCAGTTACTCAAAGCAAACATATAAACATCTGTAATTCTAATGGCCAAAATAAATCTTTGCAGTTGAAAGAAGAAAAAAGTTCTGGCTGGTTTGATAATTGGACAATTTTTCACTTATGGGCTGTCAATTATTTGACATTTTAATGCATGCCAAATACAGCTAAAAGTATTTTAATTAGAATAATGCTGCAAAAACTAACCCTACAGCTTTAATTGTGATTCTGAAGCACAAAATGTGCATCTGAATACCTATTTACTGAGCAGAAGTTAATTAAAAGCATAGTTATATATTGAATGTGTACAAGGCAAAAAGAGAGGGGAATAATTGGCAATTAAGAATGTGTAAGAGTCCACTCAATAAAGCTAAGCAAGACTACTCCAAACTTTAAACAAGTTGCGAATTTCCTTTTTATTGGGGATAGTATCAGAAATTGTAACAATTCAATGATTTTACATAGATGTGGAATACTTATGGCTGTTAGTTTCAAAAACTTTCCATTTTACTATGAAAACAAGTTAAATTTATATGATGATTTGTTATTTTCAAGTTATCAGACCATAAATGATTTTTTTTGTTGTTCGTTTTATTAAATGCTGAGGTTGGTTTGAGAGTCTCAGCAAATAACACTTCCCTTTTCCCATCTAAGTTAGGAACCAATAGGGCAGTAAGTCAAAAGCAGAAGGTATATCAAAGCATCTCCTGTATGCTTGATTAGAAACTAGTATGGAGGACATATTGTGAAACCAGAATGATGCTATTCACTTCCTGGCTGGTTGTAGGAGAATCAAATTAGACAATTCATCTCTTCTAGAGAGTTTATAAAATTGAAAGAACTTATTTCCTCAGGAATAAGAAGGTAGAATCTTAAGTACATACAGCATGCTGGTGATTCTTTAAGTAAAATCACTGACTCAAAGGACATGAATCTGAGCCCATCTAGGAGACAGTGAAGGACAGGGAATCCTGACAAGATGCAGGCCATGGGATTGCAAAGGGCTGGACATGACTTAGCCACTGAAAAATAACAAAGAAGATAGAAAAATACTGAATCCCAAGAGAACACGTTTTCCAAACAACAAATTCTTCAGTTGTTGTTCAGCTGTTTCACATTGGTCCAGAGAAGAAACAAAGGACAGAATAACAAATGCTTCTATTTAGAACTATTTCTAAGTTCAGTTCAGTTCAGTCATTCAGTCGTGTCCGACTCTTTGTAACCCCGTGAGTAACAGCACGCCAGACCTCCCTGTTCATCACCAACTCCCAGAGTTCAATCAAACTCATGTCCATCAACTCAGTGATGCCATTTAGCCATCTCATCCTCTGTCGTCCCCTTCTCTACCTGCCCCCAATCCCTCCCAGAATCAGGGTTTTATCCAATGAGTCAGCTTTTTGTATGAGTTGGCCAAAGTATTGGAATTTCAGCTTCAGCATCAGTTCTTCCAATGCACACCCAGGACTGATCTCCTTTAGGATGGACTGGTTGGATCCCTTTGCAGGCCAAGGGACTCTCAAGAGTTTTTTCCAACACCACAGTTGAAAAGCATCAATTCTTCAGCGCTCAGCTTTCTTTATAGTCCAACTCTTACATCCATACATGACCACAGAAAAAACCATAGCCTTGACTAGACAGACCTTTGTTGGCAAAGTAATATCTCTGCTTTTCAATATACTATCTAGGTTGGTCATAACTTTCCTTCCAAGGAGTAAGCGTCTTTTAATTTCATGGCTGCAGTCACCATCTGCAGTGATTTTGGAGCCCCCCAAAATAAAGTTGAACACTGTTTCCACTGTTTCCCCATCTATTTCCTGTGAAGTGATGAACCAGATGCCATGATCTTCGTTTTCCGAATGTTGAGCTTTAAGCCAACTTTTTTGCTCTCCTCTTTCACTTTCAGCAAGAGGCTTTTTAGTTCCTCTTCACTTTCTGCCATAAGGGTGGTGTCATCTGCATATCTGAGGCTATTGATATTTCTCCTGGCGATCTTGATTCAAGCTTGTGCTTCTTCCAGCCCAGCATTTCATATGATGTACTCTGCATATAAGTTAAATAAGCAGGGTGACAATATACAGCCTTGACGTACTCCTTTTCCTATTTGGAATCAGTCTGTTCCATGTCCAGTTCTAACTGTTGCTTCCTGACCTGCATCAGATTTCTCAAGAGGCTAGAGGCTTTTTAGCTCCTCTTCACTTTCTGCCATAAGGGTGGTGTCATCTGCATATCTGAGGTGATTGATATTTCTCCCGGCAATCTTGATTCCAGCTTGTGCTTCTTCCAATCCAGCGTTTCTCATGATGTACTCTGCATGTAAGTTAAATAGGCAGGGTGACAATATACAGCCTTGACGTACTCCTTTTCCTATTTGGAACCAGTCTGTTGTTCCATGTCCAGTTCTAACTGTTGCTTCCTGACCTGCATACAGATTTCTCAAGAAGCAGGTCAGGTGGTCTGGGATTCCCATCTCTTTCAGAATTTTCCACAGTTTATTGTGATCCACATGGTCAAAGGCTTTGGCATCATCAATAAAGCAGAAATAGATGTTTTTCTGGAACTCTCTTGCTTTTTCCATGATCCAGCAGATGTTGACAATTTGATCTCTGGTTCCTCTGCCTTTTCTAAAACCAGCTTGAACATCAGGGAATTCACGGTTCACGTATTGCTGAAGAGAATTGCTTGGAGAATTTTGAGCATTACTTTACTAGCGTGTGAGATGAGTGCAATTGTGCGGTAGTTTGAGCATTCTTTGGCATTGCCTTTCTTTGGAATTGGAATGAAAACTGATCTTTTCCAGTCCTGTGGCCACTGCTGAGTTTTCCAGATTTGCTGGCATATTGAGTGCAGGACTTTCACAGCATCATCTTTCAGGATTTGAAAGAGCTCAACTGGAATTCCATCACCTCCACTAGCTTTGTTCATAGTGATGCTTTCTAAGGCCCACTTGACTTCACATTCCAAGATAGTAAAGATTAATAAAACCGAAAGCTGGTTCTTTGAGGAGATAAACAAATTGACAAAGCCTTAGCCAGACTCATCAAGAGAAAAAGAGAGAAGAATCACATCAACAAAATTAAAAATGAAAAAGGAGCGGTTACTACAGACAATGCAGAAGTACAAAGGATTATAAGAAACTATTATAAACAACTATATGGCAATGAAATGATTAACCTGGAGAAATGGACAGATTCTCAGAAAATTTCAATCTTCCAAGACTGAACCAGGAAGAAATAGGAATTATGAACAACCCAATTTATAAGAACTGAAATTGAAGCTGTGATCAAAGATTTCCCAAAAAACAAAAGCCCAGGACCAGCTGGCTTCACAGGAAAATTCTACCAAACATTTGGAGAAGAGCTAATGCCTATCATTCTAAAACTCTTTCAAAAAATTGCAGAGGAAGGAAAACTTCCAAACTCTTTCTACGAGGCCACCATCACCCTGATACCAAAACCAGACAAAGAACACATAAAAAGAAAACTACAGGCCAATATCACTGATGAACATAGATGGAAAAATCCTCAACAAAATTTTAGCAAACAGAATTCAACAACACATTAAAAAGCTCATATATTATGATCAAGTTGGGTTTATTCCAGGAATTCAAGGATTCTTCAATACATGCAAATCAAACAATGTGATACACCATAGTAACAAACTGAAAGATAAAAACCATACGATCATCTCAGTAGATGCAGAAATAGCCTTTGACAAAATTCAGTACCTATTTATGATTAAAGCTCTTCAATAAATGGGCATAGAAGGAACCTACCTTAATATAGTAAAAGCCATATATGATAAGCCTGTAGCAAGCATTATTCTCAATGGTGAAAAACTGAAAGCATTACCCCTACGATCAGGAACAAGACAAGGGTGTCCACTTTCACCACATTACTCAGCATAGTTTTGGAATTTCTAGTTATAGCAATCAGAGAAGAAAAAGGAATCAAAGGAATACAGATCAGAAAAGAAGAAGTAAAGCTCTCACTGTTTACAGATGACATGATACTATTCAAAGAAAACCCTAAAGATACTACCAGAAAATTACTAGAGCTAATCAGTGGATTTAGCAAAGTTGCAGGATACAAAATCTATACCCAGAAATCACTTGCATTTCTAAATACTAACAATGAAAAATCAGAAAGAGAAATTAAGGAATCAATTCCATTTACCATTGCAACAAAATGAATAAAATATTAGGAATAAACTTAGCTAAGGAGACAAAAGAACTGTACACAGAAAATTATAAGACACTGATGAAAGAAATCAAAGATGACATAAACAGATGGAGAGATATTTCATGTTTCTGGGTAGGAAGAATCAATATTGTGAAAATGACTATATTACCAAATGCAATCTACAGATTCAATGTGATCCCTATCACATTACCAACGGCAGTTTTCACAGAACTAGAACAAAAAATTTCATAATTCATATGGAAATACAAAAGACCCCAAATAACCAAAGCAGTCTTGAGAAAGAAGAATGGAGCTGGAGGAATCAAGCTTCCTGATTTCAGATTATCTACAAAGCTACAGTCATCAAGACAGTATGGTACTGACACAAAAACAGAAATACAGACCAATGGAATAAGATAGAAAGCCCAGAAATAAACCCATGCACCTATGGATACCTTATTTTTGACAAAGGAGGCAAGAATATACAATGGGGCAAAGACAGCCTCTTCAATAAATGGTGCTGGGAAAACTGGAGAGCTACAAGTAAAATAATGAAATTAGAACACTTCCTAACACCATATATAAAGATCAACTCAAAATGGGTTAAAGACCTAAATCTAAGACCAGAAACTATTAAAGTCTTAGAGGAAATATAGGCAGAACACTCAGTGACATAAATCAAAGCAAGATCCTCTATGACCTACCTCCTAGAGTAATGGAAATAAAAGCAAAAGGAAATAAGTGGAACATGATTAAACTTAAAAGCTCTTGCACAGCAATGGAAACTACAAGCAAGGTGAAAATAAAACCCTTCATTCAGTTCAGTTCAAGTGCTCAGTCATATCTGACTCTTTGCTACCCCATGAATCGCAGCACGCCAGGCCTCCCTGTCCATCACCAACTCCTGGAGTTCACTCAGACTCACATCCATCAAGTTGGTGATGCCATCCAGCCATCTCATCCTCTGTCGTCCCCTTCTCCTTCTGCCTCCAATCCCTTAGAATGGGAGAAAATAATAGCAAATGAAACAACTGACAAAGGTTAAATTCCAAAATATACAACTCAATGCCAGAAAAACAAACAACCCAAAAAGTGGGAAAAAGGCTAAATGTACATTTCTCCAAAGAAGACATACAGATGGCTAGCAAACACATGAAAAGATGCCCAGCATTGCTCATTATTAGAGAAATGCAAATCAAAACAAAATGAGTTATCACCTCACACCAGTCAGAATGGCAATCATCAAAAAATCTAAACAACAAATGCGGGTGAGGGTGTGGAGAAAAGGGAACACTCTTGCACTGTTGGTCGGAATGTAAATTGATATAGCCACTATGGAAGACAGTGTGGAGATTCCTTAAAAAACTAGGAATAAAACCACCATATGACCCAGCAATCCCCCTCCTAGGCAAATACCCTGAGGAAACCAAAATTGAAAAAGACACATGTATCCCATTGTTCACTGAAGCACTATTTACAATAGCTAGAACATGGAAGAAACCTAGGTGTCCATCGACAGATGAATGGAAAAAGAAGTTGTGGTACACATACACAATGGAATATTACTCAGCCATAAAAAGGAATGCATTTGAGTCAGTTCTAATGAGGTGGATGAACCTCAAGCCTACTATACAGAGTGAAATAAGTCAGAAAGAAAGATAAGCATCATATATTTAGCATATATATGGAATCTGGAAAAATGGTACTGAAGAATTTATTTGCTGGGCAGCAGTAAGAAACAGACATAGAGAATAGACTTATGGACATGGGAAGAGGGGAGGAGAGGATGAGATGTATGGAGAGAGTAACATAGAAACTTACATTACCATATGTAAAATAGATAGCCAGTGGGAATTTGCTGTATGTCTCAGGAAACTCAAACAGGGGCTATGTATCAACCTAGAGGGATGGGATGGCAAGGGAGATGGAAGGCAGGTTCAAAAGGGAGGGGATATATGTATACCTAAGGCTGATTCATGTTGAGGTTTGACAGAAAACAACAAAATTCTGTTAATTATCCTTCAATTAAAAAATAAATAAATTTAAAAAATTAAACTTAAAAAATCTAAGATCATGGCATATGATCCCATCACTTCATGACAGACAGAAAGGGAAAAAGTGGAAGCAGTGACAGATTTTATCTTGTTGTGCTCCAAAATCACTGAGGATGGCAACTGTGGCCATGAAATTAAAAGATTCTTGCTTCTTGAAAGGAAAGCTATGACAAATCTAGACCTAAAAAGAAGGGACATCACTTTGCTAACAAAGGTCCGTATAATCAAAGCTATGGTTTTTCCAGTAGTCAGGTACAGATGTGAGAGCTGGCCCACAAAAAAGGCTGAATGCCAAAAAAAAAAAAAAACAAACCAACTGATGCTTTCAAACTGAGGTGTTGGAGAAGACTCTTGAGAGTCTCTTGGATTGCAAGAAGATAATACCAGTCAATCCTAAGGGAAATCAACCCTGAATATTCATTGGAAGGACTGATGCTGAAGCTGAAGCTGCAATATTTTGGTCATCTGATGCAAAAAGCTGACTCACTGGAAAAGACCCTGATGCTGGAAGAGACTAGGGCAGGAGAAGAAGGGGATGACAGAAGACAAGATGGTTGGATGGCATCACCAACTCAATGGACATGAGTTTGAGCAAACTCCCAGAGATAGTGAAGGACAAGGGAGCCTGTTATGCTGCAGTTCATGGGGTCCCAAACAGTCAGAGAAGACTTAGCAACTGAACAGCAACAACATAACAAAAGCAACGACAAGCAAAGGTTAAAGTCAAAGAAACGGGTCCATCATGGAGTCAAAACTGGCTCTTCTCTGGTACAATCCCTGCTTGAAGAACTAAGATCCTGCAATCTGAGAGGAAAGGCCACAATAAAAATAAATAAATATTATTTTAATTAAAAAAGTTTAAAAATATATTTATGGTCTACATACTACTTGGGAACTCAGTGTTGGTGGGTTACATAATCCTGCACATTCCAGAAAAAGCACTGGCCCTTGAGTAACTTCTGGGAGATGATCTCTGAACTGTTATCTTACCCAAAAGAGTAGTTTTGTACACTTGAAGTTTTGGGTCACACCTGTGAGTTTGATCAGATAGTTTTTGCTAACAACGGGAACACCAGCTTTTGCATACCCGAGGCCCTGGGCCGTGCTGTGTCAGTTTGACCTCTAAAGGGCTGGAGACTAAGTAGCTAAAGTCAGTCACATAGAGGCTGCATGTCTTTACAACTAACCCCCAGTTAAAATCCTGGCTATCAGAGCTTGAGTGAATTTTGCTGTATTAGCTTTCCTGTAGCTCAGATGGTAAAGAATCTGCCTGCAATGCAGGAAACCTGGGTGCGATTTCTGGGTCACGAAGATCCTCTGGAGAAGTGAATGGCTATCCACTCTAGTATTCTTGCTCGGAGAATCCCATGGACAGAGGAGCCTGGCAGGCTATAGTCCATGGGGTCGCAAAGAGTTGGACCTGACTGAGCGACTACTTCTGTTAACTACTGGCAACATTTTGCAGGTGTTATTTCATAGTTGGCTCGGAGAATTAAGGCTGTTTGTGGGATGCCAGTGTGAGAGGTCAGCTGGAATCTTGCAGCTCGTTTCTCCTGGACTTTGCATTTTTCCCTGTTGCTGATTCTATGCTATATCCTTTTGCATAATCAACTATAACTGAGAGTACAAAAACTTTCTGAATCTTGGGAGTGTTTCCAGCAAATCACTGAAACTGAGGGTGGTCTGAGGATACCCAATGCAAAAGGCATGTTATTTCTTCTGCTACTGCTGCTAAGTCGCTTCAGTCGTGTCCAACTCTGTGCGACTTCATAGACGGCAACCCACCAGGCTCCCCCATCCCTGGGATTCTCCAGGCAAGAACACTGGAGTGGGTTGCCATTTCCATCTCCAGTGCATGAAAGTGAAAAGTGAAAGTGAAGTCGCTCAGTCGTCCCGACTCTTAGCAACCCCATGGACTGCAGCCCACCAGGCTCCTCCATCCATGGGATTTTCCAGGCAAGAGTACTGGAGTGGGGTGCCATTGAGGTTAAGAACTACTTCTTCTCTTCTGTATTCTTTTAATATCTCACATATTTCATGGAGGCCAAAAATCAGACCTTGCTGTTTACCTATTTTATATATAGTACTATGTATCTGTTAATCCCTAAATCCTAATGAATCCCTCCCCTACCACTTTCCCCACTGGTAACCATAAGTTTGTTTTCTATGTCTGTGAGTCTATTTATGTTTTGTAAATAAGTTCATCTGTATCATTTTTTTAGATTTCACATGTAAATGATATCACATGATATTTGTCTTTGACTTACTTCACTTAGCATGATAATCACTTGGTCCATCCATGTGCTGCAAATGGGATTATTCATTCTTTTTGATACTTGAGTAATATTTCATTGTATATACATCCAAATCTTCTTTATCCATTCATCTGTCAATGGACACTTAGGTTGCTTCTAAGTCTTGGCTATTGTAAATAACGCTGCTATGAACACTAGGGTGCATGTGTTTTGTTTTCAAATTAGAGTTTGTGTCTTTTTAGGATATATGCCCAGGAGTGGGATTGCTGGACCATATGATAATTCTATTTTCAGTTTTCTTAAGAAAACTCCACACTGTTTGCAATTTACATTCCCACCAGCAGTGCAAGAGCATTCCCTTTTTACCACATCCTCTCCAAAATTTGTTATTTCTAGACTCTTTTATGATGGTCATTCTGACCAGTGTGAAGTGATATCTCATTGTGGTTTTGATTTGCGGTTCTCTAATAATTAGCAATGTTGAGTATCTTTTCATGTGCCTGCTGGCCATCTGGATGTCATCTCTGAAGAAATGTCTATTTAGGTCTTCTGCCCATTTTGTGATTGGCTTGTTTGTTGTTTTTTGATATTGAACTGTATGAGCTGTTTGTGTATTTTGGAAATTAATCTCTTGTCAGTTGCACCATTTGCAAATATTTTCTCCCACTAGGTAGGTTCTCTTTTCATTTTGTTTATGGCTTCCTTTGCTGTGCAAAAGCTTTTAAGTTTAATTAGGTCCCATTTGTTTATTTTTTCTTTCATTTCCATTACTTTAAAAGATGGAGCCAAAAAATATTGCTGCAATGTATATCAAAAGCTGTCTGCCTTTGTTTTCCTTTAGGAGTTTTATAGTATCTGGTCTTATATTTAAGTCTTTAATCCATTTTGCATTTGTTTTTGTATATGAAGTTAGAGAACATTATAATTTCATTCTTTTACTTGTAACTGTCCAGTTTTTCCAGCACCACTTATTGAAGACACTTTCTTTTCTCCATTGTGTATTATTGCTTCCTTTATTGCAGATTAATTGACTGTAAGTGCATAGGTTTATTTCTATCCTATTGATCTTTGTGTCTATTTTTCTGTACTGAGTTTTATTATTAGGTTATGGATTGCCAAGGGGAAAAAAAAGAAAAAAGCAATTAACAATTTTGTAGATCAGGAGTAAGTCAATAAGAGGACCAAGAAAAAGAAAAGACAGTGAGAATAAAGAAGACAATAAGGGAACACATGAAGGAAGACAAACAGAATAAAAAGGCTCAATCCCTCAATTCCTTCAATCCAGGAAGATCTCTGGAGAAGGGAATGGCTACCCACTCCAGTATAATTTTGCCTCGAGACTTCCATGGACAGAGGAGCCTGGCAGGCTACAGTCCACAGGGTTGCAAAGAGTTGGGCATAGCTGAGTGACTAATGCACACGTTTGATCTTGGACTTCTCAGTCTCTTGAACTGTGAGAAATACATTTTTGTTATATAAACCACTCAGTCTAGAGGATTTTGTTATAGCAACTCAAGCAGACTAAGAAACTCAACAACTACATGTAGACATCTACAGATTTATACAGGTACTTTTAAGAATTGCCCATGATTCCACTATAAAAAAAATAATGGGAAAAGAACTATGTTGACAGACATTTAAACTTGTATTAGTTAAGTTATGGGTTAAGTTGTATTAAAAGTTTTGTGGCTCAAGCAAGTTATATTTCTTTCATATAGCAAATCCCACAACTCTGCTGCTCAGTCATACAAGACAGCAGATTCTTTCTAGCTTGTTATTCTGCCTTCTCTCAAAATGTTGTTCTTGTCTACATGGCTAGAGCTGACCCAAGCATCATGTTTTACTTGGGAGAAGAGCACGCTTAGTCACTCAGTCGTGTCCAATTCTTTGAGACCCCATGGATTGTAGTGCACCAGGCTCCTCTGTCCATGGGATTTTTCAGGCAAGAAATACTGGAGTGGGTTGCCATTTCCTTCTCCATGGGAGAAGAGAGGAACTGGCAATTGCCATCAGGTGATACAGAAGTTTGGAGAAGGAAATGGCAACCCACTCCAGTGTTCTTGCCTGGAGAATCTCAGGGACAGCGGAGCCTGGTGGGCTGCCGTCTATGAGGTCGCACAGAGTTGGACATGACTGAAATGACTTAGCAGCAGCAGCAGCAGATACAGAAGTTAAGCACTTACTTCCACTGATAGGTTACAGGGCCACATGAAGCTTCAGGGTCAGCTGGGAAATGTCTTCTGCAGTGGAGTAGTCATGTATCCCCTTAGGGGAGTGGAGATCCTATTAGTAAAAGGATAAAGGAAGGTTGGGTGGGGCAGAAATTAGTAATCTGACATACAGGTGTTTGTTGCATTTCATTTATCTCTGTGAAGCAAAGTCGCTCAGTCGTGTCCAACTCTTTGCGACCTCGTGGACTGTAGCCTACCAGGCTCCTCCGTCCATGGGATTCTCCAGGCAAGAATACTGGAGTGGGTTGCCATTTCCCTCTCTCTATCTCTGTGACCTTAGGTTAAATTTCTAGAAGTGAAATTTTCAGATCAAGGGTTGCACAATTAGTTTCTTTATATATGTATTGATTGTCACACTGCCCTTCAGAAATAATTTATATTACCTTCCCACTGACATTATGTGAATACTGAATTTCTGACATCTTTGCCATTTTACGAGTTAATCTCCAGTCTGAATGTCTAAAAGAGGTAAGTTATTATTAATTTCATCTTCATTTCTTTTATTAGTGCTGAGACAGAACTTATCTTCATATATTTAGGAGTCATTTGCATCTTTTTCATTTCAGATTGCCTGATCATGGTCTTGGCCTTTTTTTTTCCTATGGCATGCTCATCTTTTTCCCTATTGTTTTGAAGGAACCATTGTTTATCACACACCATATGTTGCAAATTTTTTTCCAAGATGCCATTTGGGTTTTAATCTTGTGGATTTTCCTTCTAGACAAAACTGTAAACTTCTTATGGTCAACTTTATCATTTTTTTATGATTTGATTTTGTCATATTCAAAAATGCCTTCCAACTCAAGATTATACAAGTATTCACCTGTATTACCTTCTTCCATCCTAAAGGAGATCAGTCCTGATTATTCATTGGAAGGACTGATGTTGAAGTGGAAACTCCAATACTTTGGCCACCTGATGTGAAGAGCTGACTTGTTGGAAAAGACCCTGGTGCTGAGAAAGATTGCGGGCAGAAAGAGAAGGGGACGACAGAGGATGAGATGGTTGGATGGCATCACTGACTCAATGGACATAGATTTGGGTGAACTCCGGGAGTTGGTCATGGACAGGGAGGCCTGGTGTGCTGCGCTTCATGGGGTTGCAAAGAGTCAGACATGACTGAGCAACTGAACTGAACTGAAGGTATAATTTTAATAGGTACATATTCATATGGCTAAAAAAATAAAATAAACCCTCATAGTACAAAAATTACTCCTAATCTCTTCTGTCTCATCAACTTCATGACCCTCCTCCTCCTTCACTGTAAACTTATGATAGAATGAGAACAAAAAAGGCAAGTAACATATTAGCTTTTTTTTTTTTTAATTTCATTTATTTATTTGTTTCTGGCTGTGCTGGGTCTTCATTGTTGCTTGGGCTTTTCTCTAGTTGGAGCAAGCAGGGCTACTCTCTAGTGTGAGTGGACTTCTCATTGCGGTGGCTTCTCTTGCAGTGTTTGGCTCTAGGCGTGTGGGCTTCAGTAGTTGTGACCATGAGCTCAGAAGTTGTGGCTCCCAGGCTCTGGAGCATAGGCTCAATAGTTGTGCACAGGCTTAGTTTCTCCGAAGCAAGTGGGATCTTCCTGAACCAGGCATCAAACCTGTGTCTCCTGCACTGGCAGGCAGATTCTTTATCACTGAGCCACCAGGGAAGCCTAACATATTAGCCTATTTTAAACATTGCTTTGACCTCATGGCTCCATTGAAAGGGCATCAGAGACCTTTCAGAGTCAGATTACATTTTCAGAACCACTGTGCCAGTCTGATGTGTGTGTATGCTAAGTTGCTTCAGTCGTGTCTGACTCTTTGCAACACCATGGACTGTAGCCCACCAGGCTGCTCTGTCCATGGTATTCTCCAGGCAAGAATACTGGAGTGGGTAACAGATTAATTCACTAAATAATTACGTACCTTTTTTAGTGATTTATAATTTTTAAAACCTTTCTAAATAACTGTTTTGTAGTATTATTTACTTTTAACTTAAGCAATTATGGAAGTTTGGAATAAAGAGTAATGGCTCCCACATATATACTACTTCTCCTCATGGTAACAGTGGTAGCGATTTGTTGTAGACACTTCTAGATCCTTTTTCTATAAACGAGTATTCATATATATGTGTGTATTGGGGCTTCAGGTTTCAGGGGTGAGGCCCCTTCCCAAACACACATAAATAGGATTGTGTTGTATAGATATTTTTTCTGTAACTTGTCCTTTTTACTTTACAGTCTGGAGATCTTTTCATATTGTTACCTATAAATGTTCATTAAAAAAATAAACACAGTATAGTAATAACTCTGTGACAGGGACATTTTATTCGTTGTGGGGAGGAAAGGAGGGAAAACCAAATTCATTCTTGTTTCCATATGGATGACCAATGTTACCAACCATAATCATTTACATTAAATGAATAATTTAATGTAAATGATTCATCCGTTCCCTCATTTGAAACGCTACCTGCAGCTTATATCAGATTTCCACAGATGCATGGATCTGCTTCAGATACCATTTTATTGTCTGTTCCTGAATACTAATTTAATTTCTATATCTTTATAATATACATTGCTATCTAATAGGGTAAGTCCACTTTCCCTTTTAGTCTTTTTTCAACTTGTTTACTCTTTTTTCTTTTATATGACTATAATTTATTGAGCAGATATAGTCATGAAAGTGAAAGTCACGAGTCGTGCCTGACTCTTTGTGACTCCATGGCCTATACAGTCCATGAAATTCTGCAGGCCAGAATACTGGAATGGGTAGCCTTTCCCTTCTCCAAGGGATCTTCCCAACCCAGGGATTGAGCCCAGGTCTTGCGCATTGCAGGTGGATTCTTTACCAGCTGAGCCACCAGGGAAGCCCAAGAATACTGGAGTGGATAGCCTATCCCTTCTCCAGCGGATCTTCTTGACCAAGGAATTGAACCAGGGTCTTCTGCATTGCAGGTGGATTCATATAGTCATAGTTTCTTCTAATTTAAATTTTTTTTAATTTGAAATATAGCTAGTATACAATATTATGGTAGTTTCAGGGGTATTACATAGTTATTTGATATTTGTATATATTCAGAAATGATCACTTCAGTAAGTCTAGCAACCATCTGTCCCTATATGAAGTTATTGTAATGTTGATCATATTCCTTATGCCATATATTATATGGCTGCAACCTATTTATTTTATAACTGGAGGATTGTATCTCTTAATTCTCTTCACTTTTTTTGTCCCCACTCCCACCCACCTTGTTTATGCTATTCTATGTTCACTATCCCATATACATTTTTTTCACAAGGAAATGAAGTACCTTTATTATCTTCCATAATGTATTTAAGGAGTTTTGCTCTCAAAAGCAATTTGAATAAGAATACAATTTTTTTTCACAGTCATATATATTCTAGTTAAGACCTATTGGGCTTCCCTAGTAGTTCAGTTGGTAAAGAATCTGCCTGCAATGTAGGAGACCCCGGTTTGATTCCTGGGTTGGGAAGACCCACTGAAGAAAGAATAGGCTATCCACTGTAGTATTCTTGGGCTTCCCTGGTGGCTCAACTGGTAAAGAATCCACCTGCCATGCGAGAGACCTGGGTTCGATCCCTGGGTTGGGAAGATCCCCTGGATAAGAGAACCCACGCCTGGGTGTAGAATACTACTCCTTCCAGTATTCTGGCCTGAAGAATTCCATGGACTGTACAGTTCAGTTCAGTTCAGTGCTCAGTCATGTCCGACTCTTTGCGACCCCATGGACCGCAGCACTCCAGGCCTCCCTGTCCATCACCAACTCCCGGAGTCCACCCAAACCCATGTCCATTGAGTTGGTGATGCCATCCAACTGTCTCATCCTCTGTTGTCCCCTTCTCCTCCTGCATTCAATATTTCTCACTATCAGCACCTTATCTTTCTTTCTTTTTAAAGAGCCTTTTCTAATACATTGGCTCTTGGCATCAGGTGGCCAAAGTATTGGAGCTTCAACTTCAGCACAGTCCTTCCAATGAATAATCAGGACTGATCTCCTTTAAGATGGACTGGTTGGATCTCCTTGCAGTCCAAGGGACTTTCAAGAGTCTTCTCCAACACAACAGTTCCAAAGCATCAATTCTTCAGCACTCAGCTTTCTTTATAGCCCAACTCTCACATCCATACATGACTACTGGAAAAACCATAGCCGTGACAAGATGGACCTTTGTTGGCAAAGTAATGTCTCTGCTTTTCAATATGGGGTTGCAAAGAGTCAGATACAACTGACTTTCACTTTCACTTTTCAAGACCTATTGTGTAAACTTAAAGCAAACAGGAAGCAGTTTTTAAGGATATCAGTTTTTATTATTCATTGAAAGGACTGATGCTGAAGTTGAAGCTCCAATACTTTGGCCACCAGATGCCAAAAGCCGACTCATTAGAAAAGCCCCTTAAAAAAAGAAAGAAAAGTCCCTGATGCTGGGGAACATTGAGGGCAGGAGGAGAAGGGGACACCAGAGAATGAGATGGTTGGATGGCATCACTGACTCAATGGACATGAGTTTGAGCAAGCTCCAGAAGGTGCTGAAGGACAGGGAAGCCTGGTGTGCTATGGTCTGTGGGGTCACAAAGAAATGGATATGGCTGAGTGACTGAAAAATAGCAACAATCATATAAAAAAGAAAAAAGGGTATCATATCACTATCCATATACATTTTATACATGGCTTATCAAGTTGTACAACAAATCTAATTGAGACTTTAAAAAATTATCTTTTTTAAAATTTTACTTTATAGGAAATGCATGGGCCTGATTCAAAGTGTATTTGTGCATATTGGAAAGCAGTCATAGCAGATAGTATGTGGATGCTAATGGCTAGTAGAAAATTAATTTATTACTGACATATCCTTAGTCTGTGACATGACCATTATTCTGGCTTTGGTTTGCACCTGTATTTTTCTCAGTCTTATTTGTACTGCAGTTAATTGTATATATAATTGTATCTCTTCCCAAAAGAAGTATGGGCTTCCCATGGGCAGCATTTGTGTTGACTTCTCTTTGTAGTCTAGGGCCAAGTATATAGCCCAGATCCTTGTGATGGCATTAAAGAGAGAGAAAAAGATTGGTTTTCATGTGTAGGAAGGTGAGCTTTATTAAGACTGGGCACAGCAAGAGTAGACACTGAAAACTGAAAACCGTTGTCATTTGAAATACATAAACAATCATCTGCCTCCTAGAGGGACAGACTTGATTTACATCAAGGTCAATCATCCCTGAGTTCCAGGAAAACCTTTCTAATGTTGCTTTACTTGCGCAAATGCAAAGTGTTTGGAATGGAGCTGTGGTCTAGGAGCTAAAATACTCCTTGTAATTTTATAACACTTGTCTTAATGCCAGGCAGAATTGGTATTATGTTTCCTTTAGACTCTTATTTAGAGAAATGTTTGTTTCCTAGATTCCAGTTGTCCCATGTAATCACTTCTGTGTATTATTGGACCATGCCTGCAGTTTTATCATTTATGCTCTTATTTGCTCACAGGAAATCACAGAGACCCTGAGGACTGTTGAAACAATATTCAGGTTTGGTCATCCTTTCATGCTAGAGGAGAAACTGTCCAACGAACTGCTCTGATTTTGATGCTATTTGACATAAACTAGTACCCTTGCCTGGAAAATCTCATGGACAGAGGAGCCTGGTGGGCTGCAGTCCATGGGGTTGCTAAGTGTCGGACACGACTGAGCGACTTCACTTTCAGTTTTCACTTTCATGCACTGGAGAAGGAAATGGCAACCCACTCAGTGTTCTTGCCTGGAGAATCCCAGGGACCAAGGAGCCTGGTAGGCTGCCCTCTATGGGGTCGCACAGAGTCGGACACGACTGAAGCAACTTAGCAGCAGCAGCAGCAGACTATCTATTTCTGCTTTATTGACTATGCCAAAGCCTTTGACTCTGTGGATCACAATAAACTGTGGAAAATTCTGAGAGAGATGGGAATACCAGACCACCTGACCTGCCTCTTGAGAAATCTGTATGCAGGTCAGGAAGCAACAGTTAGAACTGGACATGGAACAACAGACTGGTTCCAAATAGGAAAAGGAGTACGTCAAGGCTGCATATTGTCACCCTGCTTATTTAACTTCTATGCAGAGTACATCATGAGGAATGCTGGACTGGAAGAAGCACAAGCTGGAATTAAGATTGCCAGGAGAAATATCAGTAACCTCAGATATGCAGATGACACCAACCTTATGGCAGAAAGTGAAGAGGAACTAAAGACCCTCTTGATGAAAGTGAAAGAGGAGCCAGCTCTTGCTGGAGCCGAGCCGAACCGAGCACCTACCGCTGCCCACCGCCTGCTGCGTGCACCTCTGCACCCTGGCTGGCCTCAACTCCCTGGAGCCGGTGAAACGCAAGATCCAGACCCTGCAGCAGCAAGCAAATGAGGCGGAGGACCGCGCGCAGGGTCTGCAGCGCGAGCTGGACGGTGAGCGGGAGCGGCGCAAGAAAGCCGAAGGTGATGTGGCAGCTCTCAATCGACGCATCCAGCTCGTTGAGGAGGAATTGGACAGGGCTCAGGAACGACTGGCCACAGCCCTGCAGAAGCTGGAGGAAGCAGAAAAGGCTGCAGATGAGAGTGAGAGAGGGATGAAGGTGATAGAAAACCGCGCCATGAAAGATGAGGAGAAAATGGAGATTCAGGAGATGCAGCTTAAAGAGGCCAAGCACATCGCCGAGGAGGACGACCGCAAATAGGAGGAGGTAGCCCGTAAGCTGGTCATCCTGGAGGGTGAGCTAGAGAGGGCAGAGGAGCGTGCCGAGTGTCCGAACTAAAATGTGGTGACCTGGAAGAAGAACTCAAGAATGTCACTAACAACCTGAAGTCACTAGAGGCTGCATCTGAAAAGTATTCTGAAAAGGAGGACAAATATGAAGAAGAAATTAAACTTCTGTCCGACAAACTGAAAGAGGCTGAGACCCGTGCCGAATCTGCGGAGAGAACAGTTGCGAAACTGGAAAAGACAATTGATGACCTGGAAGAAAAACTTGCCCAGACCAAAGAAGAGGACGTGGGCTTACATCAGACACTGGATCAGACACTCAACAAACTAAACTGTATGTAACCGAAACAGAAGAGTCTTGTTCCAACAGAAGCTCCAGAGCGCCGCGTCTTTCTCTTCTCTTGTAAGAAATTTCTTTTGTTATTGCCTCTTCGCTTTGCTGGAAATGTCAAGCAATGAATACATGACCAAATATTTTGTATCAGAGAAGCTTTGAGCACCAGTTAATCTGTTCCTTCCTGTTTTTTAAAATGACACGTTTTTTCAGCTCTATTTTTATCCTTAAATTGCATATATTCCTAAAGTAGGCAGGGTATTTCCTATTGAGCTTACACACTCTCTTTTAAGACTGAGGGCATTTGGTTCCTGGGAGAATAGACAACCCCCTTCTTTCAAAAACACAGATTCTGATGTCTAGTCGTGGGTCAGTTTAAAAGGTTGGAAAATGTCCACCATTGGTCACGTGGTAGGAGGCCAGGGATCATCACATTAAAATGGGTGGGGATTTGCCATCCAGACCAAAAAAGGGGTGGGGTTACTGTGGGAAGTCATAAACCACGGAGAGGTTAACCTGAACATCCTGGCTCTTTTCTGCACTCCCCCGTGCAGAACAGAACAGATACCCTCTGAGCAGTCAGCATGAGAATGCTTAGAAGAGAGTCATGATAATTAGCCAAATGTGTTTTGAATATATCCTTGATATGCTCTTCTATATGTTTCTTTCAATCTAAAGTTCTCTGAGGAGCTGATGTCTTATTCCAACAATGACCCATGCTTATCTGCCTGATATGAGGCCATCCACTCAGGAGGAATGAAGGTTGGAGAATTCAGTCCTATTCAGAGAAGCAGTCTTTTTCAAAACCATCAGTAATTGAGCAAGACTGTTTTTCTGTGAACAAATATTAGGCAGAATGGCCCTCTCAGACAGCAAAGTATAAACTGGTAATTGGCGTAACTTCATCTCTGTACTTGAGAGAATGGCAAATTGGAGATTTACTTATCTAGAATTTTAATTCTTTCTTCAGGACCAAGTTAATGAAAGACCAAGAAACTCCTGATTAAACTGGATATGGAGTATTTTGTACACAGGGCTGCACATAATGTGTTATATTTTGTTATATTTCTGCTTTCTCTGTTAACATCTCAGAGTTGAAACATTCCACATTCCCCAGCAGTGTGGGGGCCAACTCAAGTTTATAATTCTGACTAAAAAAATCACCCTGCTTCTAGCTTATCTGAATCTTCTGCCCCTCACTCCTATTTATTAAGTGCCACACTACCCAGGAGATACACTAGCAAATTGTGCAATTGAATAAAACCCACACTTTCCACTTGGATTCTTGCAACTTTATCATATGTAATAGTATCACTTTGTCTACATTTTGGTCAAATAAATTTTTACATAAACTCCAAAAAAGAAAAAGAAAAAAAGAAAGTGAAAGAGGAGAATGAAAAAGTTGGCTTAAAGCTCAACATTCAGAAAATGAAGATCATGGCATCTGGTCCCATCACTTCATGGCAAATAGATGTGGAAACAGTGGAAACAGTGTCAGACTTTATTATTTTGGGCTCCAAAATCACTGCAGATGGTGATTGCAGCCATAATATTAAAAGACGCTTACTCCTTGGAAGGAAAGTTATGACCAACCTAGACAGCATATTAAAAAGCAGGGACATTACTTTGCCAACAAAAGTCCATCTAGTCAAGGCTGTGGTTTTTCCATTGGTCATGTATGGATGTGAGAGTTGGACTGTGAAGAAAGCTGAGCGCCGAAGAATTGATGCTTTTGAACTGTGGTGTTGGAAAGACTCTTGAGAGTCCCTTGGACTGCAAGGAGATCCAACCAGTCCATCCCAAAGGATACCAGTCATGAGTATTCATTGGAAGGACTGATGCTGAAGCTAAAACTCCAATACTTTGGCCACCTCATGCGAAGAGTTGACTCATTGGAAAAGACCCTGATGCTGGGAGGGATTGGAGGCAGAAGGAGAAGGGGACGACAGAGGATAAGATTATTGGATGGCATCACCGACTCAATGAACATGAGTTTGGGTAAACTCCGGGAGATGGGGATGGACAGGGAGGCCTGGCATGCTGCGATTCATGGGGTCGCAAAAAGTCGGACATGACTGAGTGACTGAACTGAACTGAGACTGTTGATAGCACATGTTTTTATTCAAGACTGAATATTCCGGACTTTGATAACTTTTCTAATATTGAATTATTGTATTCTTATATACTATAATATCTAACACTCAGAAAACATGTTAAATATTTGTCAACTAAATAAATAAATGAACTATGTCTAGAGAAATGAAGAAGCAAGACCACATCTATGTCTGAGAATAGAGATGGTGATCACAGATTCTATAGTTTCTTAGAACGACATCTATCCCGGGAAAGAAAACAGGAATATAGGATATGGGTGAAGGGAAACTGAATTCTACTCTGAGGGGACTTTCTTGGAGGCCCAATGGTTAAGACTTCATTGTTCCAACACAAGGGATGTGGATTCTATCCTTGGCTGGGGATCTAAGATCCCACATGCCACACAATGTGGCTAAAGGGGGAAAAAAAAAAGATTGAATTCTACTCTGAGCTTCAAAGAATTTGATGTCTGGACGGCAGGCATTAGTGTGTTAGAGCTTTCTGGCTAGTAAGAACCAATAGCTAGGGGACTTACCTGGTGGTCCAGTGGCTAAGACTCTGCATTTCCACTGCAAGGGGCCTGGGTTAGATCCCTGGTCAGGGAACTAGACCCCACATATCGTAACTAAGAGTTTGCAGTGGCCATTAAAGATCCCTCATGCCACAACTAAGACTCAGGCAGTCAAATAAAAAAATATAAATATACATTAAAAATATTTTTTAAAAACAACCAAATGCTAAATTTTCAGAAATCTTGTGAGTTGATTGTTAAATTGTCAGTAGCTAGAAACCAGACATGGTCAGAGTATTTACACCATGGAAATCAGCAGACACATAAATGGACATACTTCTGATTCCCCCAACCCCCAAGCCAGTTAGACCTGTTCTAGCACATCTCTTACTCCAGGTACTGGAGACAGACTCACAGTATGGTGACATTCTAGACATTCCTCATTTGCTTGGGGCAGTCTCCCCAGTGGACACTGAGCTCCCTGGTGTCATTATTAATGGTTCCCCTTCCACTGTTGAAAGTATCTAGTTTGGACAGTAAATATTTGTTTATTCTAGCTCCAGGGCTGTCCTTTAAGGAGCAGTGAGATGGCCCTGCAGTCTGGCAGATGGCCAGGTTCAGGGACTCCTAGTTCAAGGCCCAAATTGGGACTTGAAAGTGCAGAGTTTGAGAAACACTATCTACCACTATCCTTTTGTTTAACATCTTTTAATTCATTCCTTCAAACAGTGGTGCTAATCAAAAATGCATTTTCAAAAACCCTTGTTTTATTCATTTTAAAGGGAAAAATTGCAATGCCTGAAATTTCAACCTAAGATTCCATATAATTTTTGCAGAAAACTATAATAACTGGGATTCCATCCCTGAGTCGGGAAGACTCCCTGGAGAAGGAAATGGCAGCCCACTCCAGTATTCTTGCCTGGGAAATCCCATGGACAGAGAAGCCAGGTGCGCTACAGTCCACAGGGTCACAAAGAATTAGACACAACTGAACGACTAACACTAACTATAATAACTAAGTAATACAAATAAATGAAAAAAAAGTAATACAAATAAATATAGATAAGTAATAAACAACAATGTGAAAATATAGACACATGAGTTGTATATAAAGTAAAATGTAATGAAAGGTTATTGTACTTGCCCAAAGATGAATTAAGGATCTGGTGGTGGATGGCAGAGGAGGAAGAGGGAGGCATTTCTGGGAAGGGAGTGAAGCGGGGCTAATGAACATTAAGATATTTAAGATCATGTTGCAGGGAGGAAGCCAATTCTGACTCCATGTTGGAACTGTTTCTTTGACTTTCTTTTCATTGCTTTCGTTATTATATTCATACTTAATAGCTTCCCTCAGAGGACCCTGCCCCTCTGTTTCATTGTAAACTAAAATGCCTTTGTTCAGCCCATACAGAGATAATGTGTCTCTACTTAACTGTGAGTAGAAGAGAGTTACACACCCCTTCCAAAGGCTGGCCATTACCCTCTGACTCTTGGCGACCCTATGGACTATAACCCACCAGGGTCCTCTGTTCATGGGATTCTCCAGGCAAGAATACTGGAGTGGGTTCCCATGCACTTCTCCAGGGGATCTTCCTAAGCCAGGTATCGAACCTTTGTGTCTTACATCTCCTGCATTAGCAGGCAGGTTCTTTACCACTAGTACCACCTCGGAAGCCCATCTAGCTCTCCCTAAAAACATTGTTAACATTTTTTTTTTCACTTTTTCATTCTGTTTACTGCACAGTTCTTTGTTCAATGGCTAGTGTTCTTTTCCCCTTCTTTCTGCACCATTTCCCCCCCCACCAGTATTTGAACCATTTGGAGGTTCATACTGCTTTGGACTCAATATGTTCTTAAAAATAAAGTTATGACACAAAAAACCCCTAGGACAAAATAAAAGCTAAAGATAAGTGCCCTTCAAAACAGACTGAAGAATCCCTCTCCTTGCAAGCACATGAAATCATATGCAATACAAAAGTCAAACATAGCATACAATTCAGATTTGTTCCATATGATATTCTTTAACTAGAAACTGTTGTGTCACGTGTGTTAGTGAGTGGGTCTTTGTCTGAAATCATAATGTCAAAATATTGCTGCTTATAGAATATTTCTTTATGATTTTTCTTTTAACATCTAAACACTGCTGTATTTGTTTAATGTTTATTTATTTTTAGCTTCACTGGGTCTTTGTTGCTGCATGTGGGCTTTCTCTTTTGCAGAGAATGGGGGCTACTCTCTAGCTGTGGTGCTCAGTCTTCTCCTTGCAGTGGCTTCTCTTCCTGCAGAGCAGGGTATCTAGGCACATGGGCTTCAGTACTTGCAGCATGTGGGCTTGGTAGTTGTGACTTGCTGGCCCTAGAGGGTGCAGGCTTCAGTAGTTCTGGCTCATGGGCTTAGTTGCTCCAGGACAGGAGGAGTCTTCCTGATCAGAGATTGAGCCTGTATCCCTTGCATTGGCAGGCCAATTCTTATCCATTGCACCACCAGGGAACTACCTCTTTAGGATGTTTTTGAGTGAAAAAACATTATACTGGAGAATGAGTTGTCAGGCATTAATGGTTGCTGTGGTGAAATGTTATAAACTGAATAGGCTCTACAGGTTAAGAATGATAAATACAAAAAATTTAGCCTGTATACAATAATAGCACTGATAAGTTGCCATTCCATTTTGAAATTTTTCAGTATTTAGTAAAGACTTGCTAAATGTGCCAGGGACGTCTTAGCTTTCACCACTGGAAACAGAAGGAAGGGATGCATGCCCATTTATGGGATCAGGTGGGGATGGGGACTCTACAGAACACGAGGGTGATGAGACATGCTTTAAACTTCTAAAGAGGAAAAAAAAAATCACACTTTTCAATAGCTGCACGACAAGTTCTAAGGCAAGAGGGGAGAGCAGCCTTTAGAACTATGATGAAAAATTATTCAGTTCAGTTGCTCAGTTGTGTCCGACTCTTTGAGACCTCATGAATCAGAGCACCCCAGGCCTCCCTGTCCATCACCAACTCCCAGAGTTCACTCAAACTCATGTCCATTGAGTCAGTGATGCCATCCAGTGAACTCATCCTCTGTCATCCCCTTCTCCTCCTGTCCCCAAGCCCTCCCAGCATCAGGGTCTTTTCCAATGAGTCAACTCTTCGCATGAGGTGGCCAAAGTATTAGAGTTTCAGCTTCAGCATTGGTCCCTCCAATGAACACCCAGGACTGATCTCCTTTAGGATGGACTGGTTGGACTCCTTGCAGTCCAAGGGACTCTCAAGAGTATTCTCCAACACCACACTTCAAAAGCATCAATTTTTCAGCGCTCAGCTTTCTTCACAGTCCAACTCTCACATCCATACATGACCACTGGAAAAACCATAGCCTTGACTAGACAGACCTTTGTTGGCAAAGTAATGTCTCTGCCTTTTAATATGCTGTCAAGGTTGGTCATAACTTTCCTTCCAAGGAGTAAGCGTCTTTTAATTTCATGGCTGCAATCACCATCTGCAATGATTTTGGAGCCCAAAATAATAAAGTCTGACACTATTTCCACTGTTTCCCTATCTATTTCCCATGAAGTGATGGGACCAGATGCCATGATCTTAGTTTTCTGAATGTTGAGCTTTAAGTCAACTTTTTCACTCACCACTTTCACTTTCATCAAGAGGCTTTTTAGTTCCTCTTCACGTTCTGCCATAAGGGTAGTGTCATCCGCATATCTGAGGTTATTAATATTTCTCCCAGCAATCTTGATTCCAGCTTGTGCTTCTTCCAGTCCAGCATTTCTCATGATGTACTCTGCATATAAGTTAAATAAGCACAGCGACAATATAAAGCCTTGACAGCCTCCTTTTCCTATTTGGAGCCAGTCTGTTGTTCCATGTCCAGTTCTAACTGTTGCTTCCTGACCTGCATATAGGTTTCTCAAGATGCAGGTCAGGTGGTCTGGTATTCCCATCTCTTTCTCCCTTCAGAAAATCTCCCTTCAGAATTTTCCACAGTTTCTTGTGATCCACACAGTCAAAGGCTTTGGCATCATCAATAAAGCAGAAATAGATGTTTTTCTGGAACTCTATTGCTTTTTCCATGATCCAGCGGATGTTGGTAATTTGATCTCTGGTTCCTCTGCCTTTCCTAAAACCAGCTTGAACACCTGGAAGTTCACAGTTCACATATTGCTGAAGCCTGGCTTGGAGAATTTTGGGCATTACTTTACTAGCATGTGAGAGGAGTGAAATTGTGCGGTAGTTTGAGCATTCTTTGGCATTGCCTTCTTTGGAATTGGAATGAGAACTGACCTTTTCCAGTCCTGTGGCCACTGCTGAGTTTTCCAAATTTGCTGGCATATTGAGTACAGCACTTTCACAGCATCATCTTCCAGGATTTGAAAGAGCTCAACTGGAATCCCATCACCTCCACTAGCTTTGTTCGTAGTGATGCTTTCTAAGGCCCACTTGACTTCACATTCCAGGATGTCTGGCTCTAGGTGAGTGGTCACACCATTGTGATTATCTTGGTTGTGAAGATCTTTGTATAGTTCTTCTGTGTATTCTTGCCACCTCTTCTTAATATCTTCTGCTTCTGTTAGGTCCATACCATTTCTGTCCTTTATCAAGCCCATCTTTGCATGAAATGTTCCCTTGGTGTCTCTAATTTTCTTGAAGAGATGTCTAGTGTTTCCCATTCTGTTGTTTTCCTCTATTTCTTGCCGTGATTACCAATCCTTAAACATTTTTTATATTATTTGCTTGATTTTTAAAAAGATAACATCAGTTCATAGTTTTATGATTATTTGTATTCTTAATCACTCTCCACGTTGAAAAGTATTCTCATGGTAGCAAGGTCTCTGTCCTGTTTCTAAGATAATAATCATAGTATTGCCTGTTAGGGCTTGAATGACTAGATGCCCTAGAAAGTTATGAGGTCTTTCTTGAGCAACCCCACCCCTTCTCATACCTGTCTCCCAAGAAGAGTTTATTCTCCTTTCCAGAACTCCAATGTTACTTATTTTGTATTATGTCTCCTCATTGTATTATGAGGGTCAGAAACTCAGTTTAATTGCCTTGCTACACTCACTTGCCAGCACAGGACCTTGAACCTGGTAAGCGTTGAATAGCTTTGTGTTAAATGTTTCTGCACCTTGAGTAATCTTATATCTTTGGAAATCTTTCAAAAAACTTTTCCATTATTTCAGACTCCCTCTCCAACAACATTCCTGCTTCAAAGTAAAAAGAGATAAAGTTCTTGCAAAACCACAATTTCCTATAATTAGGTGCATAGAAAAAAAATAATGTTAAATCATGAGGTCCAATCATGCATCATCCTCTGAGAATATTTTCCTTCTTTCATATAAGTCTCAATAATTATCAAGAGAAATAACTATTTATTACACTCAATTCATTATTCATTGCTCATAAATATTTGAGTTGAATCACTCCAGATGAGATTTGGTAATAAAAAATGCAATTTGAAGTCTCACTTTCTGTTTGACTTCTTGATTTCAGAACTTCTTAGAGCTTCAAGTATACATTTTTTCTAAATTGTACAATGAATGAATCCAGTTTGTCCCTTACACTGGTGACCATCCATTCACTGGAAATGGAAAACAGTATCTATTTAGCTCCTCTAGAAGCTATCAGCTGCAAGATTGCTGCTGTTAAGTCGCTTCAGTCGTGTCCGACTCTGTGCGGCCCCATAGACGGTAGCCCACCAGGCTCCCCCATCTCTGGGATTCTCCAGGCAAGAACACTGGAGTGGGTTGCCATTTCCTTCTCCAATGCATGAAAGTGAGAAGTAAAAGTGAAGTTGCTCAGTCGTGTCTGACTCTTAGCGACCCCATGGACTGCAGCCTAGCAGGCTCCTCCGTCCATGGGATTTTCCAGGCAAGAGTACTGGAATGGGGTGCCATTGCCTTCTCTGAGCTGCAAGATTGGTAGTTGCTATTTCCTATTTCTTTTTATAAAAGCTTAACATTATTTTTTAAAGTATTAATTTACTGGTGGAAGTATAAGTCAGTTCTATTTGAAATAGGAACATTTATACATTTGGCCTAAAAATTCTACTGTTAGGACTTTATGCTACATGTTAATGATGAGTCTACGTAGGTTCATTGGGGATGTTAGTAACGGGGGTCATTAACATGCATCTGTAGAGAGTTTGGTACATATGGAAGCTCTCCATACCTTATGCTCAATTTTGCTGTGGAAGTAAAACTGCTCTAAAAATGAAAGTCTGTTAAAATAAATAGAAACGAATAAATAGGAAAGACTACAAGGGGAAGTCAAAGCATTAGTAATAGATGGCAAGGTAATAGATTCGCAACTCATCTCCAGATTTTGTGAATCACCTCTATCCTTCTTCCTTCTTCTTAATTACATCTTCTTTAAAATATTGGAAATAGGCATAATTATAACACATTTATATTCTATAAAACTAATATAAGGCTATCCTGTCTCTCAGGAAATTTATGTGAGAAAAATCTTCTTTATAAAAGAATTTTAGATTATAATACAGAAGAATTGATAAAATTATGGTATTACCACACATTCCTTAATGAATAAATCTAGGAAATGATTGTCAATAGCTGCTAAAGCCATTAGATGGAAATTTGATGGGAAACTATAATGAATGGATTAGGTCAATAGCACCAGAAACCAAAATCAATCTTAACATCACAAAAAGAGAGAACATTATTATATGCCTTTTGATGTAATGCAATAGAGAATGTATAGTGCCACCAATAAACTATTAGGGGGAGGAAAAGTCAGACTTGAATCTGATCAAGCCCCTGGATCTAACTACCAGTCTACAGGAAATTCAGAGAATTGAAGAACATGTTAGGGGAAAAACATGGAGATTCTGTTGGCCAAATCCAGAGTACGGGAAATTCTATACAAATACAACCAACCTGGGTTCTTCAACATTAACAAAAATGAAGAGTCAGAAAGAGAGAGAGAAGAAGAGAGAGAGACAGAGACCAAGAAAGAGAAAAAGAATGAGAAAGAAAAAGAGAGAGACTATTTTAGGACATCAAACACATTTCTGTTGGGGAGGAAGCTTTTCCTCTGTCCTCACAGCTTCTCTAGCAGGCTTTACAAAATTTTCCTGTTAAATCTAACAACAGATTAACAAGAGAAAGGGCATACACATTTATTTGATGTTAGAAGTTTTATGTGGCTTAAAGAGACTTCATAAAGAGAAGGGAAAACCCCTACAAGAAGCAGCTAGGCTTGTAAGCATTTATACAATTCTCCAAAAGAGATTATATTAAAAGTGAAATGACAAGACAAAGGAAAGGGACTTCCTTTGTCTTCAAGACGTGGCAAGTTGTAGGTAGGCAATATACGAGGCCGCTAGTGGTGGATAAAGGCTAGTTAATAAGATTTGTTTATCATAGACAGTTTTTTCAGCTCCATCTCATCTTGGGTGATAAGGTCGTTATTTTCTTCCTTGTATGAGAAGTCTTTCATTGTCTCTGTCTCTTCATTTCTTGTTAATGTTGAAGAACCCAGGTTGGTTGTATTTGTGTAGAATTTCCCATACTCTGGATTTGGCCAAGAGAATCTCCATGTTTTTCCCCTAACATGTTCTCCAATTCTCTGAATTTCCTGTAGACTGGTAGTTAGATCCAGGGGCTTGATCAGATTCAAGTCTGACTTTTCCTCCCCCAAATAGTTTATTGGGGGAGGAAATAGTCTATACATTTTCTATTGCATTTATTTCAGGAAGAGAGGAGGATGCTTGAGAGCTCATCCTGTGTTTGCCTTTATCTCAAAATAATCCTCATGCCAGAGGGACATATTATGGGGTGATGTCTGATCTATACATCTGTAGACAAAATCTGGAATTCACATTAAAATTATCCAGTTTGGGAGGGGGTAGACAGGAATGTAAATGAATAAGATTGTGTATTGATACCCACTAAAGTAAGATGGACAGGGAGGCCTGACATGCTACAATTCACAGGGTCGCAAAGAGTCAGACATGACTGAGCGACTAAACTGAAAGTAAGACGATTTGTTTATTAGCTTCAATTTTGTATGTTGTTGGCTTCAACAACACAAGCTTGAACTGCATGGGTCCACTAATACATGGTTTTTTTTTCAATAAATATGTTCTGTATTGCAAAATTTGGGCTTCCCAGGTGGTGCCAGTGGTAAAGAACCCGCTTGCCAATGCAGGAGACATAAGAGAGGTGGATTCAATCCCTTGGTTGGGAAGACTCCCTGGAGGAGGGCATGGCAACATACTCCAGTATTCTTGCCTGGAGAATCCCCATGGACAGAGAAGCCTGGGGAGCTATAGTTCATAGGGTAGCACAGAGTAGGACATGATTGAAGCGACTTAGTACATGCATATTGTAGATTTGCAGTTGGTTAAATCTGAAGATGTAGAATTGCAAATATAAATTTATACTCAAATTTTCACTGCATGGAGGGTCGGTGCCCTTAACCCTGCGCTGTTCAAGAATCAACTGCATATTTGGACCACAATAAGAAATTTTAAAACAAAGAGTCTAGGTAATATTAGATTTCCCCACCCAGTTTTGTGAGAAGTAACTTGCACACAAGGAGCCTGAAAAGCTGTACCCAGATGTTTTTCCTTGTATTTAGTCTAAAAATGTCTAGCTATGTATTCTTGTTAGAAAAAATTTCTATGAAAGAAACCTATGAACTGACTTTCTTCAAGTTCCCTTGAGTAAGATTGAAAGAAACTTTGACTATGCTTGCAATAAATTGTTGCCTTGAAAATTATTTGAACAACCCTGAGAGGTAGTATAAATATTAGCATGCCCATTCTTTAGATAAGGAATTCTGAAATTCAGAAAAGTGGACTTTCCCAAGGTCAGAGAGTTCTACCTGAATAATTGGAAGAATGATTAGTCATGTGATACTTAGTTGGGTGGTATATCTTCTGCTCAAACTGCTTCTCCACTGCCCTCTACTTCCTTGAAAAATGGAGGGAGATGTCAATTATTTTAACCCCAGAGAAGCCAAGCTGTCTGTGCTGCTGAGTATTTGACATCCTCTTTTTTATCTTGACATTATTGATTTGAGTTTAGATGTGCACAATGAAAGAACCATCCTTTCTTTGTGGATCATTCTGACATATGATCACTATAATATCATACTACCAGAGCTTTACTAGGGGCTTCTCTGATGGCTCAGCTGGTAAAGAGTCCACTTGCAATGCAGGAGACCCTGGTTCAATTCCTGGGTCAGGAAGTTCCCCTGGAGAAGGGATAAGCTACCTACTCAGTATTCTTGGGCTTCCCGGTGGTTCGGGTAGTAAAGAATCCACCTGCAATGTGGGAGACCTTGGTTCAGTCCCTGGGTTGGGAAGATTCCCTGGAGGAGGGCATGGCAACCCACTCCAGTATTCTTTCTGGAGAATCCCCTTGGACAGAGGAGCCTGGCAGGCTACAGCCCATTGGGTTGCAAAGAGTTGGACACAACTGAGTGACTAAGCACAACAAGAACCTTACTATAAGAAGATTGCTTCATGTATGAGAGGTTATTTTAAGGCCACTTAATGCTATTCATTTAGAGGAAAATACAGTACATTTCTCAGACTGGATGTGAAAGGAATATAAGACACTGGCTTGCAAAATATGATGTCTCTTCTATGTCAATCAGACCACTGGTATTCCTCGTATTCTATGCTCATTTTCCTTTTGTAAGTCATCTAAAATATTTCAGTCTGTTTCAACTCTATCTCAAAGAAATCAAAAAAGGCTTTTTTCCATTCTTGTTCCAGAAAATTAATGTGAAAGCAGAGTAGCCTACTGGGTGAGGATGATGGTAGTTGTAACTAAAGTCATGTCAACCTGAAAAACACAAAACACCACATAGCACAAGGGTTGTGAATTTCAGTTTTATTCAGGGTCCTAACTGAGGACTATAACCCAGGATACAGCCACTTAGTAGCTCTGAGGAAGCTGTTCCAAAGAGGTGGACACAGAAGCCAGTTTATATGTGAGTTTTGGCTGGGGAATGTGTGCAGTCAGGGATACCTCTTGGCAAAAGATGCTGCTAGTCACAAAGAACAAATATCTCAAGTTAATGATTTTAGTGCTTTTCTAAGTATGGAAAGATACAAGCAACTGGATTCATTAAAATTTATCCTGAGATATACATCTAACCCTCTAAGGGGCCTGCTTGTCCCAAGCACAGAGAACTCTGTTCTCATCTTCATTTTCTCTGTCTGGAGCAGAGTGTACTGTTGGTCAGAGACTGAAGGTGTTACTCTTTATGTAACTGGGTGGTAAACAATGCCTTCTGTTTTTTGTTTATAGTTTTTTAGACATAAGTAAAAGTATAACCCAAAAGGAAGCTAGCACACCATTTAATTTGGCAACACCAAATTCATTAAGTAGCACATAGGACAATGAAATTGAAATGGAGCAAACTCTATGGTCCTTGTCCGCCATGTCCTCTGCCTGCCTTTTGTATCTGGAAAAGCTTTAGCCAAAGAATAAGTTTAATCAGAGAAGTGAGAACATGCAGAAACAAAGGAAAACAGTCAAAGGAGACCAAATAATAATGTTGTTTAACTGTTTAACTTGTCCAACTCTTTTGCAACCCCATGGACTGTAGCCTGCCAGGCTCCTCTATCCATGGGATTCTCCAGGCAAGAATACTGGAGTGGGGTGCCATTTCCTTCTCCTAGCCTTGCCTGTTTACTGGCTTTTGAGAAGCATGCAGCCAGACCTCACTTTTGGTTACAAAATGACATGTATGGGCTGTGAGTAGGCTTTCTCAGGGAACTCTTTTTAATGTGGAAAGACTAAAACATGCCCTAAGTATAAAGATAATAACAGAGCTCTCAGTCTATTAGCAAATATTGATTGTTGACAGTACCACTTAGGTCAGCGCTCTGGCACTAGATCTCTATCTAGTGGGGAGCGAAACAGAATAGAAGCAGAGTAATAACTTACTTCAGTTTACGAAAGAAAAGACCAAGAAAAGATGAACTTCAGCAAGAAATGAAAAGCCAATTCTCCACAATCAAGGCAACTAGATTCTCTTCCAAATTTTACTATTTTTTATATATATATATATATATATATATATTTCCTCCCCCGCAACATGGCTTGTGGAATCTTAGTTCCCTGACCAGGGATTGAACCAAGGTCTTCAGCAGTGAGAGTGTGGAGTAATGATCACTGTACCACCAGGAATTCCTTCCTGCAATGATTCTGATAGCAATCTATTAGATACTGGTAAGTTTGAAGCAGAAGCAATGGAAGGATTGTAACAACTTGGAACTCTAAACTGAGTTAATCAGTACTTAAAAAGATTAAGCAATTAAGAGGATAAGAGAGCGGAGAGGTAATATAAATGCTTTAAATTCTCATTTAACACTGCTGAAGTCAGTACATCTAAAACTAATTAATGATAAAAATAATAGTATAATGAAAATACTAGCGCCAACTTATTTTAAGTATTAATGGGGATAGGGGTGGCAAAATGAGTGAAAGGAGTCAAAAAATATAAACTTTACTTGTAAAATGAACAATTCCTGGGAATGTAATGTACAGCAATGGCTACTGTAGTTATTACTACATGGCGTGTTTGAATGTTTAGAGAGTAGGTCTTAAAAGTGGAATGGATTACTATTGCTACTGTTATTTTTAAGTTAATCAATGATGATTGCACAACATGTGATTATATTTATTGTCACTGAATTGCATACTTAAAAATGAATAAAATGATTATCCTTACATATATTTTATTATCATTTTCTTGGCAACTGATCAAGATTATTTCAAAATTTTATCAAAGACTTTATAAATTTAGGTTGGACTTCAAAAAAGAAAGCCATGGACTTGCCTGGTGATCCAGTCATTAAGACTCTACAGTTTCAATATAGGGGGCACAGGTGCAAACCCTGGTTAGGGGACTAAGATCCCATATGCCATATGATGTGGCAAATAAATACATAAGTAAACCATGATTTAGAAAGAAAAAAATCTAACAGTTTGGAAGACTATGATAAGAAATATTTGGAAGATAAAAGCAGGAATGTTGTATAAACATTTAATATGATCTGATTGATACAAAGTGTTAACTAATATAAAAAGTCTTATAGGTAGTAAATGGATTTGGAGGAAAAGATAGTTTACAAATAATATAAAATATAATAATAAAATACCATAGCTTCAGGGCTATTGTAACAAGAGTATTTTGTCTATGGACCACAAACAAAATGCTAATAGAAGATAATTGAACCCTTACATCATACACAAAAATTGACTCAAAATGGATCAAAGACTTAAACATAAGACCTGACACTATAGAGCTCCTAGAAGAAAACAAGCAAACCTCTTCTTGATACTGGCTTTTGTAGTGATTTCTTGGTATAACACCAAAAGCACAGACAACATTAAGTAAGTGAGACTATATTAAATCAAAAAGATTCTGCACGGCAAGGGAAACAATCAACCAAATAAAAAACAACCTATAGAAAGGGCAAAAATATTTGCATATTGTATATCTGAAATGTGCAAAATATGTCAGGAACTCTTACAATTCAATAGCAAAACAAAACAAAACAAACAAAAAAAAAAAAACAAAGAAAAAAAACCCCACAGAAAACCAAAACAACAAAAAACACACTAAAGTCAAATAACCTGATTTTTAAATGGACAAAGGAACTAAACAGATGTTTTTCCAAAAAGAAGACATACAAATGGCCAACAGATTTATGAAAGGTACCCAACATCACTAATCATCAGAGAAATGCAAATCAAAGCTGCAGTGAGATACCACCTCACACCTGTTGGGATAGCTATTATCATAAAAGACAAAAAATAACAAGTGCTGTGGAGTTGTAAATAAAGGAATCCTTATATAGTGTCAGTAGGAATATAAATTTATGTAGCTCTTACCAAACCAGATTCATCTGTTGGATATGCAGCAAGCTAAATGCAGAATCTTCCAAGATATGCAGCAGAGGAAAGGTTTATCCACAAGGTAATTGAGCCAGAAGACAAAAGAACACATCTCAAACCCACCTCCCTCAAGGCTGGGGGCTCAGGGTATGTATGAGAGAAAGCTAAGGTGTGGAGGTTATGGGGAAAAGTGATTGAAGATAAGAAAAAGGTGAGATAATCAGCAGCCCTCACTCTTCCCTGGTGGCTCAGAGGTTAAAGCGTCTGCCTGCAATGTGGGAGACCTGGGTTCGATCCCTGTGTCAGGAAGATACCCTGGAGAAGGAAATGGCTAACCCACGCCAGTATTCTTGCCTGGAGAATCCCATGGATGGAGGAGCCTGGTGGGCTACAGTCCACGGGATCGCAAAGAATCAGACACGACTGAGCGACTTCACTTTCACTTTTCTTTTCCCAGGGCAACAGATGCACCTAAGCTACAAGCTTCTTCATAGGATGAAAATGTGGTGTTAGCATGTTCTGAGGGTGGAGTTTTTGGCTCTTTGACATCAGAAGGTCACCAATCAGACACTCATGCATCCCAGTAGAAAGGTTGACGGTCTCAGCAAGTCTTAACTAGCTCAAGCCCAAACTAGACACAGCTGACTCCAAGTTCCTGAAAAACAACTTGGGCAAATACCTTATTGTTTAGGCTTGGAGAACATGCAAGTTTTTGTCAAAATAATTAAAGAGAGCTTGATAAGCAAAGGCAGATTATACTTCACTCTTTCTTCAGCCAGTTATAGTTTAATGGATCCAACTACTGATGACTACCCTTAGTAGTCACTATAGAAATCAGGATGAAGCTTCCTCAAAAAAAAAAAAAAAAAGAAAGAAAAAAAATGCTGATAGAAGACAGACATATTTGAACCTTATAATGGTAATGTGAGCACCTGGCACATATAGCAGGATTTTTAGGGAAAAGTCTACATATGGAAGGTGGCAAAAAGCCTGGTAATTTTTTACCCACACTAATGAGCAAAGACTTTCCACCATGAGTTCCCTCAACATAAAGGAGAAGTTTCATTTGCAAAAGATTCCGAAGAAGAATTTGTGGTTCTAGAAATGATTAAAGTGTCTAGGGAACTTAGTTTAACAAGAGTAATGGGAACAGGGAGCTCCCTGGTGGCCTGCTGGTTCAGATTCAGAGCTTTTACTGATGTGGCCTGGGTTTAGTCCCTGATTAGGGAACTGAGATCCCATAAGCCAAACCAAAAAAGAAAAAAGAAGAACAAAAAGAGAAAAATATAATAAAATGTAGGCAGATAGACATTTCTAAGTATTTCAGGATCATAACCATTCCACAAATACCCTAAGTAGAGAATCACCCAAGTAATAAAATTGATTCACTATTGGTCTTTTTCACCAACCTCTATAAAGACTTTGAAAAACCTTCAGGTTTATTGGTCTCCTAATATGATAAAATTTAAGTTTTATTCAGTTTAGAGCTTCAGTTTTCTGTAGTTTGACTTGAAAAATAGACTTGACCCCTCAAAATCTACTTTTTATTATAAGAATGACTGAAGGATTTAAACTATTCATCTGGAAAATAATATAGAGTAGAGCATATAGTAACTAATTGTGTATATATATAGTAGATATTAGGACTTGGTAACATACATCTAGTAGGTATTAGGACTACTATATATATATATAGTAGATATTAGCCACTCCCTGGTGGCTCAGACGGTATAGTGTCTGCCGACAATGCGGGCAACCTGGGTTCGATCCCTGGGTTGGGAAGATCCTCTGGAGAAGGAAATGACAATCCACTCCAATACTCTTGCCTGGAAAATCCCATGGATGGAGAAGCGTGGTAGGCTAGAGTCCACGGGGTCACAAAGAGTTGGACATGACTGAGTGACTTCACTTTCATAGTAGATATTATTCAGACATGAAAAAAGGAGGAAATCTTGCTATTTTTGACTACATGGATGGAAACTGTGGGCATTGTCATAAGTGAAATCAGTCAGGCAGAGAAAGACAAACGTCGTATGATATCACCTATACATGGAATATAAGAGAACAGGCAAACAAACAGAAACAAAACAAACATACAAAACAAAGGTCATAGATACAGAGAACAGACTAGTGATTGCCGAAGTAGAGGGTGAAGGGTTGGCAAAACAGATGAAGGGGATCAAAGGTACAAAATTCCAGTTAAAAAATAAGTACGTCATGGGGATGTAATATACCACATGCTGGCCATAGTTAATAATACTGTATTGTATATCTGAAAGATGCTAAGACAATAGATCTTAAAAGTTCTCATCACAAGAAAAAAATTGTAACTATCCATGGTGACAGATGTTAATGAGACTTGTGGTGATTTGGTAATATATATAAATGTTGAATTAAAAATTTTTTTTCCTCTTTTTTTAAAATTAATTTATTTTTTATTGAAGGATAAACAAGAATTAAAAGAAAAGAAATGCCCACTGGTCAGATAACAAGTGATATACAAAAATCTGTCTAGGCACTACTTAACTGAATAAATTCAGATTCAACTCCCTATAGGAATGACAAACAGAAAAGTCTACATGTTATAGAAAGAACGTGGACCCTTATATGTCTGAAACAATGATTTAATGCACTTTTAGCTGGGCAGATCTTTTGGCAATATAGTTTGTGGGCAATCACTGACTTGCAATTTTCTTTATCTTGAGAAAATTAAACAGCTTCCCACTCTAAATTTCAATAATTCTAGTCATTTGAAAAATAATGTATTTGAAGTTTAACTTAGTTATAAAATAACCCTATTTTTGTTAAAGCAACTAGATGAATAAAGTACTAAAATTAGAGTTAGTTTATGCACACAAATGCCTCAAAATATTGAACAGTTATAAAGTTTTTATAGCTGATGAATAATTAGTGAGTGTTTTACTTTAATAAGAAATTTAAAAATGGCTAAATCTTTTCATTTGTAGCTCTCATGAAATGCAGACTAGAGAGTATATAATTTAATATACACAATAATCTCATGGACAGCTGGGAAACCCAAAACTCATCTAAGAGATTGCATTTTTATTCATGTATGTGCAATTTACTCTAGAGTAGATTATTTTTTAATTGTATGTGTTTGAAGTAATTTAGTTATATCAAAAGAGATGAAACAATAACATATGCTTCACTCTGCAAGCTTTTACAAAAATACAGCAGACAATGAGATACTGCATTGTAGGCTTAACAGTTCTCTTTTTTAATGCTCCACGACCATCTGTCACATATTTCCTAGGACAGATCTGTTGTAATATCCTTTCTGATCATCTCCATAAACTTGTACAATTCTCTAGGAATGCAAATATTTTAAATATTTTGGCAAGTGGGAAATGAATAAATCAAGTTAGTATCCATTAAAATGAAAACATACATCTATCAAAAAAGAAAACCCACAGGAAGTAACAAGGGACATGGAATAACAGGTTTAGGAAACATCTTGATTGTTTACAGGAGTGCATGCCTGCCTGTTAAGTATTTACATATAGCTAAGGGGAACAGGCCCTAATTCTGCTCAGCCCCCCAAATCTCCAGACACACTTTCTCAAATAAACATGGTTCCACCTCTGTTAGTTGCTCCATTTCCGTCCATCTGTTTTGGTAATTGCTTTCCTTCCTCATTATAGTTTCCAGTGTCTGGACAGGCTTATCCTGTTTCCTCCGGATGGGGTTTTGTTTGTAGTCAGTTCCTGATTCCTCTTCCTGTTCCCTTTTATCCACTTTTGTTTGACCTCTCATTTGCACTGTAGGCTCCTTACACAGAACATTCTAAACATGATTCCAGCAACCATCCAACTTTAGGCAAAATGGCTGGAATACTCTGGGATTTGACTTTAATATCATAATCTTTTGCATCATTACATACATACACACACACAATCTTGGAAAATTGAGAACAGGGTAGATGTGGGAGTGGCTAAATGCTTTAAAAGTATTATGGTATCTAAGTTGTATAGCTACATATAGACAACAATAGTTGATAAAATTCTACTTGAAAAGTCACAAAACAAGAAAGAGTATGGGTGGAAAGGATATACATTGCTCTGAAGTCCAGCTAGTAAGCTGTGAAGTAAAAGAGAAGGTATCAAAAGCTGAAAGAAGTCACTAGCAAGAAGTCCAACTTGCTGCCAGGAAAAGGAGAACTCGGTTATAGCTGTGGAGAAGGGAGGAAGAGTCACTGTGAAAGACTGAGGGACTTGTTGAAACAGGCTGTTTTCCAAGGGTTTCTTGCATTTCTGCACAACTTGCAAACAGGACACTGATTGCCCTTTGTTCTAAACTGTGTTTCCAAGGATATTTGTTTAACAAACTGCCTTGGAAGATAGAGATAGTGTTTCTCTTCAGAGTAAAGGAGAGGTTGGCTTATTTTCCCGTGTAGTAAAAATAATATTTTCTTCTAGAAGGTCATGTGTGCTTATAGTTTTATAGTGCTTTTTAAAAGAAATTCCTGTTCCCTAAGTCCAAGGTGCCTTTCCTATAAAGGAACCCATTGTATGCACTGGTATAAACTGGCCCTCCTGTCACCCTTTGAACACTGAGATTTGGGCAAATGGTGCAAAAATGCCTTACTCTGGCTACTGCTTTTGCTGCAAGTAATAAACTACCTGAATTCCCTACACAGGAGTCTCCTGCTTCTATAAGCATCCATGAAATTGCAAAAGCCTAACTAGATAACTAGCACATACAGTAAAATCTCAGATCCTCTTAAGTTCTTGATAAGGGCCCAAGCTCAGATTTTAGGATTATATGAGCCCCTGATCCAGGGGAATCAAAGTAGGAGATGAGACATGGAGCCAGAGGATTCAGCTTCCAAGTCAGACAAAGAGGAACTGTTCTTGAGCCCTATTTCCTCATGAAATGGACACACAAGATTCTAGACAAGTGCCAGTTCTCTTACTTGGAGTTGGCAGTGGTTTGGTGGTAGTCATGGTTAGAAACCCCAGGTACCCAAAAAGTCTGAATAGAAGAGTTCAGATAGCTCTGCAGACTTCTCCATGGAAAATTCATGGGTGTTGCTGTCTTATAAGTTCAGCTCAGTTCAGTTCAGTTCCTCAGTCATGTCCGACTCTGTGACCCCATGAACCACAGCATGCCAGGCCTCCCTGTCCATCACCAACACCCGGAGTCTACCCAAACCCATGTCCATCCAGTCGATGATGCCATCCAACTATCTCATCCTCTGTTGTCCTTTCTCCTCCTGCCCTCAATCTTTCCTAGCATCAGGGTCTTTTCCAATGAGTCAGCTCTTTGCATCAGGTGGTCAAAATATTGGAGTTTCAGCTTCAATATCAGTCCTTCCAATGAACACCCAGGACTGATCTCCTTTAGGATGGACTGGTTGGATTTCCTTGCAGTCTAAGGGACTCTCAAGAGTCTTCTCCAACACCACAGTTCAAAAGCATCAATTCTTCAGTGATCAGCTTTCTTTATAGTCCCACTCTCACATCCATACATGAGCACTGGAAAAACCATAGCCTTGACTAGACAGACCTTTGTTGACAAAGTAGTGTCTCTGCCTTTTAATATGCTGTCTATGTTGGTCATAACTTTCCTTCCAAGGAGTAAGCATCTTTTAATTTCACTGCTGCAATATAGTGCCATAGAAATTCTTGACACTTCAGTCTGTGGACATTAGTGGGCTGATACTTTCCAATTCTTCTCATCTGTAGCTGTAGGCTCTACATGTGCCTCACAAGATTTCTTAAAGGAAGAGAGGATCAAGATGAGCCTGCTGAGTGCCCATTTTGAATAGCAATTATGGGACAAGACTGACATCAGACACTAGAGCAGGATTCGGCAAACATTTTAAGGGCCAGATAGTAAACAGTTTAGTCTGTGTGGGCCATTCCATCTTTGTGGCACTTATAGAGCTCTGCTGTTATTGGGCAAAAGTGGCCATGAGCTGCATACCAATATAACTTACAGAAATAGGAAGCAGCTGAATTTGGACTGTGAGTGGTAGTTTGCGGACTATTGCACTAGAAGATTGCTCTCTGTAGGCTGACTTCCACAGTGTATGACTTCAGTAATCCTTCCGGTTTGATGCTCTGCTTTCACTGTCTTAAAATTCCCAGTACTTTTCAAATGAGGATCTCTATATTTGCCTATATCCTATGTCGCTGGTCACTGGTTCTATACAATCTTTTTGCTATCATATCTCTGTAGGTCTGAAGAAAACCAAATCAATCTGAGATACAGAGAGTATAATCATGAGATAAGGTCAGAGGTATGATATTAGTTATGTGCCAGAGGAGCCTTAGGGATAAAATGTTTCCTGGTCTAGCAGCAAGAAAATTAAGAACTTGCCTTTTATCATAATAATACTGGCATATATAAAGAAGGAATGTGTCTGTCTGAAGAATGGCTATCTAGTGGTCCAGTAGGCAATATTCCAGACTGCTGTGATGGAGGATTCTATGTGCATGGAATCAGAACACTTCCTAACACCATACACAAAAATAAACTCAAAATGGATTAAAGACTTAAATGTAAGGCCAGATACTATAAAACGCTTAGAGGAAAATATATGTGGAACACTCTGACATAAATCACAGCAGGATCCTCTTTGACCCACCTCCTAGAGTCATGGAAACAAACAAACAAACAAAATAAACAAATGGGATTTAATTAAACTTAAAAGCTTTTCCACAGTCAAGGAAACTATAAACAAGATGAAAGACAACTCTGAGAATGAGAGAAAATAATTGCAAATGAAGCAACTGACAAAGGATTAAGTTCCAAAATATACGAGCAGCTTGTGCAGCTCAATATCAGAAAAACAAAGAACCCAATCAAAAAATGGATGAAAGACCTAAACAGACATTTCTCCAAAGAAGACATACAGATGGCCAATGAACACATGAAATGATGTTCAACATCCCTCATTATTAGAGAAATGCAAATCAAAACAACAATGAAATATGACCTCACACCTGTCAGAATGGCCATCATCAAAAAAATCTACAAACAATAAATGCTGGTGAGGATGTGGAGAAAAGAGAATGATTTTGCAGTGTTGGTGGGAGTGTAAATTGATAGAGCCACTATGGAGAACAGAGTGGAGATTCCTTAAAAAAACAGAATAAAACTACCATATGACCCAGCAATCTCACTACTGGGCATATACCCTGAGAAAATCAAAATCCAAGAAGATACCATACCCCAATGTTCATTGCAGCTATTTACAATAGCCAGGACATGGATATATATTAATGAATGAGTGAATAAAGAAGACGTGGTACATATATACAATGGGATATTACTCAGCCATAAAAAGGAATGAGTTGCAGTCACTTGTAGTGAGGTGGTTGAACCTAGGACCTGTTATACAGAGTGAGTGAGTCAGAAAGAGAAAAACAAATATAGTATATTAACACACATATATGGAATCTAGAAAAATGGTACTGATGAGCCCATTTGTAGGGCAGGAATAAAGACACAGATACAAAGAATGGACTTTTGGACACAGAGTGGGAAGAGAGGGTGGGACAAAGTGAGAGAGTAGCAATTATGTATATATACACTACTATGTGTAAAATAGATAGCTATTGGGAAGCTGCTATATAACACAATGAGCTCAGTTTGGTGCTCTGTGATAACCTAGAGGGCTGGGTGAGAGGGAGGCTTAAGAGGGAGAGGATATGTGTGTGTATATATATATATATATATATATATAGCTGATTCACATTGCTGTACAGAGAAACCAACACAACATTGTAAAGCAATTATCCTCCAATTAAAAATAAATTTTAAAAACTATATTTAAACAACAAAAAGTATTCTAGTACTCTAGAGGGGCTATAATGTACTGTATATGAATATACTCAATGATATTGCAATAATTTTGTATGGAGATAGATGGTTACTAAACTTATTATGGTGACCAATCCATAATGTATCTAAATGTCAAATCACTAAGTTATATACCTGAAACTAAAGTAACATTGAATGTCAACTATACTTCAATAAAAAAATAAAAAGAAGAAAAAAGGATTCAATGTACAGTAAGAATCTGTTGCTAAAATGTCAAGGCTAAAGTCAATAGGTTCCTAAAACAGACCACTTGCCTTGTGTCCAAGTACTATAATTTCAATTATAATATGGTTTCTCATATATGTCTCTCCAGGAATTTAATATTGAGTCAGTCAGAATAGCCAATCCTCTTGCCAGTTAAATTTCTCATTGTAGTTAAATACATTGGTACTGCCATTTACATATCAATCTGATACTTCAGTGAGCCTGGGGTCTTGGCAAATTGACAAAATTAATTGAAACGAAGACCCTACACAGAAGTGATGACTTCAGCAAGGCAGATGGTATCTTGAGAAGCCATCTTCTTCACCATATGCCTTCTTTTAGTTTTCATAGTAGGGCTTATCCAGGCACTGCTAATCCATTAGAAACCTTTATGCAGGGAAGTTATAGGATTGACTCCAAATCTGGTGATAGTTTGAAAGAAGGAATGGATAGAGATAGATTGGTGGGGTAGAGTGAGAAAGGAAAGTAAGGAGGGAAGTGAGAAGGGGGTGGGGATCAAAAACATTCCAACATGTTTGGGTCTGATAGTTTACATGAATTGTCTAAGAGTTAGCCTTTCTACTCAGCCTAGTAATAGAGAGTGTAGAATTACCTCACATGTACCCTTCATCTCGCCAAATGATCAGTGTGAAGACAGGATGAAAGGTAATCTTTTTCATATGTGGTGAGTTTGCCCAAGGACGCTAAGATTTAGAACAGCATATTTTAATTATGAGGAATGTTTGCTTAAAGATATTTGATTACTATTAAATACATTCCATAAGATCAATGTTTAATTTAAAAAAGGAAGTTTGCTTTTGATTCTAATAGCTGTAAAACTCTGTTAAAGAAAGAAATCAGAAAAAATTACTCAAATCGAAGCTTGCATAAATGAGATATGGAAAAGTAAGATACAAGAAAGACATCATAAATGAAAACACATTTTCAACTTAAGTATGTCATTTTTTTAAAAAACATAGGATGACTTTCATAAAAATAAAAAGTTAAAAAGTTATTTAAAAGTAAGTTACAAAAACCAAAGGGTAATTTATAAACACTGGTGACATGGCAAAGAATAAAATGAGCTATAAATATCTGGATTAGTATCTAAGAACCAAACAGTTGTTGAAGACTTTATATAAAGCAACCTACAATGCATACTTTTTTTGTTACTAAAAAGAAGCTTTAGAAAGGTTCAAAAACTGCTAATTGATTACCTATATTTTTTAAAGGAACTATAGTAGGGAAATTAGAATACCCATATTATATTATGATGGAGTCTTTCCCTCAACCTTGGAATCTAGTTGAGGGAGAAAGGGCACTCATAAAAACCAAATGAATTTTATGCAGTACTGGACAAGTAAAATCATAAAAAGCAATACTGATAAAAATTTAGTCCTTAAGCATTTTAATGCAAATAGAACAACTTTTTTTTTTTTTTTTTGAAAAAAATCACATGAGACTACTGGAGAGGAAAAACTCTTCTTTGACTTTTCACCTTTGGGGTCATGTGAGTTAAAATAACAAAAAGAATAACAGGAAAAACTCGCATAATTTTTATTTATATTTACACACATGGGAGTTACAGGAAAGTAGTAAAACTCAAGAAGTTAGCCTCAGTTCAGTTCAGTCGCTCAGTCGTGTAAGACTCTTGGCGACCCCATGAATTGCAGCACGCCAGGCCTCCCTGTCCATCACCAACTCCCAGAGTTCACTCAGACTCACGTCCACTGAGTCCGTGAAGCCATCCAGCCATCTCATCCTCGGTCGTCCCCTTCTCCTCCTGCCCCCAATCCCTCCCAGCATCGTCTTTTCCAATGAGTCAACTCTTCACATGAGGTGGCCAAATTACTGGAGCTTCAGTTGTAGCATCATTCCTTCCAAAGAAATCCCAGGGTTGATCTCCTTCAGAATGGACTGGTTGGATCTCCTTGCAGTCCAAGGGACTCTCAAGAGTCTTCTCCAACACCACAATTCAAAAGCATCAATTCTTCTGCGCTCAGCCTTCTTCACAGTCCAACTCTCACATCCATACATGACCACAGGAAAAACCATAGCCTTGACTAGATGGACCTTAGTCGGCAAAGTAATGTCTCTGCTTTTGAATATACTATCTAGGTTGGTCATAAGTTTTCTTCCAAGGAGTAAGCGTCTTTTAATTTCATGTTTATTGATATTTCTCCCAGCAATCTTGATTCCAGCTTGTGTTTCTTCCAGTCCAGCGTTTCTCATGATGTACTCTGCATATAAGTTAAATAAGCAGGGTGACAATATACAGCCTTGACGTACTCCTTTTCCTATTTGGAACCAGTCTGTTGTTCCATGTCCAGTTCTAACTGTTGCTTCGTGACCTGCATACAGATTTCTCAAGAGGCAGGTCAGGTGGTCTGGTATTCCGATCTCTTTCAGAACTTTCCACAGTGTGTTGTGATCCACACAGTCAAACGCTTTGGCATAGTCAATAAAGCAGAAATCAAGTTAACAATAAAAAGGCAGGGAGGGTTTGGGCTTCAAGGGATGATAAATTGTGAGAAAATGACTAGGAAATATATGAGGAAACTGATAGAAGATAAGGGCTGTTTTAGTGAGGTCTATTTATGCAAAGCCACGGGACTGGAAAAAGTCAGTTTTCATTCAATTCCCAAAGAAAGGCAATGCCAAAGAATGCTCAAACTACTGCACAATTGCACTCATCTCACACGCTAGTAAAGTAATGCTCAAAATTCTCCAAGCCAGGCTTCAGCAATATGTGAACCATGAACTTCCTGATGTTCAAGCTGGTTTTAGAAAAGGCCGAGGAACCAGAGATCAAATTGCCAACATCTGCTGGATCATGGAAAAAGCAAGAGAGTTCCAGAAAAACATCTATTTCTGCTTTATTGACTATGCCAAAGCCTTTGACCGTGTGGATCATTATAAACTGTGGAAAATTCTGAAAGAGATGGGAATCCCAGACTATCTGACCCGCCTCTTGAGAAATCTGTATGCAGGTCAGGAAGCAACAGTTAGAACTGGACATGGAACAACAGACTGGTTCCAAATAGGAAAAGGAGTCCGTCAAGGCTGTATATTGTCACCCTGGTTAGTTAACTTCTATGCAGAATACATCATGAGAAACACTAACCATGAACTTCCTGATGTTCAAGCTGGTTTTAGAAAAGGCAGAGGAACCAGAGATCAAATTGCCAACATCTGCTGGATCATGGAAAAAGCAAGAGAGTTCCAGAAAAACATCTATTTCTGCTTTATTGACTATGCCAAAGCCTTTGACCGTGTGGATCATTATAAACTGTGGAAAATTCTGAAAGAGATGGGAATCCCAGACTATCTGACCCGCCTCTTGAGAAATCTGTATGCAGGTCAGGAAGCAACAGTTAGAACTGGACATGGAACAACAGACTGGTTCCAAATAGGAAAAGGAGTCCGTCAAGGCTGTATATTGTCACCCTGGTTAGTTAACTTCTATGCAGAATACATCATGAGAAACACTGGACTGGAAGAAACACAAGCTGGAATCAAGATTGCTGGGAGAAATATCAATAACCTCAGATACGCAGATGATACCACCCTTGTTGCAGAAAGTGAAGAGGAACTAAAAAGCCTCTTGATGAAAGTGAAAGAGGAGAGTGGAAAAGTTGGCTTAAAGCTCAACATTCAGAAAATGAAGATCATGGCATCCAGTCCCATCACTCCATGGGAAATAGATGGAGAAACTGGAAACAGTGTCAGACTTTATTCTTCTGGGCTCCAAAATCACTGCAGATGGTGGCTGCAGCCATGAAATTAAAAGACGCTTCCTCCTTGGAAGGAAAGTTATGACCAAACTAGATAGCATATTGAAAAGAAGACATTACTTTGCTGACGAAGGTCTGCCTAGTCAAGGCTATGGTTTTTCCAGTAGTCATGTATGGATGTGAGAGTTGGACTCTGAAGAAGGCTGAGTGCCAAAGAATTAATGCTTTGAACTGTGGTGTTGGAGGAGACTCTTGAGAGTCCCTTGGACTGCAAGGAGATCCAACCAGTCTCTTTTGAAGGAGATCAACTCTGGGATTTCTTTGGAAGGAGTGATGCTGAAGCTGAAACTCCAGTACTTTGGCCACCTCATGTGAAGAGTTGACTCATTGGAAAAGACTTTGATGCTTGAGGGATTGGGGGCAGGAGGAGAAGGGGACGACCGAGGATGAGATGGCTGGATGGCATCACAGACTTGATGGACATGAGTCTGAGTGAACTCCGGGAGATGGTGATGGACAGGGAGGCCTGGCGTGCTGCGATTCATGGAGTCGCAAAGAGTCGGACACGGGTGAGCGACTGAACTGAACTGATTTATGCAAAGGGGAACTAAGCAAGGGCGGCTGCAACCGGCACACTAAGCGCAGCCGAGAGGAGCTACCCCACATCCAGGGTCAGGGGCTGAACCTGGGAAGACCCCATAAGCCAAGGGTGGCGGCCTAGAGGAGTTACCCCACGTCTGAGGTCAGGGGCAGTGGCCGAGAGTGCCAGGCTGCAACGGTGCAGGAACGGCCGAGAGGAGCTACCCAGTGTCCACAGCAGAGAGGAGCTACCCCCGTCTGAGGTCAGGGGCAGCCGGGAGGATTAACCCCACGTCCAAGGAGTGGTGGCTGCACCAGCACAGGAGGGCCTAGGGGAGCTATCCCACGTTCAAGGTCAGGAAGAGTGGCGGTGAGGAGATACCCTTTATGCAGAGTACATCATGAGAAATGCTGGACTGGAAGAAACACAAGCTGGAATCAAGATTGCTGGGAGAAATATCAATAATCTCAGATATGCAGATGACACCACCCTTATGACAGAAAGTGAGGAGGAGCTAAAAAAAGCCTTCTAGTCAAGGCTATGGTTTTTCCTGTGGTCATGTATGGATGTGAGAGTTGGACTGTGAAGAAAGCTGAGTGCTGAAGAACTGATGCTTTTGAACTGTGGTGTTGGAGGTGACTCTTGAGAGTCCCTTGGACAGCAAGGAGATCCAACCAGTCCATACTAAAGGAGATCAGTCCTGGGTGTTCTTTGGAGGGACTGATGCTGAAGTTGAAACTCCAGTACTTTGGCCACCTCATGCCAAGAGTTGACTCATTGGAAAAGACCCTGATGCTGGGAGGGATTGGGGCAGGAGGAGAAGGGGACGACAGAGGATGAGATGGCTGGATAGCATCACCAACTCGATGGACATGAGTTTGAGTGAACTCCAGGATTTGGTGATGGACAGGGAGGCTTGGCATGCTGTGATTCATGGGGTCATAAGGAGTCAGACATGTCTGAGTGACTGCACTGTAGTGATGCTTCCTTCTTAGTAGTGAAAAGCCCAAAATAAAATGATTTATCCCTTGATGTACAGGGGTTATTCCAGCATGTCCCAGAATTCTGAACCTCTAAAAACTTTAATGATTTGTCAAGACACTAAGACTTTGTAAGATTTACCTTTCAGCCTCTTTTTACATAGAGGAGGGTTTCTAATGTACTTGCCATGTCTTTCTTATCTGGTTTTATATATATATTAAAATATATAATGCCTCTGATTCAGTGAACTAAAATGGCATTCTGCTCAGACAATCCAGGTCCCTCTGAATAACATTATGACAGGCCTAGAGAGTTGTCACAATCCTGGGGCAAAAATCATGAATGTAAAAGGCTGTCCATCCCATGTAAAGGCAAACTGCTTGCATTCCTTCTTCCTGACAAAAACGGAGGGGAAATGCATTTGAAACATCAGTGGACACACACCATGGTATGTATATGAGTCAGCAGTAATTTGCTCTTTTTAAGATACCATACCTGGCCCAGCAGCTGCAATTGGGAGTAGTCCTTCTTTAAATTTATGATAGCTCACTATCATGTTCCAGGCCTTGCTTTTTTTTTTTTTTTTTTTTGGAATGATGAGAAATGTGAAATAATTGCTAAATATAATGGGATCACGCAAGTTGCAAACATTAAATGCATTAAGGTGGGCACTATGTCTACCATTTTCCATTCAGGGTGAGGCTGTTACTGTTTTCTGTTGTTATTTTCTTTCCTGTGTGGAGGATTTCCAGAGCTTTCCAATTTGATTTCCCCCATTGACTGGTTCAGGGACTAAAATGGGGAGCTCTGCCAACTACCAAGTAGATCCATTCTAGTATATATTTGGAGTAATGAATTAACTACTGTGTGAATCTGTGAAACCAGTCAATTCTCTATGAATAGGTTCTGGACTAGAATTCGATTCTTATCTGGATACCATATGTCCCCACTCTTATGCAAGGGGGCTCTGATGGCACTGGGTCACTAGACATCAATGTCAGCTTAGACTCTATGTTCAGTTGTTCTTGAAATTGCTCTTTGTCTCAGCATATGGATAGCTAAGTAAATGTAGATGCCATTGAGAAAGAACAGAGAAAATCATTACTATGCACATTATTGTTGCATTGCAGGGTCCTTCTTCCTGGTGATGCAATATATGCTTCAGTCTTTGAGTTACAGGTTTTTGTTCAGAAACCATGCAAAAAATTGTGACTTCTAATGAGAAGATTGTCATCACCTTCCTCATCACCCATCCTTGATTTCTTCTGTTTGAATAAATTGAACAACTCCCTTATTGGCTGCCCATTTATTTTCCCTTAGGGAGACCAAGTTCTATTAATCATCACTCCAGCTCCTGGCAAGTCAAGCCCCTTTCGATGTTACTCTGATGATCCACTCATGATAATTGCACTCTTTTTTTTTCTTATGATCAAATGCCTCCACCTGGTCTCTATTATTCTAAGGTCCTATTATTGCCATTGTTATTAGGGAAGCTAGCTCTTTAATGGCCTCTCCTGGTGTCAGTCTTGGCCTACAGAGGACAGCTACAGCTGAGGTTCTCACATGTATAATTATTTTTGCTTTGATAAATGCAGTCGACTCTGGACTTTGCCACACACCACGGTGGCTGGTGACTTTCCAACCGTATAGTCACTCTAATGTACCCACTTTTTTGAAACTGTGGATATCTTTTTCCACCACTGAACCTTTCTTCCCAACTTAGTGCAAGCCATTGCCTTCTCCAGAGTTTTAACAGCCATTCTAGCAGGAAGTAGGCAACATCACCAAGATCTCTGCCTTGATAAGAAATCTTATATCAGGTGACAGTATCCTTGCATTGATAAACACTCTTTATTCAACTGAGAGGCTGTCAATTGTTAACCCATGAATCTCGAGATCTCCATGGGTGATGAGTCCATGCCAGTTGGAGGCAGAAAATTCATGAAGCACATGTAGGAAGTTTTAATGGCATGGCCTGGGAGTCATACTAGTCACTTCTACTCATGTTGCTTTGGCTCAAATTCAGTCATGACCACAGCTCACTGTAAAGTAAACTGGGAAATACAGTTCAACTTTGTGAAGAGAGAAGAAGTAGACAGTACTGCTTTTTGTGAGCAGTTAGCATTCCTATTTCTTACTACAATCACATAGCTCAGTATTCTCAAGATTCTTATGAAGTAGCCCAGAGCACAAGGCTAGGTATATGCAGGTTCTATAGGACTTTGAGCCTTTTGTTTGTAATCCATATGTAGTCCCCTGATGAGTCAATGTGGACCTCAGAAAGAAATCTTTTTTATCAATATTACATAAACTGAATAAAGTCTAATAGCTTTCCTAAATCCTTTCTACATAAGTCTGACTTCAAACCTGATCTTCTGTATATCCCAAGGGCAAATGTGAGGAAAGGCTACAAAGAAGAACAAGTTAGTCAGGGAGGGACAGAATACACAGGAGAGACAGAGATGGAGAGAGGGAAATAGAGCAAGGGAAAGGAAGAAAAAGGAAGGGAGGGACAGAAAGAAAGAACTTTTGTCCAGTACTTTGGTGATTGCAGCCATGAACTTAAAAGACGCTTACTCCTTGGAAGGAAAGTTATGACCAACCTAGATAGCACATTAAAAAGCAGAGACATTACTTTCCCAACAAAGGTCCATCTAGTCAAGGCTATGGTTTTTCCAGTAGTCATGTATGGATGTGAGAGCTGGACTATAAAGAAAGCTGAGTGCTAAAGAATTGATGCTTTTGAACTGTGGTGTTGGAGAAGACTCTTGAGAGTCCCTTGGACTGCAAGGAGATCCAACCGGTCCATCCTAAAGGAGATTAGTCCTGGGTGTTCATCAGAGGGATTGATGTTGAAGTTGAAACTCCAATACTTTGACCACCTGATGTGAAGGCTGACTAATTTGAAAAGACCCTGATCCTGGGAAAGATTGAGGGCAGGAGGAGAAGGGGACGACAGAGGATGAGATGGTTGGATAGCATCACTGACACAATGGACATGGATTTGGGTGGACTCCGGGAGTTGGTAATAGACAGAGAGGCTTGGTGTGCTGCGGTTCATGGGGTGGCAGAGTCAGACACGACTGAGCGACTGAACAGAACTGAACTAGAGCTAGGAGGCAACTCATAAATAAGCCGTTCTCAAGATTGAGTCCATATTTACCATTAACTGTATGAGGATGAGACAGAGAGGAAAGAAAGAAAGGGAAGGGGAAAGCCAGACAATTGCTGCCAGTGTCCAAAATGTTCAACTTCTTTGCTTAGCACAGTGAAAAAATCAACTCTTAGAAACAGGATTCGATAAAATATCTTTTACCTTGAAATTGACTTCTCCTTTGGAATGAAGAGGGAAATGGTATAAGGTCCTGGAAAGGGCACAGCTGAACTACAAAAGGCAGACAATAAACAAATGATCAATATCAGTGAATTTGCCTACTACTGTCTTCTCTTAGGTAAAAAAGCCAGAAATGTCATCATTATTCTCTAGCATTTGTGTGGCCTGTAAAAAACCAAATTTTTTTAATGATTATATGAAAATTCATTGCTTGCAATATAAGCTTTTGTTAATGGTTTATCAAATATGCCCTCAAGAAGAAAATTTCAACAGTGAAAAGTTAACTGATTAAAAAATATTTAAAATTTTTAAATGTGCTCTTGCTAGAAATCACTTTTTTAATGGTGATAAGAATATGGTGAAAATGGCATGATTATGTTAATGCCCATGAGGGTGTTATGATACAGGGCATATTGCAAGCTGTATCAAAAATTTCAAAATTATTCACATCCTTTGAACTGACCTTCCAACTTCTAAGTCATTCATCTTAAAAGAAAAAGTAATAAATATACTTAAGGACATATAGATTTAAGTATATGTCAAAATCTCACTTATACATTTTTATTATTCAAAAAATACATCTAATGGGACAAAAGTAGGAAATATTGACTGTGAGAGGTACATAAATTTACACCAGCTAAAATCTCACTCACCAGAAGTAACTACATTTTCTTGCCTATTCTTCCAAAAGATTATTCTAGGCAAAATATAGCATACTACACATTTTCTTCAATAATCCTTTTCGCACTTAACAGATACCAATTTTCCTCAACTTCTTAACACTGTACATAAATTTACATTATTTTATTTAGGAACCACACTGCTTTCTCCTGTATGGTCACAACAAAATGTTTTCACAAACCTAGTGTTGTTGGACATTTAGGTTGCTTTTGATTGTTTATGAAAAAATAGAAAATAGTCCTTCAGATAAATTCCAAGAATTAAAAGTACTCAATATTCAGGGTCTTTGATATATACTGGCAAATTTTTACCTAGGGAAGTAACTTACAATTCTACTCTGTGTTTAGAAGTACCTATTTTCCCATAGTCACAATAACATAAGGTGTTCTAACTATTTTAAACTTTGTAAGTATAACAGGGGAAATGATCCATTGCTGTTTTAATTTATATATTGTTTATTACTAGCATATGTGAATATTTTAAGTTATGGTCATCTTTTCTATAGTGAATGATCTATACCTAAAATTTAAACCATCTTTATCACTTTGTTTTATTATTGATTTCCAAAATATTTTAGGTAACTTTGTGTGCTATTTCTCCTTAAAATTTACCAATTATTTCCCTTCTGGTTTCTGCTTTGTTTTCTTGTTTACATGAAGATTATAAAAATATTTAACCATATACATTTCTTGCATTTTATGATACCATTTTAAATATTAAATCATTAATCCATCAGGACTTTATTTAGAATTAAGGTGGCTCAGAGGGTAAAGCGTCTGCCTACAATGCGCGAGACCGGGGTTTGATCCCTGGGTCAGGAAGATCTCTTGGAGAAGGAAATGGCAACCCACTCCAGTACTCTTGCCTGGAAAATTCCATGGACAGAGGAGCCTGGTAGGCTACAGTCAATGGGGTCTCAAAGGTCGGACACCACTGAGCGACTTCAATGTCAATGTCAAGATAAGAAGTGGGCTTTAACTTATGGTTGTCCATTGTGAGGGGATGGTTTTGAGAAGTATTTTTATTCCCCACTAGTGAAACTCCAATACTTTAGCCACCTCATGTGAAGAGTTGACTCATTGGAGACGATGATGCTGGGAGGGATTGGGGGCAGGATGAAAAGGGGATGACAGAGGATGAAATGGCTGGATGGTATCACTGACTTGATGGACATGAATTTGGGTAAACTGCAGGAGTTGGTGATGGACAGGGAGGCGTGGCGTGCTGCGATTCATGGGGTCGCAAAGAGTCGGACACGACTGAGCGACTGAACTGAACTGAAATGTGAAATGATATAATTATTTTAGTCTTAATTGGAAATAACTTAAATGCCCCACAATAAAAGATAATTAAATCATCTACCCAATAGCATATTGAGATACAATTAAATATTAAATTTATAATTTATTTGCAATATCATTAAAAATGCTTTTATCTTACAATAGGTGTACAGGAGCAGGAGAAGCAAGGAACTGAATTCTATAATTGGGAGGATTACAATTGTATTTTTTCAAATATTCAAAATTTTATATTTGAAAAAAATTAAAAATACACACACATTAAAAAGTGATTATTTATATGGATTAAAAATGTGGCAGAATCATAATTTCCCTGCTTTGGGGCTTTACAGTTCCTTTTTATGAGTATGCACAGCTGGTACTACTGATAAAGAACCTACCTGTTAATGAAGGAGATTCAAGAGATGCAGGTTCAGTCCCTGAGTTGGGAAGATATTCTGGAGGAGGGCATGGCAACCCACTCCAATATTCCTGCTTGGAGAATCTGATGGACAGAAGAGCCTGGTGAGGTATGGTCCATAGTGTCGCAAATAGTTGGACACGACTGAAGCAACTTAGCACATACTCTTCTTGTAATGAAAAAAAAAAAAACTTACATTTCCTTTACAAATATAATCAGAATACATTCTCTATGTTTAGGGGAAAAATCACAAAAATGTGAATTCAGGGATCTGGAATTTTCACCAAAGGATGGAATTCAGACATTTTGGTATCTCTTTCACCACTATGAGTTTCCATGCTAACATACTATTGGAGAGGATAAATTAGTCAGAATTTTCCAATTTGTGTCAGCACCTCTGAACCTTTCCCCCCAAACACAACCATTTATTCTAAGAGGCTCCCATTTTACTGTATTATGGGAAGCTTGGATGTCGGCTCAAAGTCTGAGGGGGTCAATTTGCTGTAGAAAATCGATTAGATTCCATCCCTACAGAGTACTTAAGTTCTGAAGGAGCTTTAAATGAGCTTGTATGGAATTGTTCACAAGGTAGCTTTAAAAGGGTACACACTTTGAGAAATCGTCAGTACTGGAAATGGTATTGATCTATGCTGAGCAACAATTCACTGAAACTGCATAAGATACTTGTACAACTGCGAGTGTGGTGAAGAAAAAGAGAAACAACAAAACCAGAAAGTACCTCTTAAACCAGATATAATGTTCTGCTGTACCCAGAAAAAGACTGTAAGGAAAAACACAAATCTGTAGCACAGAAGTCTGCATTGACTGAGATGTTTTTTCTTCTTTCCCATTAACACATGTTCAATGCTTGCCACTATTTATGGAAGGGCAATAAAATGGCCACATTACCTCATGGTTATATTCACCCACTTCTCCACTCCATCTGCAGAAAAGTGATCTCTATCTGCCCCCAGTCAACAAAGATTCTCACTCTCAAGTCTCTGGTTGGAGAAGAAATGTTTCCTTTGCTTTCTAGCTGAGTCATTCCATTCTAATGAAGTAGCAGGGTAGGAATCTGGCATTTAAAAAAATACAAAAGACAAAAAACTGATACTCATGGCATGATGTATGACACTGAAAAGAGGAAATAAACATGTATTTGGATGCTGAGACCCAAGCACTTTTCCCTGACAGGATTCCAGGGCTGACAGACATGCCTGTGCCTTTACCCTGCTGACAGGAAATAGCACCCTCCTAGAAATATGCCCTATGATTATACAGTGGAAGTGAGAAATAGATTCAAGGGACTAGATCTGATAGATAGAGTGCCTGATGAACTATGGACTGAGGTTAGTGAGATTGTTCAGGAGACAGGGATAAAGACAATCCCCATGGAAAAGAAATGCAAAAAAGCAAAATGGCTGTCTGGGAGGCCTTACAAATAGCTGTGAAAAGAAGAGAGGCAAAAAGCAAAAGAGAAAAGGAAAGATATAAGCATCTGAATGCAGAATTCCAAAGAATAGCAAGGAGAGATAAGAAAGCCTTCCTTACCAATCAATGCAAAGAAATAGAGGAAAACAACAGAATGGGAAAGACTAGAGATATCTTCAAGAAAATTAGAGATACCAAGGGAACATTTCATGCAAAGATCAGCTTGATAAAGGACAGAAATGGTATGGACCTAACAGAAACAGAAGATAGTAAGAAGAGGTGGCAAGAAGACACAGAAGAACTGTACAAAGATCTTCATGATCCAGATAATCACAATGGTGTAATAACTCAACTAGAGCCAGACATCCTGGAATGTGAAGTCAAGTGGGCCTTAGAAAGTATCACTACGAACAAAGCTAGTGGAGGTGAGGGAATTCCAGTGGAGCTTTTTCAAATGTGAAAGATGATGCTGTGAAAGTGCTACAATCAATATGCCAGCAACTTTGGAAAACTCTGCAGTGACCACTGGACTGGAAAAGGTCAGTTTTCTTTCTGATTCCAAAGAAAGGCAATGCCAAACAATGCTCAAACTACTGCACATTTACACTCATCTCACACACTAGTACAGTAATGCTCAAAATTCTCCAAGCCACGCTTTAGCAGTATACGAACCATGAACGTCCAGATGTTCAAGCTGTACAGTATTGTAAAGCAAAACAAACTAAAAAATAAAAATTAATTTAAAAAAAATTAAAAAAAAAAAAAAAGAAAATGCAGAGATCAAATTGCCAACATCCACTGGATCATGGAAAAAGCAAGAGAGTTCCAGAAAAACCTCTATTTCTGCTTTATTGACTATCCAAATCCTTTTTGTGGATCACAATAAACTGTAGAAAATTCTTCAAGAGATGGGAATCCCAGACCACCTGACCTGCCTCTTGAGAAACCTATATGCAGGTCAGGAAGCAACAGTTAGAACTGGACATGGAACAACAGACTGGTTCCAAATAGGAAAAGGAGTACGTCAAGGCCGTATATTGTCACCCTGCTTATTTAACTTATATGCAGAGTACATCATGAGAAATGCTGGGTTTGAACACACACAGCTGAAATCAAGATTGCTGGCAGAAGTATCAATAACCTCAGATATGCAGATGACACCACCCTTATGGCAGAAAGTGAAGAGAAACTAAGAAGCCTCTTGATGAAAGTGAAAGAGGAGAGTGAAAAAGTTGGCTTAAAGCTCAACATTCAGAAAATGAAGATCATGGCATCTGGTCCCATCACTTCATGGGAAATAGATGGGGAATCAGTGGAAACAGTGACAGACTTTATTTTGTGGGGCTCCAAAATCACTGCAGATGATGATTGCAGCCATGAAATTAAAAGACACTCCTTGAAAGGAAAGTTATGACCAACCTGGATAGCATATTAAAAAGCAGATACATTACTTGTCTAACAAATGTCTGTCTAGTCAAGGCTATAGTTTTTCCAGTGGTCATGTATGGATATGAGAGTTGGACTGTGAAGAAAGCTGAGTGCCGAAGAATTGATATTTTTGAACTGTGGTGTTGGAGAAGACTCTTGAGAGTTCCTTGGACTGCAAGGAGCTCCAACCAGTCCATTCTGAAGGAGATCTGTCCTGGGATTTCTTTGGAAAGAATCATGCTAAAGCTGAAACTCCAGTACTTTGGCCATCCCATGCAAAGAGTTGACTCATTGGAAAAGACTCTGATGCTGAGAGGTATTGGGGGCAGGAGGAGAAGGGGACGATAGAGGATGAGATGGCTGGATGGCATCACTGACTTGATGGACATGAGTCTGAGTGAACTCTGGGAGCTGGTGATGGACAGGGAGGCCTGGTGTGCTGGGATTCATGGGTCGCAAAGAGTCAGACACAACTGACAGACTAAATTGAACTGACTGACTGAAGAATATGCCCAGACTAAAAGGAAAAACAATGAAATTAACATTGAAGCATCATCTACAGAGGACTTCCCTGGTGGCTCAGCAGTAAAGAATCTGCCTGCCAATGCAAGATACGCAGGAGACACAGGATCAATCCTTGGGTCAGGGGGATCCTCTGGAGGAGGAAATGGCTATCCACTCCAGTTCTTGCTGAGAAAATCCCATGGACAGAAGAACCTGGGGGGCAGCAGTCGAGAGGGTCATAAAGAGTCAAGCATGACTGAGCACACACAGCACATCATCTACTGCATGGCCCAGTCAGCACACTGAGTTTAGTGGAACTGAGTCCTAATGCTCCCTGTGCACTTAGAGCCCCCACTCCAGTCAAATTTTTAAATAATAAGTTATCATTTGAGAGTTCACACAGTAAAGTACTATTACATGAATTTCTAATTCCGGGTGGTGTGTAAATAAGTGTATCTGTGTCTATATATGTTTATGCATGTGCATGTGTGTGCTGTATAGTGAATTTTTATATAAAAACACTCTTTATTGAGAGCCAAAATCAAACAGTTTTGAAATCAATACTCTGAGTGATAGTAATTAGAACAACAAAAGTACTGATTAATAAAAACAAACTAGAAGAAGCAGAATCTATGCAGATAGAAGAAAACTAAAATTAATTATGAATAAAGAACCTTATTATAATCAAAAACATTATAATTGCATTAGCAAAGTTACAAAAAAGTAAAATTGAAGTGAAAGTGAAAGTCAGTCAGTCATGTCTGATTCAGTCCCTGGAATTCCTCAGGCCAGAATACTGGAGTGGGTAGACTTTCCCTTCTCTAGGAGGATCTTTCCAACCCAGGGATCAAACCAGGGATCAAATCCAGGTCTCCCACATTGCAGGTGGATTCTTTACCATCTAAGCCACAAGGGAAGCCCAAGAATACGGGAGTGGGCAGCCTATCCCTTGTCCTGTGGATCTTCCCAACCAGGAATTGAACCAGGGTCTTCTGCATTGCAGTCAGATTCTTTACCAACTGAAAGGAAAAAGAGCACTTCAAAGTTAAAAAAATACCATCAGGATGCAATAACAATCTAAAACTCCATAAAATAATGGGGAAAATATAGAAGAATCTTGCCAGAAGCAAAGCAAAATAATATCTAAACTTTATTGACCAATTATTAACTTAACATGTATTACCTCATTTACTCCTCACAAAAATCCATGAAGTAGATACTATTATGTCATTTTACAGATGAGGAAACTTAAGTAACTTATAAATGTTCCCACAGGTAATAAGTAGTGGGATCATAACTTGAACTAACTTACTGAATTCTACTCTGGAGGGTAAAATTATCTTACTCTTTCTGCTCTGGTCCTGATTTCCATTCTACCTTGATTTTCCATTCTATTCATACACTTATTAAACATTTTGTAACTGTCTCAAATCCCTTTAAAATACAAGTGGACTATCAATACCTTTAGTGAATAAATACATTATAAATGAAGCATCTTACTAGCCTATAAAGAAAAGATGTATAAGCTATATTTCAGTTAAATTATATATTATCTGTTTCTCTCACTATATTTAATTCTATTATTGAGGTATAGTTGACATATAACATTATGTAAGTTTAAGGTATGGATGTGAGAGTTGGACTGTGAAGAAGGCTGAGTGCCGAAGAATTGATGCTTTTGAACTGTGGTATTGGAGAAGACTCTGGAGAGTCCCTTGGACTGCAAGGATATCCAACCAATCCATTCTAAAGGAGATCAGTCCTGGGGTTTCTTTGGAGGGAATGATGCTAAAGCTGAAACTCCAGTACTTTGGCCACCTCATGCGAAGAGTTGACTCATTGGAAAAGACTCTGATGCTGGGAGGATTGGGGGCAGGAGGAGGAGGGGACGACAGAGGATGAGATGGCTGGATGGCATTACTGAGTCGATGGACGCGAGTCTGAGTGAACTCCGGGAATTGGTGATGGACAGGAAGGCCTAGTGTGCTGAGATCTCGGGGTCGCAAAGAGTTGGACACGACTGAGCAATTGAAGTGAACTGAACTGAAGGTATACAATGTGATGATTTGATCAGTTCAGTTCAGTTCAGTTCAGTCGCGCAGTCGTGTCCGACTCTTTGCGACCCCATGAATCGCAGCACGCCAGGCCTCCCTGTCCATCACCAACTCCCGGAGTTCACTCAGACTCACGTCCATTGAGTCTGTGATGCCATCCAGCCATCTCATCCTCGGTCGTCCCTTTCTCCTCCTGCCCCCAATCCCTCCCAGCATCAGGGTCTTTTCCAATTATTGGGGGCCGGAGGAGAAGGGGACGACAGAGGATGAGATGTTGGATGGGATCACTGACTCCATGGACGCGAGTCTGAGTGAACTCCGTGAGATGGTGATGGACAGGGAGGCCTGGCGTGCTGCAATTCATGGGTCACAGAGTCGGACACGACTGAGTGACTGAACTGAAACTATATTTTAAAATATTTGTATTATGCATATGTGCACACAACCACACACATATAGTAATTGTGCAATTAAAATTATATGGCATGACACATGAGAAACAACTTTCTCAATTTCCTAAGTGAATAATTATTTGTATTAAACTCCACTGTTAGACTGGAAGAGGAAATGGTAACCCACTCCAGTGTCCTTGCCTGGAGAATCCCTTTAGAGAGAGGAGCCTGGTGGGCTACAGTCCATGGGATCACAAAAAGTCAGACATGACTGAGTGACTAAGTCAGCTTCATTGCTAAGAAATATTGCAGGTTTCCTCAGATATCATGCTTAGTATGTGGGCAGGGTTTGTATATGGCACTTATAATTTTTGAAAAACCTTTTAACTTTTCTACTTATGCTCATTTTGTCCACTTGTCATTCAAACATTATTTCAGTCTCACTGAAACATTATGCAATGTCTTAAAGATTTTGTCATAAAGTAAATCAAAGATTTACTGAGCAATCTTTCAGAACTCAGGCTTTTTATATTTTCTATATTAATTATTTAAGCTGATACTAGTAGTAGACATTAATGAACTAAGCAGTTTGGTAATAAATGAGCCACAAAATCATCATGGGATAAAAAATTTAAGGGCATTTGTGGGACATTATGGCATGTTAGGAAAACTTTTCATTGTGGAAAAATCTACAAACATAAAACTCTTATTTTATATATAAGATGTATAGGTTTTTATTTCTACCATATTTTATCAATTCATTGAACTCTTTTGGAATTGTTGCTCATAAAATGCAGCCTAACTGGAAATATTGTCTGAAAATTAAAGCCTAAGACAAACAGGGCATCAGTGGATTGGCAGGTATTGTGCAGTAAATAAACATATAATCTAGTTAATTTGTCTCTATTCAAATGTCAGATGTATATTAAAGCATCTAGAGACTGATTTGACCTACATATTGGTCCATTTATTGGATCTAATAAATATTATATGAAAAAAAAGGAGAAAAATTAAGCCCATTAAATGGAAGTCAAAAATAGTATTGCAGCAAATAACATTTGATTAAAATAGGTTTCTTCGTTTGGAATTGGATAACTTAAAGAACTGAGTGTTTTTTTAGGAAATTCATAATTCAAATCCAAGTTATAGCAATGGCATGGAGATACTCTTCTATTCCATGAACATTCTTGAAATTCCACAAAAATAGGGAACAGCATATCAAGACTTTGATGTATTCTAAGCTGTCTACTTCAGTCCTCATCACTAACTTTCCTTCTTCTTTGCATAGCATGTCCCTCTTACACATCACTGATGACTAATGGAAAATACCTGTAATGTCAGTTGTTACTTCTCGTCTTTAATTTCTAATTTTATTGACTTGAGTTTTCTCTTTGCTTCTCTTGATGAGTCTGAGTGAAGGTTTATCAATTTTGTTTATATTCTCAAAAAACCAGCTTTTAGTTTCATTGACCTTTGTTATTATTTCTTTATATTTTTCATTTATTTATGCTCTGATGTTTATGTTTTGGTTCCTTTTATTAACTTCAAGTTTTGTTTATTCTTTCTCTAAAGAGGAGAGTGAAAAAGTTGGCTTAAAGCTCAACATTCAGAAAACTAAGATCATGGCATCTGGGCCCATCACTTCATGTAAAATAGATGAGGAAACAGTGGACACAGTGGCTGACTATTTTTCTGGGCTCCAAAATTACTGCAGATGGTGATTGCAGCCATGAAATTAAAATATGCTTACTCCTTAGAAGGAAACTTATGACCAAACTAGATAGCATATAGAAAAGCAGAGACATTACTTTGACAACAAAGGTCCATGTAGTCAAGGCTATGGTTTCTTCAGTAGTCATGTATGGATGTGAGAGTTGGACTATAAAGAAAACTGCAGCTGAGGCTGCTGCTAAGTCTCTCCAGTCCTTCCAACTCTGTATGACTGCATAGATGGAAGCTCCTGCATCCTTGGGATTCTCCAGGAAAGAACACTTCAATTTTGTTTATATTCTCAAAAAACCAGCTTTTAGTTTCATTGACCTTTGTTATTATTTCTTTATATTTTTCATTTATTTATGCTCTGATGTTTATGTTTTGGTTCCTTTTATTAACTTCAAGTTTTGTTTATCTTTCTCTAAAGAGGAGAGTGAAAAAGTTGGCTTAAAGCTCAACATTCAGAAAACTAAGATCATGGCATCTGGGCCCATCACTTCATGTAAAATAGATGAGGAAACAGTGGACACAGTGGCTGACTATTTTTCTGGGCTCCAAAATTACTGCAGATGGTGATTGCAGCCATGAAATTAAAATATGCTTACTCCTTAGAAGGAAACTTATGACCAAACTAGATAGCATATAGAAAAGCAGAGACATTACTTTGACAACAAAGGTCCATGTAGTCAAGGCTATGGTTTCTTCAGTAGTCATGTATGGATGTGAGAGTTGGACTATAAAGAAAACTGCAGCTGAGGCTGCTGCTAAGTCTCTCCAGTCCTTCCAACTCTGTATGACTGCATAGATGGAAGCTCCTGCATCCTTGGGATTCTCCAGGAAAGAACACTGGAGTGGGCTGCCATTTCCTTCTCAACTGCATGAAAGTGAAACTGAAGTCTCCCAGTCGTGTCTGACTCTTAGCAACTCCATGGACTGCAGCCTATCAGGCCCTTCCATCCATGGGCTTTTCCAGGCAAGAGTACTGGAGTGGGTTGCCATTGAATTATCCCAAAGAAAGCTGAGTGCCGAAGAATTGATGTTTTTGAACTGTGGTGTTGGAGAAGACTCTTTAGAGTCCTTTGGACTGCAAGGAGATCCAACCAATCCATCCTAAAGTAGATCAGTCCTGGGTATTCATTGGAAGGACTGATGTTGAAGCTGAGACTCCAATACATTGGCTGCCTGATGCAAAGAGCTGACTCGTTTGAAAAGACTCTGATGCTAGGAAAGTTTGAGGGCAGGAGGAGAAGGGGATGACAGATGAGATGGCACCACTGACTCAATGGACCTGAATCTGGGTGAACCCTGGGAATTGGTGATGGACAGGGAGGCCTGGCGTGCTACAATTCATGAGGTCTCAAATAGTCAGACATGACTGAGTGACTGAACTGAACTGAATTAAGATTTTCTCCAAAATACATGATGAAACTTTGTTTATAGAGGTGAACATTTTTATTTTAGTGAAAAAAAAAAAACTGAGAAAAAAATAAAGTATATCTAAGAAACTCATGCTGCAAAATATTAGTACCTGTGACTAACTCATAATGTTTTCTTGGGTGTGATTCTATCTTCCAGCACATTCAGTGTTGTCTCTGGAATAATTTAAGGTATATTTCTGTGTCTTTGTCAGAGCTCTGGATTTTTCAATTATTTTTTTGTTCTCAGAAATATGTGACAAATATGCTAGTAGTAAAGAATCCACTTGCCAATACAGAAGGAACAAGAGATATGAGAAAGATCCCTGGGTGGGAAGGATCCCCTGGAGGAGGAAAGGCTACCACTCCAGTATTCTTGCCTGAAAAATTCCATGGACAGAGGAGCCTGGTGGGTTACAGTCCATGGAGTCACAAAGATTTGGACACGACTGAGCAACCGAGCACAACACGGTTTCATATGTGAGATTATTGAGACATCTATATTATTATAGATATATTTATATCTATATTATAGATAATATAAATTATCTATATTTATAGTTTTTTTCCCTATTTTTTTCCCTATCTCTTCAGAGTTCAGGCCCATACTTGATTAAATATTCCCACTTATCTAACATTTATCACATATGCTTGCTGCTGCTAAGTCGCTTCAGTCGTGTCTGACTCTGTGTGACCCCATAGACGGCAGCCCGTCAGGCTCCACCGTCCCTGGATTCTCCAGACAAGAACACTGGAGTGGGTTGCAATTTCCTCCTCCAGTGCATGAAAGTGAAAAGTGATAGTGAAGTCACTCAGTCGTGTCTGACTCTTAGCAACCCCATGGACTACAGCCTACCAGGCTCCTCCGTCCATGGGGTTTTCCAGCAAGAGTACTGGAGCGGGGTGCCATTGCCTTCTCCAGTGATTTTGGCTAATGCAGCACAATAAGGTTTTCCTCAAATATACTCCTCAGTTCAGTTCAGTTCAGTCGCGCAGTCGTGTCCGACTCTTTGCGACCCCATGAATCGCAGCACGCCAGGCCTC
>SJXQ01012278.1:0-23481 GCA_006408695.1 Aepyceros melampus
TTGTTTTCTGAATGTTGAGCTTTAAGCCAACTTTTTCACTCTCTACTTTCACTTTCATCAAGAGGCTTTTTAGTTCCTCTTCACTTTCTGCCATAACTGTGGTGTCATCTGCATATCTGAGGTTATTGATATTTCCCCCAGCAATCTTGATTCCAGCTTGTGTTTCTTCCAGTTCAGCATTTCTCATGATGTACTCTGCATAGGAATTAAATAAGCAGGGTGACAATATACAGCCTTGACGTACTCCTTTTCCTATTTGGAACCAGTCTGTTGTTCCATGTCCAGTTCTAACTGCTGCTTCCTGACCTGCATATAGGTTTCTCAAGAGGCAGGTCAGGTGGTCTGGCATTCTTATCTCTTTCAGAATTTTCCACAGTTTATTGTGACCCACACAGTCAAAGGCTTTGGCATAGTCAAAAAGCAGAAATAGATGTTTTTCTGGAACTCTCTTGCTTTTTCCATGATCCAGCGGATGTTGGCAATTTGATCTCTGGTTCCTCTGCCTTTTCTAAAACCAACTTGAACATCAGGAAGCTCACGGTTCACATATTGCTGAAGCCTGGCTTGGAGAATTTTGAGCATTACTTTACAGAGTTTAAACTGAGCTGTTTGTTAAAGAAAAAAAAAATGTTCTATGTGACTAAGACTAAGAAATGTAGAGAACAAAAAATGTTTGTCCTTTCCTCCTCCTTGAGAACCCCAGACTCCTATCTCTGCTTTGAGAGTCCCAGACCCCTTTCTCCTCCTCAGGGATCATGGACGTCTTATCAACCTACCTGGAATTGACTCTCTCAGTAAGACACTACTTCATATCCACTAGGATGACAATGGGTTTCCCAGGTGGCTCAGTGGGTAAAGAATTCACCCATCAAGGCAGGAAACACAAGAGATGTGGTTTTGATCTCTGGTTTGGGAAGGTCCCCTGGAATAGAAAATGGCAACCAATTCCAATATTCTTGCCTGGAAATTTTCATGGACAGAGGAGCCTGGCAGGTTACAGCCCATGGGATTGCAAAGAGTTGGACACAACTGAGCACACACACACACAACAACACAGCAACAGGATGGCTATGATAGAATATCAAGTGTTGGCAAGGATGTAGAGAAATTGTAATACATTGCATAAGGTAAAATCACACAGCCGCTTTGAAAAACAGTCTGACAGTTCCTCAGAATGTTAAGCATTGAGTTACAATTCTAATCCTAGACATACATTGAAGAGAAATAAAAACATGTGCCCACAAATAAACCTGTGTGCAAATGCCCATAGCTGTATTATTCACAGTAGTCACAAAATAGGAACAATCCCAAAGTTCACAAACCAATGAATGAATAAAAAATGTGGAATAGTCATGCAAGAGAATTGTTTCAGTCCATTTCAGCTGCTATAACAACATACCATAGACCAGGTGTCTCTAATAACAAAATTTGCTTCCCATGTTCTGGCAGCTAAGTCCAAGTCAAAAGCAATGGCAAATTCAGTGTCTAGTGAGACCCCACTTTCTGGTTCACAGATGGCTATCATTTTGCTATGTCCTTACCTGGCACAAGGGACAAGAAAGTTCTCTGAGATCTCTTTTACTAGGGCACTAATTCCATTTGTAAAGGGTTCATCCTCTTTCACTAATTACTTCCCAAAGCCTCCACCTCTTAGTACCATCACATTGAGGGTTAAGATTTCAACATATAAATTTGGGAGGGGGACATAAATATTCGGTCCATAGCAGGAATAAAATTTGGCAATAAAAAGGTATAGAAACCTGATACAAGTCATAACATGGATGAACCTTGAAAACATTATACTAACTGAAGGAAACCAGTCACCAAAGGCCACATATTGTATGATTCCATATATATAAAATATTCCAAACAGGCAAATCCATAGAGACAGAAAACAGATGAACAGGTTGCCAGGAGCTGGGGAGAAGGAGAATGGGAAGTGACTGCTACTGGAACAGGAGTTCTTTTGAGGATGATGAAAATGTTCTAAAATTAGATTGTAGTGATAGTTGTACAACTCTGTGAATTTACTAAAAACCACTGATTTGGACACTCTAAATGGGTGAATTTTGTCATATATGAATTATATCTCAATAAAGTTGATAGCTTTCCAGGTGGTGCTAGTGGTTAAGAACCAGCCTGCCAGAGAAGGAGACACAAGAGGCGGGTTTGATCTCATAGGGGTGAAGAGGTGGGGAACGTGTTTTGAGAAAGCCCTCCATCCACCTCCTCCATCCAGGGGACAGTACTCCACTCCCACAAGGGAGTTGTGCTTCCTTTTCTCTTTGTTGGAAAATTCACCCTTTATTTTGTGCCTTCTCAGATCTTGGTAATATGCCTATATTTAAAGTAGTCTCATTGCAGATTTTTTTTAATTTTTGGATGATTTTCTCATTATTATTTTTATTCATATGTATTTCAGCATCATTGGGACCGCGAAAATGAATCAGTTGTACTTAAGTTGTCAGCATTATTTTTTTTTAAAGCTTATTTCTTTATCTTCATTGCACTAGGTCTGCATTGCTGCAGGTGGGCTTTCTCTAGTTGCGGCGAGCAGGGGCTTCTCTTCGTTGAGGTGCATGGGCTTCTCACTGTGGTGGCTTCGCTTGTTGCAGAGCACAGGCTGTAGGCACACAGCCATCAGTAGTTGCTCGGAGGCATGTGGAATCTTCCTGGACCAGGGATTGAACCTGTGTCCCCTGCACTGGCAGGCACATTCTTATCCACTGTACCACCAGAGAAGTTCTCAACATTATATCCCACTAAGAGTCATTTCTGACACCTTTTCTTTCTTCTTCGTTCTTTTCTGGGCTTCTTTCCCAGGCATCATGAGTCTTTAGAGGTCTGTCCTGGTTTCAGTACCTAATGAAGCTCAGGTTCTTGATATTCTCATCGCAGAGAGAATTCAGTGAGAGACAAAGTGATAGGTAAGAAGTGAATTTATTCAGATTCAGAGAGAAACACACTCCACAGACCGAGTGTGGGCCATTGCAGAGGGAGAGTGCTGCCTCACTGCAGATTTTTGAGTGTTTTTTTTCATGGGCTGTGAAACCTTTGAAAAAATTTCCAGACCAAATCTGATTAAATGAGGTTCCCATCTGAGACTGTGAGAGACTGCACTGTGTAGTGTCAGTAGCATGACAAGAAGCCTGCTAGCTTTGGTTTAAAGAAGTTATGGGAATTCAAGTGAGTTGACATTTCCTGTTTTGCTTCTGAACAACTCAGTTCTCACTTAGAGTCCACAGACCTCTGTGACGCCAAACCAGCAAAAGGATCACACAAAGTTTGCTTTTAGAGAAATAATGGCTTTCTTTCTTTTTAATATATATTTTTGACGTGAACCATTTTTAAAGTCTTTATTGAATTTGTTACAGTATTGTTTCTGTTTTATGTTTTGGTTTTTTGGCTGAGAGGCATGTAGGATCTTAGCCCCCGACCAGGCATCGAGCCCACACCCCCTGCACTGGAAGGTGAAGTCTTAACACTGGATTTCCAGGGAGGTCCTCCTGGCTTTTATTTAATAAAAATGGGCACCTATTTCTCTGTACCTGTTCACAAAGAGCTGACTAACTGTTTACTGCTAAATACAATATGGAAATCTGTGTCAGATCTAGATGGCTATCAATATCCTTGAAAAGATGAACATTTGGTCACAAATCTAGTATTTTAAATTGTTGTTGTTCAGTTACTAAGTTGTGTCAACTCTTTGAGAACTCATGGACTGTAGCACGCCACTATCTCCTGGAGTTTGCTCAAACTCATGTCCATTGAGTCAGTGATGCCATCCAACCATATCATCCTCTGTCACTCCCTTCTCCTCCTGCCTTCAGTCTTTCCCAGTATCAAGGTCTTTTCCAATGAGTTGGCTCTTTGCATCAGATGGCCAAAGTATTGGAGGGTCAGCCTCAGTCCTTTCAATGAATATTCAGTGTTGATTTCCTTTAAATGACTGGTTGCTTGCCTGCCATTTAATTGCTCTACCACAATACAAAAAATCCTAGCTAATGGATTTGTTTCATCAAAACTGGTTTTCTTTATGGATGGAAATGCTAATTACTTACAGGGAGTGATTTGCACCTGACCAGCTGCACCCCCTCACACTCTACTCCTGGCGCTTCCCCCACTCAGTCTCCATCACTTGTGACTGAGTTATGCACTCAAAGTTTAAGTTATCGCTCTATTGGTTTTTCTTTAAAATACAAACATGCTCAGGAGAAGCATATTTAGCATTTTAGAGTTACCAACACCTTGATTAGATTCAATTAGATTCCCTGAATTTATTAAGTCCCTTTTATTTCCTTGATAACACAGAGCAACATCCAGGAAAAAAAAAAAAAAAAAGAGGAGGGTGGGGATTCTTACTGGGAATAAGGAAACACAGAATAAAGAGCAAAGGACTGGCCATCAGAAGGTCTGGGTGAGCTCCTGGAATCAACAGTTACTTAGTTCTAAGCCTTAGTTTCCTCATTTATAAAAAGAGACTAGTGGTGGTAATGCCATCTGCCTGCCAGCCTCCAGCTCAGTGTTGGGGTCAAGGCAGCTGTGAAAGCGGGGAATTTTTGTTACCTCTAAACTGGGCTTTACAAGCATGCAGCCCAGACAGCACTTAATGCTCCCCCTACACCTGCTGGACAGTGTTCAAGGACCCCAGTAGATCACCAAATTGCACACAGACCTTGAAGATACTATTTCCTACATACTTCCTATGGAAAATACTAGATGGGGCTTTTTAAACTTTTAAGATTTTTTAAAAATATAATTTTATTTATTTATTTTTGGCTGTGCTGGGTCTTTGTTGTTGCACACGGGCTTTCTCTAAGTGTGGCAAGTGGGGGCTACTCTTCCTTGTGGAGCACAGGCTCTGGGACACGCAGGCTTCAGTAGCTGCAGTTCCCGGGCTCTAGAGCACAGGCTCTGTAGTTGTGGCATGTGGGCTTAGCTGCTTCATAGCATGTGGGATCTTCCTGGTCTTCTGCTTTGGCAGACAGATTCTTTACCACTGAGTCACATGGGAAGCCCCCTTTAAAATTTTTTCCCCCAATATCTTGTTAAGAAAAATTTCAATCAATCATATGTAAAAGTTGAAATAAATTTACAGTGAGCCCACATCTATACTCCACCTAGATTCTATAACTAGCATTGTACTTTATTTGCTTTATCCCATGTTTCTTCATTGATTCAGTTATCTTTAAAATCAGGTTAGCTTTGCATGCCACTTATTAAGATACTTTGTCTGGCAACCAACATGTACAGAGGAGCAATCAAATAAAGCTTCTTTTTTTGGCATCCCACTTGGGGTTGTTACATCCAAGAGCCTTAATGGCCAAATCCTTTTATCCTTTCCCAAAAAACTAAGATAAGAAAAGATAGATTTGGTAAAGCCAGTAATATCTTAATGGTCCTCATCACCCTAGGTAAACCATGAAGTTTTTTAATTTAGGCAAGAACACGAAGGAAACAGAAGGAGTTTGCTTTTTTTTAAGCATTACTGATGAGAACAGAGAGGGAGGATTCTTTTTGTTTTTAAGTAAAAGAAAAGAGAAAGACGTCGATTATTAAAAGTTCTGAAATAAAGCAAAAAACTACACACAAAATATTGAAACAGCCCTGTATATTGGTTTAAACAGCATGAAAAGTGAAAGAAAGTGAAGTCATTCAGTCGTGTCCAACTCTTTGTGACCCCGTGGACTGTAGCCCAACAGGCTCCTCTGTCCATGGGATTCTCCAGGCAAGAATACTGGAGTGGGTTGCCATTTCCTTATCCAGAGGATCTTCCCAACCCAGGGATCAAACCCAGGTCTCCCACATTGCGGGCAGATGCTTTAACCTCTGAGCCACTAAATATCCTTAAACAGCATACTCTGCACCTAATGGAATGCACAAGGGAAAAGATTATGTTAAACCAAGCAGGAATTCCCTGGTGGTCCAGTGGTTAGGACTCTAAGTTTCCACTGGAGGGAGCACAGGGGCCAAAGGTTTGATCCCTGGTCAGGGAACTAAGATCCTGCAAGCCAGTGGCATGGCCAAACACAAAGTAAAGGGTTGTCTCGCTGACAATGGTTTGCTTATCAAAGAAAGAGAAGGTTCTGGAACACTATAAACTGGAGCAGAAACTTTGAGCTGTGTTTCCCAAACTTAGTCTTTTAAGTATCCTTTCACTATGCCTGCCATGGCTGATTACCTCCTGTGCTTATCTAGTTTTCTTTAAACTGGGTTGCTTTTTACCTAAATATATATATATATATATATATATGTTTTTTCCCCACTGGGCTTCCTTGGTGGCTCAGATGGTAAAGAATCTTCCCACAATGGGAGAGACCTGGTTTGATCCCTACATCAGGAAGATCCCCTGGAAAAGAGAATGGCTAGAAGACATCTCATTTCCATACACAGAAAACCAATATATTTGCCATAAGCCAATAGCTACTTCAAAAATAAGAGCCATGCAAACCAAACAATGTTATTAACTTCTAGTTCAATCCTGTCCTTTGACAAAGGTTCTGAACTTGGGCCTGTTCTTTCTTTCTTTCTTTCTTTCTTTTTTAGCTTTTTATGTCTATACAATTTTTAAAGGTTACTTTCCACTTACATGTCTTCCCTGGTGCTCAATCTGTAAAGAGTCTGCCTGCAATGCTGGAGACACGGGTTCAATCCCTGGGTCAGGAAGATCCCCTGGAGAAGGGAATGGCTACCCACTCCAGTGTTCTTGCCTAGAGAATTCCATGGAGAGAGGATCCTGGTGTGTTACAGTTCATGGGGTCACAAAGAGTCAGACGTGACCGAGTAATTAACGGTTTCACTTCCATTTGCAGTTATTACATTGGCTCTATTCCCTGCGCTGTCCAATCCATCCTTCAGTTTATCTGATACTTAATAGTGGGAGGGGGCAACTTACAGATGGGGCAGTGGGAGGAGTCTATTCTTTTTGGAACGTTGTTAAAACATTCAAGTGGAAGCTTCCTTCTTGATTTAATCAGAAGGATTGAGGGATAATTGAAAAAAAGAGAAATAATTTCTTGGCATGTGATTCAACATTCTATAATACTGAGTCCTCGAACTATTTTGTGTACTGCCATCGTACACATCCCATACTGAGGATAGTGTTTGACAGCGTATAACACACTGTCTTGGCAGTATCTTCTGTGATCCTCCAAGTCATACTTTTCTTTGGAATGGAGTCAAGGATCAGTTGATCCCTGATTTCTCCAGTTACCAGAGTGCCTTTCCTTACAAATGTCCATTATGCAACACCTCTAGCAATTGAGGGCAGAGTTATGTCATAGCTTTACCTCTATCCTTTAGAGTGCTGGCTGTTCTGCAATCGTCTCCTCCTGCCCCTCACTCTCCACCCTTCTTTGACCCATTCTCTGTCCTGGAGATCATCATCTACAGACTGACTCGGATTCAGCTGAATTGAAGCAAAGCAGAAGATGGAAGCACAGAAGGAGAATGGCCAGATTTCTCCTCCCACTCCCTGTTTGCTTGATGAAATAGTCCTGGCAATATCCTTACCCCCTTCTCCACAGTTCTAACTTTGACCAGATTCTGTGAACACTGTGTCCTTTCTTTGCCTTTCAGGTCTAAAGGTGATAATGACATCCTGCTGATGATGACTCAACAATGATTTAACTTTCCTTGTTTGATCCCTCAGTCCTATTGACACTTTTGTAATAATTTCTTATTAAAACACCTTCATATAAGACATCATTTGAGGACAACAGAATGGGAAAGACTAGAGATCTCTTCAAGAAAATAAGAGATACCAAGGGAAGATTTCATGCAAAGATGGGCACAGTAAAGGGCAGAAACCATATGAACCTAACAGAAGCAGAAGATATTAAGAAGAGGTGGCAAGAATACACAGAAGAACTGACCCAGATAACCACGATGCTGTGATCACGTACCTAGAGCCAGACATTCTGTAATGCGAAGTCAAGTAGGCCTTAGGAAGCATCACTACAAACAAAGCTAGTGGAAGTGATGGAATTCCAGTTGAGCTATTTCAAATCCTAAAAGATGATGCTGTGAAAGTGCTGCACCCAACATGCTAGCAAATTTGGAAAATTCAGCAGTGGCCACAGGACTGGAAAAGGTCAGTTTTCATTCCAGTCTCAAAGGGCAATGCCAAAGAATGTTCAAACCACCGCACAATTGCACTCATCTCACAAGCTAGAAAAGTAATGCTCAAAATTCTTCAAGCTAGGCTTCAACAGTACGTGAACCATGAACTTCAAGATGCTCAAGCTGGATTTAGACAAGACAGAGGAACCAGAGATCAAACTGCCAACATCTGTTGGATCATCGAAAAGAAAGAGAGTTCCAGAAGAACATCTGCTTCTGCCTTACTGACTATGCCAAAGCCTTTGTCTGTGTGGATCACAACAAACCATGGAAAATTCTTAATGTGATGGAAATACCAGACCACCTTACCTGCCCCTTGAGACATCTGTATGCAGGTCAAGAAGCAACAGTTAGAAATGGACATGGAACAACAGACTGGTTCCAAATTGGGAGAGGAGTACATCAAGGCTGTATATTGTTACCCTGCTTACTTAACTTACATGCAGAGTACATCATGAGAAATGTTGAGTTGATGAAGCACAAGCTGGAATCAAGATTGCTGGGAGAAATATCAATTACCTCAGTTATGCAGATGACACCACCCTTATGGCAAAAAGTGAAAAAGAACTAAAGAGCCTCTTGATGAAAGTGAAAGAGGAGAGTGAAAAAATTGGCTTAAAACTCAATATTCAAAAAACTAAGATCATGGCATCTGGTCCCATCCCTTCATGGCAAATAGACGGGGAAACAGTGGAAACAGTGGCTGACTTTATTTTGGGGGGCTCCAAAATCACTGCAGATGGTGACTGCAGCCATGAAATTAAGATTCTTTTGCTCCTTGGAAGAAAAGCTATGACCAACCTAGACAGTATATTAAAAAGCAGAGACATTACTTTGCCAGCAAAGGTACGTCGAGTCAAAGCTATGGTTTTTCCAGTAGTCATGTATGGTTGTGAGAGTTGGACTATAAAGAAAGCTGAGCGCTAAAGAATTGATGCTTTTGAACTGTGGTGTTGGAGAAGACTCTTGAGAGTCCCTTGGACTGCAAGGAGATCCAACCAGCCAATCCTAAAGGAAACTGGTCCTGAATATTCATTGGAAGGACTGATGTTGAAGCTGAAACTCCAATACTTTGGCCACCTGATGCAAAGAACTGACTCACTGGAAAAGACCCTGATGCTGGGAAAGATTGAAGGCAGGAGGTGAAAGGGATGACAGTGGTTGGATGGCATCACTGACTCAGTGGACATTAGTTCGAGTAAGCTCTGGGAGTTAGTGATGGACAGGTAGGCCTGGCGTGCTGCAATCCATGGGGTGGCAAAGAGTCGGACACGACTGAGTGACTGAACTGAACTGAACTGTTTTCTTGCCAGATTTCAAGTAATAAAGTTGGAAACTTTTCACTGTATATACTTTTATACATGTTTCTGTGTGCTTGTATTATTTATTCAGAAAATGCAATTGTTTAATAATCAAGCAAATAACCATATTACACATCAAAATTTGTGACATACAGCTAAATCAGTGTCTGGAGGGAAATTTTAGCTTTAATTTACAATTTATGAGCTAAGTTTCCATTCCAAGAAACTAGAAAAAGAAAAGCAAATTTTAATTAGGACAAAATAAAGACAGGAACAAAAATTGAAGAAGTAAAAATAGAGGTAGAAATAAAGTCAGAAATTGGCTTTTTGGAAAGATCAATGATATTGATAAACCTCAAGAATAGAGCAAGTAGAAAAAATGCAAATTACTGACACTAAGAATAAAAAAGGGAGATAACTACAGATCCTAAATATTAAAAAAATTAAGATGGTAATCTAACAACTTTATGCCAAAAATTTGACAACATAGTTGAAAAGAAAAATTTTCTTGAGAAATACAAAATACTTAAACTGAAAGAAAGGAAATAGGAAAAATAAAAAATCCTGAATTGATTAAAGAAGTTGAATCTAAAATTAAATCCTTCCTTCTTCTCCAACTGTCTCAGAAAACCCTGCAATCCCAGATGGATTATTGGTAAACTTTTTCTGAACATTCAAAGGAAAATATGTATACTTTTAGATAAGAAAGAAGAAATGATTCTAAACTAGTTTTATAAGGCCAGCATAAACCCTGATGCCTAAGGGATATTATAAGAAAGGAATGTTACAGGCCATTATGTCTAACTTAAGAGTATTAGATACTAAAACCCTAAAAAAAAACTTAGTGAATTGAATCCAGTGATAAATAAGAAAGACTATATACCTTATGACTAAGCTAAGTTTTAAAAAATTGCAAAACTGATTTAATACTCAGATAAATGTAATTCACCAAATTAACAATATAAAGAAGCATCGTAGGATCATCTAAATACATGTGGCGAGAGCTATTGACAAAATTCAACAGTCTTTAATGATAAAATCTGTTAGAAAACTAAAACTAAATGGGAACCTTCTTAATGAGTACCTATAAAACACATTCAGTTTCTTATATGATGTTATATATGTTTCAGTCCAGGTTCAATGCAGGATACAGGATGCTTGGGACTTGTGCACTGGGATGACCCAGAGGGATGGTATGGGGAGGGAGTTGGAAGGGGTTTCAGGATTGGGAACACGTGTACACACGTGGCGGATTCATGTTGATGTATGGCAAAACCAATACAATATTGTAAAATAATTAGCCTCCAATTAAAATAAATAAATTTAAATTAAAAAAAAAACACCTTCAGCTAATATTAAATAAATCGTAAAGTTCTGAACTCCTAACTCCTGAGGCCAGAAATAAGACAACAATGCATACCATCACTTCTATCAAACATTGTATGGGTGAATCTAAATAGTGCATTAGGCAAGAAAAAATTAAAATATATAAAGGTTAGAAACAAAGATATGACACTTTTTATTCACAGAACATATGATTGCACATACATAGAATTATTAACAATCTTAGAAACTGGATTAGATCATTCTGTATTATTAAGACTTTAAGTTTTCCCAAACTGATGTACAGGTTCAATGCAATCCCTATTGAAATTTCAGTTGCTCTTCAGGGGGTTTATTCATTTTCATACAAATATGTTCAGTTCAGTTCAGTCGCTCAGTCATATCTGACTCTTTGCGACTCCATGGACTGCAGCACGCCAGGGTTCCCTATCCATCACCGACTCCCGTAGTTTACTCAAACTCATGTCCATTGAGTCAGTGATGCCATCCAACCATCTCATCATCATCTGGCATCCCCTTCTCCTCTCACCTTCAATCTTTCCCAGCATCAGGGTCTTTTCCAATGAGTTAGCTCTTCACATCAGGTGGCCAGAGTATTGGAGTTTCAACTTCAGCACCAGTCCTTCCAATGAATACTCAGGACTGATTTCCTTTAGGATGGACTGGTTGGATCTCCTTGCAGTCCAAGGGACTCTCAAGAGTCTTCTCCAACACCACAGTTCAAAAGCATCAATTCTTCAGCACTCAGCTTTCTTTATAGTCCAACTCTCACATTCATACATGACTACTGGAAAAACCATAGCTTTGACTAGATGGACTTTTGTTGGCAAAGTAATGTCTCTGCTTTTTAATATGCTGTCTAGGTTGGTCATAGCTTTTCTTCCAAGGAGCAAGATCTTTAATTTCATGGCTGCAGTCACCATCTGCAGTGACTTTGGAGCCCCCCAAAATAAAGTCTGACACTGTTTCCATTGTTTCCCCATCTATTTGCCATGAAGGGATGGGACCAGATGCCATGATCTTAGTTTTCTGAATGTTGAGTTTTAAGCCAACTTTTTTACTCTTCTCTTTCACTTTCATCAAGAGGCTCTTTAGTTCTTCTTTGCTTTCATATATAAGTATTATATAGTCATATAATTTCATATAAATTTATTAGTATATCATATTTATATGAAAATGCAAATGGCCTAGTACAACCAAGGCAAACTTAAAGAAAAAGCACAAAGTTTATACTACCAAATTTCAAGATTTACTATAAAGCTACAGTAATTCAGACAGCGTAGCTTGACCTGTTAAATAGGCAAATAAGTCACCAAAATATAGAGTTCAGAAATATGCCCACATATAAACAGTTATTTAATGTGCAATAACAACACAGTAGCGTAATCATTTTTAATAGTGTTATTATAGGAATTATATATTCCTGTGAAAAAATGAACACTGCCTCTTACCTCACGTCAAACACAAATTATTAATTTGAGATAGCTAGTTCTATACATAAAGGCTTCTAGAAGAAATGTAAGAGAATGCTTTCACAAATTTGGATTAAGGAAAGATTTACTGAATGGGACACAAAAATTACTAACCATAAGAAATTTAAAAATTCAGCATAATTAAGATTAACAGCTTCTGCTCATCCAAAGCAAGATACTCATAAAGGAGTAAAAAGGCAAATTCAGGAGAAAGTATCTTCAATGCTCGGATCCAACAAAAGAATTGTATACAAATGTATAAAGAACTCCTAAAAGTCAATAAGAAAAAAATAAACAAGTAGATAAGAAATGGGCAAAAGACTTGAAGAGACATCTAACAAAGGAGAATATTCAAATACCTATTTAAGCATATGAAAAGGTGCTCAATTTCATTACTCCTCAAGGAAATGTGAATTAAAATCACAAAGATATAACACCATCAGATGGCTAACTTCAAAGTTTGATAATACTAATTATTATCAATTAAGATGTCAAGCAACTGGAATGCACACACACTGGTGGTGAGAGTATAAATTTATATCGCTTCTAGAAAGCTACTTAGTATTATGAACTAAAGCTAAGTATATAACTATCCTAAGGCCCAGCAACCCAACTCTAGGCATATACCCAAGAGAAGCAAAGCCTGTCTACTAGAAGACATGGATGAGAATGCTCAATGCAGCTTTTCTCATTATTACCAAAAATTGAGAACCCAAATATCCATCAATGAGAGAATAGGTCAATAAATTCTAGCCTCTCATACAATGGAATACTATAATTTTTATAAATATACAAAGCAATATGAGTGAATCTCATCATATTAAACAGAGCAAAAGAATCCAGACACAATGGTAGTATACACAATATGATTTCATTTATGTAAGATTCAAGAGGAAAATGGTGTAGGTCATTAACAGCAACTGATCTCAAATGTACACAAAAGTTGCTCTTGTAGAGTACATAAAGCTAAAATCACCTCAGCACTTTCAACAATTGGACATGATCAAAGGAATTAATTGTACTGAGAATCTAAAGTCAGTGCCTTATAATCTAATCACAATCTAATGAGGGAGACTGAATAGGGATTTATTCTTAGAAACTCATAAAAAACTTTTTTTAAAAAAGCCCTCAGCAAACACATCAGACCCCTGTGGTGGAATAATATTTTAAGATATTAACCACTGGGTCCCCACCCTGGCCCCAGGAGTTTTCCATAGCCCTTCCACCCACTCAAGCTCAATGCACTTTGCCTTGGGGTAGGAATGACCCAGCAGAGAGGGAAAAGAAGCCTTTGTAGTTCTAAAAGCCCAACCCACAGCAGGGAGCAGAAAGAGCACAGGGCATAGCACAAAGGATTTCAAAGAATATGTAGTGACTCAAGAGAGTTTTTCCCACCCTCAAAACTAGTTTGAAAATATTCCCCAGGTGGATAGGAGACAAGGACTGGAGGGAAAGTAGAAAAAACAGGGCCCTGAAGAGGTGCCCTGTGCCTTGCTGTCCCTGGGCTGCATCCTTGGAGTGGAGGTCAGGAGAATGATGGCAACCTCAGAAAGACTTGAGGGATTCAAATGAAGAAGGTGTCTCTTCTTACTTTCCAGTTGAAAGCCATCTCAACTTATCCTGCACTGAGCATGAAGCAGGAACAAGGACTGCAAGCAAGGAAATGGTTATGTGGGGTGTCTGGGTTGATGGGCCCCTTAGCAGCCTTCTAGAATTCCCTCATGCTCCCAAGCAGAAGAGGGAGATGTATCAACAAGTGGACCCTAGAGTGGGCTGTGAGAGTTGAAAACAGCCACACTTGGAGAAGCCCAGAGGTCTGCGCTGGGAATAAGGTAACAGCACCCATGAGGCCCAAGGATTGGGAAACTGTACATCCAAGCAGGTGCCAGCCTCGTGGATGTTTATCAAGAGACAGATGGCCCCTCCCAGAGCTGTGGCATAAAATTTGTTGTTGTTCAGTCACTCAGTCGTGTCCAGCTCTTTGCGACCCCCTGAACCGCAGCACGCCAGGCCTCCCTGTCCATCACCAACTCTTGGAGTTCACCCAAACTCATGCCCATCAAGTTGTTGATGCCATCCACCCATCTCATCCTCTGTCGTTCCCTTCACCTCCCACCTTCAATCTTTCCCAGTATCAGGGTCTTTTCCAATGAGTCAACTCTTTGCATTAGGTGGTCAAATATTGGAGCTTCAGCTTCAGCATCAGTCCTTCCAATGAATATTTAGGACTGATCTCCTTTAGGATGGAGTAGTTGGATCTCCTTGCAGTCCAAGGAACTCTCAAGAATCTTCTCCAATATCACAGTTCAAAAGTATTAGTTCTTCGGTGCTCAGGCTCCTTTATGGTCCAACTCTCACATCCATACATGACTACTGGAAAAACCATAGCTTTGACTAGACGGACCTTTGTTGGCAAAGTAATTTCTCTGCTTTTTAATATGCTGTTTAGGTTTGTCATAGCTTTTCTTTCAAGGAGTAAGCATATTTAATTTCATGGCTGCAGTCACTATCTGCAATGACATAACATAGGCCTCCTGAAACTCATACCCAATCTCAGAGAGAAGGGGGAACCATGAATTGACTGAGATTAAGTTTCTGCTACCAGACAGGCAAATAGGAGATAGCTGCCACCTCTGTAGGTGGGACCCAGGAAGAGAGAGGAAGGTGATTTTTTTTGCTTTAAAAAAAAAAAAAAACTTTGGATGCAAAATTAATCAGTGTTCAATATAGAAAACATGTAGTATGCTTAGTCACTTACTCATGTCCAGCTCTTTTGAGACTCCATGGACTATAGCCTGCCAGGCTCCTCTGTCCATGAAATTTCCCAAGCAAGAGTACTGGAGCGGATTGCCATTTCCTCCTCCAGGGGCTCTTCCTGACCCAGGGATTGAATCTGAATTTTCTGCGTCTCCTGAGTCTCCTGCATTGCAGTTGGATTCTTTATCACTGCACTACCTGGGAAGCTCAGAAAACATATAGTTCGCATAAGCAAAAAGGTAAAGCATATAATCTCACCACCTAGAGATAATAGCTATCATTACATGACCCTTTTATTTTGGACATAATTATGTAGTATAACCTGCCTGGGTTGTCATTACCTGCTCTTCCTCGTCATCATTTTCAGTAACCATAGCAGTGAGCGTTAGGGATGTTCTATAATATTTTTAAACACTTTACTAATTGTTGGACTTTCCTACTACTAAAATCAACACTGTGATGAATACTTAATGCTAAATCCTTGTGCACATCCTTGGCTATTTCTCTGTTAACCTGGATTTTTCCACTTCCTTTAGCTCCCAGTGTTGAAACTGGGCATATATAGCAGAGAAAACCTGGCTGGTCGTTCTAGTCACTTAATCAGCCATGTAGATCGGAACCAGTAAAACAGGTTGGGTATACTGCTATAAAAACCAACCAACCCTAGTTTTGACTCAAAATTATTCCTGTTCCCTGGAGATTATGTCCCCAATTCAAATCCTCTGGCATACCAAGTGAGGGAACTGCCTCATCATTAACTCATATTCTTAAGAGAATACACTGTCATCCTTGCCTGGCAAGAGGAGCCCCTGGCAGCATGGTCTATGTTACTATTTATACAGCATGCTTTATACATGGTAGTGAGTGCCAAATGTATTAAGTCAATGAGAGTCACTTGCACAATGCATACGGGATCAGGATATAAAATGATTTGGAGTCCTTTTTTTGTACAATGAATCTTCTTATATAAAATCTACTGATCAGCTTCCAAATAGAATGTTTAAATATCTGGCAGATAAGTTTTATAAGAACTACTCTTCTTCTGATGGGTCTTTTCTTATGCTCATTCTGGTTAAATGGGGCTCAGAGAAGGGTTAGTGAAGTTCTTAAAAAGCTCTTCAAAGTGTTTAAATGCCCCAGCAACCTGTCTGCCTATACAGGAAAAGTCCCAACCCCTTAGCACAGATGATTTTCTTGTCCTGCTAAATCTGTCCTCAGATCTTCCCCTGTAGCTTTTCACCCCCCGCCCTGCGTATCACTCCTTTCTTACTGAACTACTATGGATTATAACACTTTATGTCATAACTGGTCTCTTCCTCCCCATAACCACAAAATCCTGCCCACTCCTCTGCCTCCATCTAAGAACCTAGTTCCCTGGTGGCTCAGATGGTAAAGAATCTCACTCCAATGTGGGAGACCAAGGATTGATCCCTGGGTCAGAAAGATTCCTTGGAGGAGGAAATGGCAACACATTCCAGTATTCTTGCCTGGAAAATCCCATGGACAGAGGATCCTGGCTGGCTACAGTCCATGCACTCACAAAGAATCAGATATGACTGGGCGAATAACGAGAGAGAAGTACCTGGGATATAGCAGACAATCTATAAATGGATCCATAAATCAATTTGTTATAAAACAAGCAACTAACATATGCTGATTGCTTCTATTAAAATTCTGCTTTTGCCACTTAGTAGCTTTGTGAGCTTGGAAAAGTTATTTAAATTTTCTAAGCCTCTGTTTTCTCACCCATAAAATGTGGATAAACATATTCCCATCTGATGAGATTATAGTGAACATTAAATGATGTAATTTTTATTAAGTGCCTGGCATGTCATAGGAGCTCAATAAATACTGTATACACATAGCTATTATTTCCAGGTCATAATCGAGTACTTACTGATATTTGCTGTCCCGGAGGGAATATTTCAAATGCCTTGGCAAGCAGGCCGCCCATCCCCAGCCACCTTCTTTGCACACAAGTCCATGTATATGTGTGTGTATTGATCATACAATACAAATACGAAATGACGAGGTCCCTAATCCACCTAGAAGGCCTCCACAGTGTGTTCTGTGCCAGCTACAGGTGTTACAGCTTTCCAAGTTGGCACCAAACAGGGCTTCAGTGTCACCCTGCCTGACAGATCTCAGGGACCCTCTCATTCTAACATCCCAACTGCCAAAGAGCAAAGCCTTTTCCAGACCTCAGGCAGTCATGAGAACTTGGGAGGAGAACAAGGGTTGGAATCAGCCCCCCGCAACACCCAGAAAAGGGCTGCCCCTTCAATCCATCACTGATAAGACACCAGCACATAGCATCCACCCCATAGACCTGTTTGGGCTCAACCTTCCAGAGACTAAATTCTCACTGGGTTCTTTTCCCACCAAGAGGAAGCTGGGTGGCATTTACCCATGATCTCATAGCTCCCTTCTCTTTATTTCTCATGGGTCTGGGCAGCTGTGCCCTGAAAATACAGCTCTGAGTAAAAGAAATAAGGTCTGCTTTCTTTCAGCACTAAAACTCGGAGTTAAAGTCAAAAGTAAACTGAACTTCTGAAAGGCAAATGGAGAAATCCACCATCACAATTCAGCAGGGTGCTGGGAGAAAGAGAGAGACAAGAGTAAACAGCGTGAAAGTCTCTCAAAGATGAGGCAGGGCAAGTGCATTCAACCAGAGCATTCAAACAGTGAATGCAGAGGCCCCAACGTGCACAAGTGGAGTCTCAGATCCTCTGCTCCCAACTTCAGCCTAAACTCAGGTTTGAGTATTACTCAGTCTAACTGGTGAAGAAAGGGTTTGGAGACATTTAATCTGCCTGGGATAATGTGAGTCAGTGGAGGGCTATCAGGACCCATGCATGATGTTTCCTCTGTCTTTTTAGAAGTAGTTGCTGGGAGGGTGCAGCGACTCATGGAATGTTAGTGCTAGAAGGAATCTACCCAGCCATGCGCCCCTCATTTTACCTGGGGAGAAACTAAGTGTCAGAGTGAATCCATTTGCCCAAGGTCACAAGGCATGATGGCTCATCCATCATTCTATGGTGCCCCCTTGTGCTTTCTGCCTCCTCCAGCTAATAGAGCCATACCCTTCCTTCCTACTCACTATTCATACTTAACCTGATGCAGGGTGCATGTCAGAGCCACAACACGCCTGTGTGCTACGGAGGGGAAAAAGCATATGACAGGGCCTCACAGGAAATACCATGGCATCTATTTTTCTGCCCCTTTGTAGAAATCAATTCCATTTTGGACCCCGTATATAAAGTTAATTTTCCACCCAGAGAAGAGACCACAGATCTTCCAGACCAGAGAGAGAAACTTTCAGGGTTATGCCAAACAGAAGGAGGGGCCAATCAAGTTGCCAAGCATGTGATACAGCCATTCTGTTGCTACATGTGGCTGAGGATTAGCAATATTTTCTTAGCAAGCAAGAAAGAGCATCATTATCAGAACGCTTCCAGTAACTTATATTGAGTACTTACCATATACAGGCAGTATTACTTAATCCTCAGCAACATTAGGTAGGTATTGTTATCCCCCGCCGGGGTCCAGCCCCGGTAGATCCAGGGATGCTCAAAGGTGGGACGGAGCAGGCGGATAGGAAAGGATAGGACAGGATAGCTCAAGACAGGATAGAACAGTAGGAAATTAATGAAAATAGGAGGCTGAATAACTTGGTTTACGGGGAAAGCCAATAAAACCTCAAGACAAGAGGTTTGCACCATCTACGTGGGCCACTGGCATCCGCTTGAATCTCTAAAGGGGCCCCACCGTGGGTCCACTTTTCTCGCAGAACTTATAGCCAGGGGAAGTAAGTAGACGTGGTGAGCCTCCCGCTCCAGATGGGAATTCAGCCTGGAGGTAAAGTACAAGAGGACAGAGAGAAACCTCAAGACAAGAGGTTTGCACCATCTACGTGGGCCACTGGCATCCGCTTGAATCTCTAAAGGGGCCCCACCGTGGGTCCACTTTTCTCGCAGAACTTATAGCCAGGGCAAGTAAGTAGACGTGGTGAGCCTCCCGCTCCAGATGGGAATTCAGCCTGGAGGTAAAGTACAAGAGGACAGAAAAGTAAAGAGAGAGAGGTGTGGGAGCCAGATGTCCCTAAAGAACGAGTCTAGGAGAGCGAGTCGTCAGCGAGACCGGCCTGCAGAACCGGTCTGAGAAATTCTGGTCCGAGAAATAAAAACTGCTCTGAGAAACTGTTCCCGAGAGAAACTGACTCCCGGACAAACTGCTCTGAGAAAACTGTTCTCGAGGAAGCTGACTCCAACCTTTATTTTTCACATCCCCTTTTTATACCATGAAGATCAATGAGTTTCACAAATTTTTTGGCAATGACAGCAGCCCTGACTCTTATCGAGAGCAGGCTTAGTCTCTGCATACCTAATTGTATACACAGTCTTAGGTAATTTACATGATCTTCCAGCCAAAAGGCCAATTCGACAATTTACAGCTCTTCTCTGATAAGTGTTAGTTTTTCCAAGGTCTGGCGCCATTCTCGGGAGGCGCTAAACAAGATTGGATTTTCATAAATGCAAGGACACAGCAAACAGGAGTACAAATGATTTATAAAAGAAACAATTAACTCAAAGGCCTAGTGTTGCTAACATAAAAAAAACTACTACATTTTTATCCCCAAATATAGTTTGTATAGCAGAAACTTCCAGGTGCAGATAAGGAGGTCTGGCAACAGTCATTGAAGCAACAGTGAAATAAATCTATTAAGGCTTTGGCTCTTAGGAGAAGTTTGTAACTTAAGACACTTCAAGGCTCTTTTGCCCCTCACAGCTGAGGGTTGCGAGCGATTCACAGGCTTGTAAAAGGCCAGGGGAACCTGTTTAGGCAGGCTAGAGAATTATCAAAGGGGGTTGGGCTGCAACACTCCTTTCAAATGCAGGGAGCTAAGACAGTGAATTAACTCTATCCGAGAAACTGGCAGAAAACAGTGGAGAAACAGACAAATACAGAACAAATTTTTATTATTGGGGCACATGCTCAGGAAAAACCAGGGAGAAATCCAATGACTCAGATTGCTCTGCCATCTGAGTGTGCCTCGTGACTCTGTCACGGGTGGGATTCCTTGCACTGGCTTCCCACAATCCCCTTTTTAAAGAAGAGGAAATTTAGGCACAAAAAGGTTAAGTAGCCATGAAATTAAAAGATGCTTACTCCTTAGAAGGAAAGTTATGACCAACCTAGATAGCATATTCAAAAGCAGAGACATTACTTCGCCAACAAAGGTCCAGCTAGTCAAGGCTATGGTTTTCCCAGTGGTCATGTATAGATGTGAGATTTGGACTGTGAAGAAAGCTGAGCAGCAAAGAATTGATGCTTTTGAACTGTGGTGTTGGAGAAGACTCTTGAGAGTCCCTTGGACTGCAAGGAGATCCAACCAGTCCATTCTGAAGGAGATCAGTCCGGGTGTTCATTGGAAGGACTGATGCTAAAGCTGAAGCTCCAGTACTTCGTGCAATACCTCATGCAAAGAGTTGACTCACTGGAAAAGACCCTGATGCTGGGAGAGATTGGGGGCAGGAGGAGAAGGGGATAACAGAGGATGAGATGGCTGGATGGCATCACCGACTCGATGGATGTGAGTTTGGGTGAACTCCAGGAGTTGGTGATGGACAGGGAGGCCTGGCGTGCTGCGATTCATGGGGTCGCAAAGAGTCGGACACGACTGAGTGACTGAACTGAACTGAACCTGTAAATAGTAAATAATCTGACTTTAGAATCTGACTCTTCATCACACTCTTGTCAACTCTCTTATAAAACTGTATATTTCTTGCTTCATGCTTGGGTTCCGTCATTCTCATCAGGTTCTATTCTCTTTATTAAGTCCTAAATGAAAGTTTCCCTCCAGGTATTATTATTGATCCACACCTAAACCAAATCTATTTGTAACAGTAGAGATGCTGGTGTTCAATTAATTTGCAATCCTTACAGAATGTTGCTTTGACAAGACTTTTTTTCTGTTTGAATATGTTGCATGCTATATAAACAATGTTTACATGCTGGTATATTTCCTTCTGCCATTTTCCTTTTTGTTTAACATGTGTGGAGGAGGGAAAATCTTCTCCTCTACCCTCTTATGTTTAGTGTCCGGGCTTCGGTAAATTAAACTGACAAAAGACAGATAAACAGGAGAATAAAACAGTTTATTTATGTATGCAATACTCACACACACTGGAGAACTCAGTAATGAGTAACTCCAAGGGGCGGTTAGAATTTGGAGCTTATATACCATTTTAACAAACGGTGGTAAATTTGTAGAGAAGTGCAAAACAAAGGAAAAGGGAGTTGGGCTCCTGGCAGTGGTAAATTGTGAGAAGGTAAATATATATGGAAAGTAACAGAAGATAAATTGTTTCAGTAAGATGTGTCTGTCCAGACCCATCTCAGGGCCGACGGCCTGTCTCCAGTGGTAACGGATGTTCTCCTCTGGTCCAGGAGCAAGGAATGAGAACATCTTCCCAGAGGAAAATTTATGTCCTGCTTTTGGGAAAATAATGGGAAGGCAAAGAGCTCTTTCTGGGTTTGCTGCCTTTTATTGCCTTCAACTCACTAAAACTTCTAATGCTAAAGTGGCATATTTTGTGGTGGCATATCCTGATCCTCTTCACATGATAAAAACTGCAGAGCACATTCAATTTCTTCGCTGTTTCATTCCCCCCTCATTATATAATGTATTGTTATATAGTCTTTATAACTACCATTTTTAACTGAATAAATAACCCTTTGTTGAATAGATCTATCATTATTTGCTCACAATGATAAATAAATAGCGCACATAAAGCCCTATTATGATATACTTGGGCAGTTCTCAAATTTTTCATGTTATCAATAACTGCAGTATACTTCATCTTTTGTACCTATCATATATATTTTACTTTAGGTTAGCAGAGTTTTAATTTTCTTAAGGAAGTCAAAGCATGATTTGTATCTTTGTGAGTTTAGATAGGAAGAGTTTGACAAAACATAGATGGGCCATGAGCCAACCCAGAGGTCTCAGTCAGTTCAGTGCACACCATGAAAGGCCTGCATAAATCAACAGTGACAAGAGGAGAGAGTTGCCACGTCAACCAAGAGAATATGCACAAGCAATTTAGGAAGGCTAGAAACTTCATCACGGCTCAGGGTCCTGGCTGGAGAGACAGCTCTTATATCATGGTGAATACTGGCTACTCATCTGGAACAGTTTTCCAAAACAAGACAAGTTAATCATGATTCCCAGATCACTTGAGAGCTTTCTCAGTTCTTTGCAACAACCACAATGCACAGAGCAAACACACACACACACACACACATGCACACACACACACACACACATATTTGTTGTTATTCAGTCACTCAGTTGTCTCTGCGATCTCATGGACTGCAGTACACCAGGCTTCCCTGTCCTTCACTACCTGCCAGAGTTTACTCAAACTTATGTCCATTGAATTGGTGATGCCATCCAACCACTCATCCTCTGCCATCCCCTTCTCCTCCTGCCTTCAATCTTTCCCATCATCAGGGTATTTTCAAATGAATCAACTCTTCCTATCAAGTGGCCACAATATTGGAGCTTCACACACACACAAGATCTAGAGAAGTCCATTTTCCTGCTCATTCACATAGCAGAGATGTGAGACCTTGGGATTAGGGAAGACCTTGATTAGGAGCTCAGCTTCAATCCTTTCCATCAAGTTGAATGTTATCCAACACAACTATTTCCCAGTCTTTTCACATGTAAAATGAGAATTGCATTCAAGGGAATAATTAAATGGATTTTTTAAAGTACTTTAAAAACCATAGAATAGTACAGTACATAAATGTTCAGTTCAGTTCAGTCGCACAGTCGTGTCCGACTCTTTGCGACCCCATGAATCACAGTACGCCAGGCCTCCCTGTCCATCACCAACTCCCGGAATTCACTCAGACTCACGTCCATTGAGTCCATGATGCCATCCAGCCATCTCATCCTCGGTCGTCCCCTTCTCCTCCTGCCCCCAATCCCTCCCAGCATCAGGGTCTTTTCCAATGAGTCAACTCTTTGCATGAGGTGGCCAAAGTACTGGAGCTTCAGTTTTAGCATCATTCCTTCCAAAGAAATCCCAGGGTTGATCTCCCTCAGAATGGACTGGTTGGATCTCCTTGCAGTCCAAGGGACTCTCAAGAGTCTTCTCCAACACCACAGTTCAAAAGCATCAATTCTTCGGCGCTCAGCCTTCTTCACAGTCCAACTCTCACATCCATACATGACCACAGGAAAAACCATAGCCTTGACTAGACGGACCTTAGTCGGCAAAGTAATGTCTCTGCTTTTGAATATACTATCTAGGTTGGTCATAACTTTTCTTCCAAGGAGTAAGCGCCTTTTAATTTCATGGCTGCAGTCACCATCTGCAGTGATTTTGGAGCCCAAAAAAACAAAGTCTGACACTGTTTCTACTGTTTCCCCATCTATTTCCCATGAAGTGATGGGGCCAGATGCCATGATCTTC
>SJXQ01012279.1:0-25971 GCA_006408695.1 Aepyceros melampus
GATGGGTTGGGGGGTGGGAGGGAGGTTCAAGAGGGAGGGGATATATGTATCCTTATGGCTGATTTATGCTGTGGTACAGCAGAAATCAACACAACATTGTAAAAGTAATTATCCTCCAATTAAAAACAAATTAAATAAATTAGGACTAATTAACATGTACTTGATAATCTTTCAATTTTAAATAGAATTTAGAACAAGATGCATCAGAGGAGTTTATTTTCAAGAAACTGGATGTTTAAGCCAAAGATATGACAGAGGATATATGAATCGCAGTTAAATGTATGGCAACGAATCCTTAAATGCCTTTATAAATTGTGTCTATTACACATGTAATCAAAGTTATTAGAATTTACACATGCAGACAGTCTTCATAAAGAGTCTACAGAACCTTAAGAATAATTTTTACCGTTGTAATTTCCTTATCCAGCTTGATAGCAATACAGCCATTGGCAAACCCATGCCTTTACATAAAGTGATAGTAAAAATTATGCGGTGGCTGTATTCTCATTCACAGAGACACGGTCACCTACTAAGTTCTGGACATGGTAGCAGGCACCACGGATAAAGAGTCAGAGTGGGGTGGTGATCAAGACAAAGCCCTCAGAAGCTTATAGCCTAGCGAGGAAGAAAGCTATTAAACAGAAAATCAACGTGAACTTGATTTTTATGATCAGAGAATTAGTGTCTTGTAGGATACGAAGCAAGGAACCCAAACTCAGATGAATACAAAGGAGACATGCACCGATGTTTTCTCAAGCACTTAAACACCAGTGGTTAACTAAGACTTCCCTGGTGGTCCAGTGGTTAAGACTCTATGCTCCCAATGCAGGGAACCCAGGTCCAATCCCCGGTCAGGGAACCAGATCCTGCAAGATGGAATTAAAACCCAGCCAGACAAAAGAAAAAAAAATTTTTTAATATTAAAAAAAATAAAACAGTGGTTGCCTGTCAGTGGTACACAGGCAGTAGTTTAGCTGAGATCCAGGTTTTTCATAGCAATCAATAAAAATTCAAATACAATCACTACTACATCTTCTTATGGCCTGAATTTACATAATAAATATAATAAGGAAATGTATTTCATGCACTTAACCAATATTTGAGTGTGCACAAATTTCAGTGTGACACCAAATGAATGTGAAACTGTCAGAGGTAGCTAAAAAAAAAAGTCAGAAGACAGTAGATAAATTTGAGGAATTACAGAAACCTTAGTAGAATTTTTTGGATTAAAGGAAGCATGTCAATCAAGTTACAGGCTCTTGAATTCATTCATCCAAATTATTAACTTATTAAGAATCTTCTATATTCCAGACACTTTTGCCAGCTCTGTCTGGCAGTACAGGGAAAAGTATGGAGGGAAGGGTAACTGCTGATAAAACATCGCTACAGAAGTTAGCAGGAGTTCCATCAGAGAGGAATCTTAAGGGAGAATTACTTTGGCAAAGGAAGGAAGGCTTGCATTCTAAACAGAAAGAAAAATAGTTGAAGACAAGTGCCAGGGGCTCTGACGTTCGTTGGGAGGGGCCATTTGGTCTTAAAGGCGCTTAGAGTCTGCACAATCTGGGTTTTATCTGGAGGGTGAGGGAGAATCTTTTGCAGGATTTAAAGCAAAGAAGAGACTTGGTCCTTTTTAATACCAGTATTATCTGGCAGGGGTGCAGTGTGCATGTGCATGCTTAGTCACTCAGCTGTGTTAGACTCTTTGTGACCCCATGCATGAATCACAGTCCACCAGGCTCCTCTGTCTGTGGGATTTTTTCAGGCAGGAAAACTGGAGTGAGTTGCCATTTCCTCCTCCAGGGATCTTCCTAACCCAGGGATATATCTCATGTCTCCTGCATCGCAGGAGAATCCTTTACCGCTAAGTCACCAGGGAAATCCCAGGTGCAGAGGGATAGCTAAAGAAAGATGACCAGAGATAGGAAGTCAAGCTTGCTCCTGGGACAGGAAAGATGAGGTGAGGCCAATCACAGAGTTAGAGGTTGAAAGACCAATGAAAAGTCCAGCCAGGGACTTCCCTGGTGGCCCAGTGGCTAAGTCTTCTCTGGTCCCAGTGCAGATGGCCCAGGTTTGATCCCAGCGCAGGGAACTAAATCCCACATGCTGCAACTAAGAGCTTGCATGCTGCAACTAAAGATCCTGCATGGCAAACTCAAGACCTGGTACAGCCAAATAAAAAAATAAATATTAAAAGAAAAGCACAGTTGGAGTGGGAGGGGGCGCCTACTCCCTTAACAGGTTACAGAAGAAAATATCCACGCTTTGCTTTGAACGCCACCCTGAGAGGCAAGCTCCTATCTTGCGTCCTGCTTGTTGGATCAATTACTCATATATGCCTAATGTAAAGCTGTCCAGGCAAAAATACAGTACGTTCATGAATAAATTCATGGGGCATGCAAGATCATATGAAGAGTTTTCTATGATTCTTTCAAAGAATCGCAGGAACAAATGTAAGAAGGCAAATCATGGCCACCAGCATGTCGCTTCGCCATCACAGTGTCCTGAAAGATGGGCACCTCCACCCTCCCTGGTCTGGGACCCCAGCCCTTGGCCTCCAGTCTAATCCAGGACAGCCCAAAGCTTCCTCCCAACCCCCCAGCCTCCAGCCCCATCCTACAGACAATGCCTTTATCCCAGGATAGAAGGGGAGGAAGCTGACCAGCAATCAGACTGCAGCCTGTGATTTGAAGTTACTAGAAAGAAAGCCTTGAAGACAGAGAACCATTTTCCTCTCTCTTTCCCCACCCCCTCCACCCAAGCCTTGAGTTTTAAGTGTGGCAGCTGAGATAAGTCATAACATCGAAGAACCCCAACTACTCAGGGACCCTGGCCCCTTCTACTGCTCCTAGATTTTAGTTATACTTTCTCAGTCTCTCAGGTGGGTAGATCTGCAAATCCTTCCCACCTGAAATGTTCCTTCGACAATAAAATGCCGTCTCTGTGAAAGACACCTTTCACAGAGATTCCCCTTTTCTTGCACTTCACACACTGGCAGACTCACTCTTCAGAAACAGTCAGCTATGCCTCTTGCATTGTTCTCAATATACTTTCCTGTTGTTCTTTCACTTTTTAAGCACTCATCAGCCTCCATTACTCTCAGGTTGGTACCGAGGCCCCCCTGCCCCCTCAGCCTCACATCTCTGAAGCCCCAAAGCCTCACCTGGGCAGGTGTTCTTTACTTGATACCTGCCTGTCCTACTGTGATGCAAATTCCCTCACCTTTAGAAAACAACTTCTGAAGCCAACACAAGCATAATCTTGCTAAAAGTTAGAGGCAAAAAAAGAAAGAAAGAAAGAAATCCCCAAAGCCAAAAAAACTATATTAAGATGTATTTTATTGCCCACTGCATGGTAATTTGAGTCTGCTGAATAGCTGTCAGATTAAATGGACTCTGTCAAAAAGAGCTAAGCCCTAGCTCATCATCTGCAAAGCCACCTGCCCTTCCTACCTAATTTTCATCACTCATCAACCGATCTCGTTACAGAAAATGACTCCACTTTTTTCAGAAGCTCAAGTCTTTCATTAATGGATCTGGAACAGGCTTGGACAAAGTAAATCAGCTTCTGAAAAGGCTTTGACACCCTCTCAATTCTCTCTCCAGGCTATTTTTATCCCCGTCCTGCATTTACATGTCTGACAAAATTCTTCAGGCGGTTGGGGATGTACTTAAACTACATACCACATTCTCCATCGTTGGCAGAAAGCGAGCTACTGGTTAGCTGTGCTCCTGCCAAAACACTCAGTAAAGTTCCCGGTGCTTCTCGCTGCCACCGTCTCCTGTTTTCTGGACCGCCTTCAATCTCAATCACTCGGCCGTCTGAAAAGAAGACTGGATTAGTGACAATAAAAATGCTTCTTCAATGGAGCTTTTAAAATCACAGAATGCAAGAACCTTGGAGATAACCTAATCCCACCCCTCATTTTATGAGTAAAGAAGCTAAGAAAAGTTCAGTGACAATATGATTGTCACAGAGCTACTAGGCAGGAGAGTCATTTTTTTGCTTTGCAAACTGGCTATTTTGGTATGTTGACATTTCTATTCTATCGTTTACTTTAAATTCAGTTTCCCTCCTTATTGTTTCACTGGCTTAGGATGGATTAAATTGTATTATGTTTGCAAGCCCTTTTCTGTAAATTTAATGATATATTTTCTAAGAGTATAAATATGGGTCCATTCAAACTTTTAATTACTTACAGACTTACAGACTTCAACTTACAGACTTACAGACTTCAACTTATAGATGGACATAAATTTTAGCTCTCCCTCAGCCCCACATGGGCTTCCCAGGTAATGCTAGAGATAAAGAACCTGCCTGCAATGTAGGAGATGTAAGCAAGCTTGATTCCTGGGTCAGGAAGATCCCCTGGAGGAGGGAAAGGCAACCCACTCCAGTATTCTTGCCTAGAGAATCCCATAGATAGAGGAGCCTGGCAGGCTACAGTCCATAGGATCTCAGAGTCATACATATGGCTTAGCATACACAGCCCCATGTTATCAAGAACATAGGAAATAAGCAATAAAAATCTCCACCACCTGTAAGATCACACCCAGGTATTGCAGGGACTCTCTGATGAGGAAAGACTATGCCAGAAGCACAGATGTAAACAAAAGAATTTAGGTTGAAAATACCATCACATTTTAAACAGTCCCAACACTGAAATAGTACATTGACTTACAAAGCAATTTAATGTGTATCTTTGCACCAACTCTCTAAATCTTGTGGGATAGCTAATATTTCAATTCTGATGTTACTGATGAAAAAAATGGCCCTCCAAGACCTTGCAAGAGAGTTATTGGGCTAGCACAGGAAAGCAAATGAAGCCACCTGCCCCTCCTTGAGAGGGAGGTGGGAGCCTGGATCTTTCCTCCCTTACATTCTCACAGCTACAGTGGTCAATTGTCTAGAATAATTAGTAGGCAAGTCTCTGCAGAGGTAGGAAATGGAAGCGTTGGTTGCTCAGTCGTGTCTGGCTCTTTGCAGTCCCATGGACTGTAGCCCACCAGGCTCTTCTGTCTATGGGATTCTCCAGGCAAGAATACTGGAGTGGGTTGCTATTTCCTTCTTCAGGGGATCTTCCTGACCCCCGGGATCAGACCTGGGTCTCCTGCATTGCAGGCAGATTCCTTACCATCTGAGCCACAAGCCTAATCTAAAACAGTATCTTTTGACAAGCATTTGATACAAATCTATAGGGACTATAGGGCTTCCCTGGTGGCTCAGATGGTAAAGCATCTGCCTGCAAAGCGGAAGACCCGGGTTGATCCCTGGGTTGGGAAGATCCCCTGGAGAAGGAAATGGCAACCCACTCCAGCACTCTTGCCTGGAGAATCCCATGGAGGGAGGAGCCTGGTAGGCTACAGTCCATGGGGTTGCAGAAGAGTCGGACACGAACTGAACGACTTTTCTTTCTTTCATTCTTATAGGGACTATACTGAAAAGTGAGAACTATCAGGTCAGAGTGAGCACTGGCATTTGGGGTGAACACAGCTGTGTCTGGGGCCTCTCTCTTCTCTTGCTGATGATTTAAGCCACTGATGTCAGCCTCACCGTCAGGCATGGTGGAGCAGGTGGAGCAGGTGGTGACCTCGGCCGAGGCCATCATTTGCAGCAGAGTCTGAGGAGCTCCTGGGGCCCACTGTCTCCTGTGCCCTGCAGCAGTGGCATCCGGAATGCACAACTCTGGGTATAAGGAAATAACTCGTTCATCTCAAAGCAGCAAAGTGTGACTAATAGCACCAAATGGTTCTTAGGAAACCTGGAATCCATCAGCTGGCACATTCAAAAACAGAAGTCACCACCATCCTTCTAATACAGATTATTATGGACTGAATGTTTGCACGCCATCCCTCCCTGACCACCACCCCCCAACAAATCAAATGTCCAAACCTCATGCCCAAGGTGATGGTATTAGGAGGAGGGACTGTGGGGAGGTGATTAGGTCATGAGGGTGAAGCCTCATGAGTATGAGTAATGCTCTTATGAAAGAGACCCCAGAGAGCACCCTCATCTTTTCCACTAACGGTTGTTTAGTCGCTGAGTCCTGTCAGCAACCCCATGGACTGCAGCACACCAGGCTTCCCTGTCCTTCACTATCTCCTGGAGTTTGCTCAAATTCATGCCCACTGAGTCGGTGATGCCATCCAACCATCTCATCCTCTGTCATCCCCTTCACTTCCTGCCTTCAATCTTTCCCAGCATTAGGGTCTTTTCCAATGAATCAGCTCTTCGCATCAGGTGGTCAAAGGATAGGAGCTTCAGCGTCTGCATCAGTCCTTCCAATGATATTCAGGACTGATTTCCTTTAGGATGGACTGGTTTGTGAGGACACAGCAAAAAGATGGAATTAGGCCCTCACCAGACCCTGAATCTACCAGCATCATGATCTTGGACTTTCCAGCCTCCAGAAATGTGTGAAATATTGAATAAATGTTGTTAATAAGCCATCAAGTTTATGGTATTTGTTACTTCTGGCTACTGAACTTTTAAGTCCTGAAGTTATAAAACAGGTTTAAAATTGTTTCGTTTTTATTATTAACATTTGATTGACTAGACAATATATTTAATGCTAAAGAAATATTAACAGCACTGAATGAATGGGCATTATGTGAACTTTAGTACTTTCCATGGAAATGCAACTATTCCATTACCTTACTTTATTTTTTGGCCACACTGTGGCATTCGGGACCTTAGTTCCCCAAGGAGGGGTTGAACCTGTGCTCCCTGCAGTAGAAGCGCATATTCTTAACCACTGGACCAGCAGCCAAGTCCCCTACCTTAATTTCAAAAGTAACATGGTTTTTAGAAGATCTGTTGCTATGTTTCATTATAGGAAATTTGGAGATCAGATAAATAAAGAAGAAAACCAAACTTTCCACAATCCCACTGTCCAGAAGACAATTACGGTTGCAAATTTTCCTTCCTATGTTTTGTTTTTGCTTCGTTTTGAAACAAAAAAAATAGGCCAAATACTACATACCCATTTATAATTTGTTCTTTCCAGTTAGCAATATATCCTATCCGAATTATTAAATATTGCTCTATACCACTTTTAAAGCAAACTGGGTATCCTGTTTTATGAATACATTTTAACTTAATTCTCTTCTGCTGGATTTTTAGATTGCTAGAATTTTTTACTACAATAAACAACACTATAATGAACTCATTTTTTACATTTATGACTATTTTCCCTAGGTAAAATATTGAAAATGACAATTCTAGGGACTAGTAATATTTGCTTTACCAAAGCCTTTCATTGTTGAAGTTGAATCTATTACTAATTGATTCTGTGATTTTTTTTCCTATGATTTTGAATAGCGAATTCTTCCTTATTTGAAAAATACTCACATTTTCTTTCACTTTATTTTATAACATACAGTTTCACTTTTAACATATAAACCCTTTGATTTTAGCTTGGAATTTGTTTTGCTATATCATTATCTAGAGTCTGATTTCACAATTTCCCCTCAATTAGTTCTAGAGCATTTATTTAATTCTTTTATTTAATTCATTTATTTAATTCCCATTGACATGATGTGACTTTTAGCATATGCTAAATTATAATACATACTAGAGTTTGTTTTTAAAACTTTGTCTTTTTTCACTAATTTAAAAAAAATTTTGCTGCTAGTATCATATTGTTTTAATCACTGTAATTTATATAATATAGTTTGATATTTGGAAGACAAGTACCACTCACTGCTCTTCTTTTCTAGATTTTTTGGCTAGTTAAGAATCTCCAAGGTACCTCCCTGGTGGTTCAGTGGTTAAGAATCTGCCTTCCAATGCAAGGGATAGGGGTATGAGCCCTGTTTGAGGAATTAAGATCCCACATGCCATGGGGCAACTAAGCCCTCAAGCTGCAAGTACTCAGCTCAAGCACTACATCTAAGATCCCACACAGCCATAAATAAACACATATTTTTTAAAAAGGATCGCCAAGATTCTGCAATCTGCCAAGATCTCTTTACACCAGAAAAAAACTCCTATGGTGCTTTTGATTGAAATTGCCAAAAATCCACATATTTATTTGGAATGAATATTTCTAATATGTAACAGTATTGTTGTTCAGTTGTCCAGTTGTGTCCGACTCTTTTCTCTACATTTATTCAAACAGTCTTTAACTACCTCAGTAAGGTTTTATGGTTTCCTTCATTTGCTCTGCATGATTCTTATGGAGTTTATTTCCAAGTTATAAATACACACACATATACACTCACACACATGCTTGCTATTGATACTGTCAATGAAATCTAAAGACCAACTGGGGAAAATATTTGCAATAGGTATTTCAGGCAAAGGTTCTACTTAAATGAGTCTTATAAATTAAAAAATGACATAGTCAGTAGAAAAATAGATAAAGGATATGAGCACATAATTCACAAGAGAAAGACAGAGGTCAATAAAATGGGGAACTGTTCAGCCTGAATAATAATTACAGGAACCCAGTTTAAATTGAGTCCATTTTCAGTATCAAACTAATGATTAGGTTCAAAAAGCAGGTATTGTGCCGCCTTTCATGACAGTTCTATGATTGTGAAGGCAGAGTCAGGTATCACTCATCTCTGAGGTCCCTTCCACCTAGCAGTCTGGCAGAAGCTGGGGATTCTCTGCTGAATTGAATACAGATTTTTCCAGGTGGAAGTAAGGCAACGTGTATTACTCTAGTAAGAGGAAACTGAGCTGAGTCAGGCTGTGTAAATGCTCACAGAGCCGCAGGAGAAGATGCGGTTCCAACAGGCTGTGTGGATCCCATCCTCCATGCAAGAAGGGAGGGGATGATCGAGCGGGATCACGCCACGCAACATAACATGTGTTACTTTGTGCAATGAACTATATCTTATGGGCATTATCAAAACAAAATTTGAGCAGGGAACTCTACTCATATTTCATTTTGATAATGCCTCATATCCACCTGGAAAAAAAAAATCTTTATTCCATTCAGCACAAGGGAACTCTACTCAGTGCTCTGTGGTGACCTAAATGGGAAGGAAATCCAAAAAAGAGGGGATATACCTGTACATAGAGCTGATTCACAGTAGAAACTAACACACCATTGTAATGCAACAATATTCCAACAAAAATTAACTTTACAAATTCGAGTAGGATACTAATATGACAAGATGACTATAGCAATATTTACAGAATGAAAGGGAAAGACTAGAGAAAAGGGGGGTGCATAGGAGAGTAAAGCAGCTCTCCTATGAGTGAGGGGAAGGGAAGGGGAAAATTAGGGAAATAGCATCTATTAAATTAAGCACCTAATATGTCCATTTTCACGTTAGTCTTTGCAATAAGTCTGTGTGGCAAGCATTAGTATCCTCATTCCTAAGGGGAAACTGAGGTTCAGAATTTTTTTTTTTTTTTGCCACACAGCATGTGAGATCTTAGTTCCCCTACCAGGGATAGAACCCTGTGGCCCCTGCATTCTGAGTGTGGAGTCTTAACCACTAGCCTCCCAGGGAAGTGCCTGAGATTCAGAGATTTGAAGTAACATGTGGAAGGCTGCACAATCAAAAAGCAGCAATGCCAGCTGGGATTGGAGCTCTGTCTCCAAAGCCCATGTACTTCCTACTACATACATGGCTGAGACAGGACAGGGTAGAGAGAATGAAGGACGAGGAGGGAGACTCAGGGACATCTCAGAGTAGAACCCAGCCCAGGCATAACAGCAGGACCGTCAGCCTGGTGAGGGCATCACCCAAAATAAAGACTCCCTGGGAAGAAAGGGCTCAGAAGACTGACTGTACACACACTGAGTTTGAGAGGACAATGGGACTCGTCCATGGAGCCATCTAGGAGATCCTGAGAAAGGCAGATGAGTGTGGAGCTGCTGGTGGAGGAGTGGAAGCTGAGGGAGTAGCTGAAAATGCCCCGGGAGCAGTGCGGAGCAGAGAGGAGGCGGGTCTCTGGGGCTGTGATCTCATCGGTGGTGGGTGGAATCAGGCCAGATTCTGCCCAGCTCAAGGAGGGGTGGGGGGCAGGGGACAGTCAGGTCACAGGAGATGAGTGAGGAGAACATACGAGATGGGTTGTCAATAAAACAGTACCTTCTCATCTGCAGCCTTCAAGGGACACATACCTGCTTCTGGGCAACAGAGTTTTTCAAATGCTTTGTCTGTATAATCTTCCTGCCCCTTCATACATTTACATTCCATGAACTTCATGCCATCCTCAGAGGTCAAAGTTTCATTCAGTATATCCACTGCCTAAAGCAATTCCACAGTGTTTCATGAGAAATAAGCCACATTTTGGGGGGAAAAGTTTAAAAATTATTCTGTATTCCCAGTAGTAGCAGGCAATGGCACCCCACTCCAGTACTCTTGCCTGGAGAATCCCATGGACGGAAGAGCCTGGTAGGCTGCAGTCCATGGGTCGCGAAGAGTCGGATACGACTGAGCGACTTCGCTTTCACTTTTCACTTTCACCCACTGGAGAAGGAAATGGCAACCCACTCCAGTGTTCTTGCCTGGAGAATCCCAGGGACAGGGGAGCCTGGTGGGCTGCCGTCTATGGGGTCGCACAGAGTCGGACACGACTGAAGTTACTTAGTAGCAGCATTTACCAAGATATGCAATGAGTATTCAGTATATGTTTATTACATGAATCAATAGGCTTTTAAAGCTGGAACTCTTTTGGAACAAGGTAGAAACAGGAATGTGTCTGTCCATTTCTTCTCCTTGTCAACAGTGATGAGCACTGATCGTGGCAACTAATTTGATGCAGATGTCCTGCCTTCTATCTTATCCTCCTGCTCTTCCATGCTATGGGACTCTAAAGATGAGTTCATCCACACCCTGCTTTAAGCTTTAACATTGCCAGTCAGGTCCCTAAAACTGCTCCTAACATTCCATTATTAATATTAAAATGATCACTCTGTTTCAAGCCTATCACAGCAAAGAACAAAGGATGAATACACTGGTACATAAAACTTTGGGGACTCCATTCTTTTTTCTAGAAGGCCAATTTTGAAAATGTTAGTCACTCAGTCATGTGTGACTCTTTGCAATCCCATGGACAATAGCCTGCCAGGCTCCTCTGACCATGGGATTCTCCAGGCAAGACTACTGGAGTGGGTTGCCGCATCTCCTCCAGGAGATCTTCCCGACCCAGGGATCGAACTCTGGTCTCCTGCATTTCAAGCAGGTTCTTTACCATCTGAGCCATCAGGGAAGCCAACTTCAGCACCTCATTTCACAGAAGCACTGGAGGGACCGGTCCTCAGCCTCCAACTCAGACTCTGGGTCCCCAGAGCTAATCCCTGTGGTACTCACAGCTCTGGGACACTTACAGCCTAACAGTTAGAGGTGAGTACTAACTACAAACACTCCACTGAAGTCTTTATGTAGCAAAATGCTGGTAAAATCTCAAAACTCAGTGGAGCACAGAGGATTTTAAGGCAGTGAAAATACTCTGTATGATTCTAAATACTCTGTATGATTCTATAATTTTATTCTAAAATTTAAAAACTATTATTTATTTTTTTTTATTTTAAAAACTTTATTTCATATTGGAGTATAGTTGATTAACAATGTTCTGTTAGTTTCAAATGCATAGCAAAGTGATTCAGTTATACATATAGATGTATCTATTCTTTTTCAATGGTTCTATAATGATGTCATTCCTCACTTGTCAAAACCCACAGAATGAGTGAATCCTAGCATAACCTATGGACTTTGGGTGATTAGTATGGACCAGTGTAGGTTCATCAATATGCAATGAGTATTCGACATATGTTTATTACATGAATCAACAGGGTTTTAAACTGGAACTATGTTGGAACAATGTAGAAATAGGAATGTGTCTGTTCATTTCTTCTCCTTGTCAACAGAGATGAGTGCTGATCATGTGGCAGCTAATTTGCCAAGGATGTTCCACTCTGGTGGGAGGTGCTGATGGGAGGGAAGGCTCTGTGTGTGTGTGTGGCAAGAGCTATATGGGAAATCTCTGTACCTTCTGCTCAATTTTACCATGAAACTAAAACTGCTCTAAAACATGAAGTCTATTTTTTTAAAACAATGGACCTTCACCACACACACAAACACACAAATCTGAAAGAAATGATAACATTAAAAAATTTTTAAGCTAATAAAAAAATGAAAGAAATTGAGTATGTAATGAATATATATAGAGATATATACATTCATACTTAACTTTTGATAATTTAAAAGGCCAATTTTGAGAGGTGAAATGGAAACACAAATCAGTTAATTTTCATATTGGTTAGCAGCTTTAGTAAAAAATGGGATTAAAAAAAGATGCTGAAATCAAGTCATAAAATGAGGTTTGACTCTACTGTATTTATGCAATTATTGCTGTTTCAATGAGATCTCTAGTACATAACTGAGATTTACCCAAAGACCAGTACAAAGTTATCAATAACTAATCAACATCCAAAATAAACGTGCATGGTTTCAAGATACCAGCTCACTTATTTATTTTTGTTTTTTTAAGCTTTTTATTTCATATTAGAGTATAGTTGATTAACAATGTTCTGTTAATTTCAAATGCATAGCAAAGTTTCTGTAAGAACCTAGTTAGAAGCTGAAAAAGAACAGTTATACATATAAATGTTATCTATTCTTTTTCAATTTCTAACTAGGTTCTTACAGAATATTGAGCAGGGTTTCCTGTGCTATACAGTAGGTTCTTGCTGGTTATTCAACTTAAATATACATGCTCATTTATTTAGGTGAGTTTATTAGTTGTTGACTATATATTAATATTATGTCTTCTAACATCCAAAATAAACATGCATGGTTTCAAGATACCAGCTCACTTATTTATTTTTGTTTTTTTAAGCTTTTTATTTCATATTAGAGTATAGTTGATTAACAATGTTCTATTAATTTCAAATGCATAGCAAAGTTTCTGTAAGAACCTAGTTAGAAGCTGAAAAAGAACAGTTATACATATAAATGTTATCTATTCTTTTTCAATTTCTAACTAGGTTCTTACAGAATATTGAGCAGGGTTTCCTGTGCTATACAGTAGGTTCTTGCTGGTTATTCAACTTAAATATACATGCTCATTTATTTTAGGTGAGTTTATTAGTTGTTGACTATATATTAATATTATGTCTTCTACTTTAATCTGGCTATAATTTAAAAGTTACTGTTGGGAGAAAAGTACCTTTATAGTAGCAAAGTAAAATGGAATAATCCATTTATATGAATAATCTCAATTTTAAAAAGAACAAAAGTTAAGTATTTTGGAAGACTTGTCTGAACACTAGAGATCCTTCTAGGAAGTGTTTAGAAAATTTTCCCTACCCTCTATGGGAAAATTTCATGAAATGTGCTACTAAGACAATTATTCTCTCATCTCTACTAATAGAAATTTAACTTAATGGCATACCTCTTCCTCTTGGAGGGTGTTTTCATCAGAAATACATTCATCTAAATTAATTTCAAATTTTACCCCTCTCTAGAAGAAAGCAGGAAAAAATCTTAGTAATGACAACCTTAACATTACAACTCCCAATTTGACATTATAGATACTTAAAACCATTAGTCTAACATCACAAAATAAGGCAATTCCATAAATAGTAGGGGGTGAAATCCTGTAGGCAACTGGATTACAAGGTGCAGAGACCCAGCCAGAATTTTAACATAAAAATTTAAGACAAAATGTTTATTCAGTTCAGTTCAGTCGCTCAGTCGTGTCCGACTCTTTGCGACCCCATGAATCGCAGCACGCCAGGCTTCCCTGTCCATCACCAACTCCCGGAGTTCACTCAGACTCACGTCCATCGAGTCCGTGATGCCATCCAGCCATCTCATCCTCGGTCGTCCCCTTCTCCTCCTGCCCCCAATCCCTCCCAGCATCAGGGTCTTTTCCAGTGAGTCAACTCTTCGCATGAGGTGGCCAAAGTACTGGAGCTTCAGTTTTAGCATCATTCCTTCTAAAGAAATCCCAGGGCTGATCTCCTTCAGAATGGACTGGTTGGATCTCCTTGCAGTCCAAGGGACTCTCAAGAGTCTTCTCCAACACCACAGTTCAAAAGCATCAATTCTTCAGCGCTCAGCCTTCTTCACAGTCCAACTCTCACATCCATACATGACCACAGGAAAAACCATAGCCTTGACTAGACGGACCTTAGGTGGCAAAGTAATGTCTCTGCTTTTGAATATACTATCTAGGTTGGTCATAACTTTTCTTCCAAGGAGTAAGCGCCTTTTAATTTCATGGCTGCAGTCACCATCTGCAGTGATTTTGGAGCCCACCAAAGTACTGGAGCTTCAGTTTTAGCATCATTCCTTCCAAAGAAATCCCAGGGTTGATCTCCTTCAGAATGGACTGGTTGGATCTCCTTGCAGTCCAAGGGACTCTCAAGAGTCTTCTCCAACACCACAGTTCAAAAGCATCAATTCTTCGGCGCTCAGCCTTCTTCACAGTCCAACTCTCACATCCATACATGACCACAGGAAAAACCATAGCCTTGACTAGACGGACCTTAGTCGGCAAAGTAATGTCTCTGCTTTTGAATATACTATCTAGGTTGGTCATAACTTTTCTTCCAAGGAGTAAGCGCCTTTTAATTTCATGGCTGCAGTCACCATCTGCAGTGATTTTGGAGCCCCCAAAATAAAGTCTGACACTGCTTCCACCATTTCCCCATCTATTTCACATGAAGTGATGGGACCAGATGCCATGATCTCTTATCATAGTCTCTTATCCCTCCCTTAAACCTGGAGATACAGGTTTCCATTTTCTTGCCTCCCACCAAGTGAGCGAGGTGCCCAGGTCCTCTAAGAAGTGTCATAATATGCCTTGGAATTCTCAGACACAAGAGCTAGGAGAGAAATGGAAACACTGAGCTGATGAACCTGACCTTGCTTTGGTTGTGGATTCTGCTACATAATCTTGAGCAGTTGAAATTGTTTTCAGCCTCAGTTTGTTTACCTGTAGAATGGAAGTTGGCTTCTCTGCTACAGTATGACTTGCAGGGCTGTTGGAGAGAGAATTAAATTGACGCTCTACTACAAGGGCTGTAATGACAATCCATTTCTCTTAAAAGAACATAACAATGGGAGATGAGGAATAACACATTCATGTCAAATTCTGGTCAGATGGATAGGAAGTTACTTGTTTTCATCAAACTAGGCAGAATTGCAGAATGCCAGGGAGAGACATGTTTTCATATCTTTGAGATGGCCCTTGAGGAACAGAAGGAAAATTACATTAAAGTAAGCTTTGGAAATTAAGGGACGCTTACTCCTTGGAAGAAAGTTTATGACCAACCTAGATAGCATATTCAAAAGCAGAGACATTACTTTGCTGACTAAGGTCCGTCTAGTCAAGGCTATGGTTTTTCCTGTGGTCATGTATGGATGTGAGAGTTGGACTGTGAAGAAGGCTGAGCGCAGAAGAAAAAAAGTTGGCTTAAAGCTCAACATTCAGAAAATGAAGATCATGGCATCTGGCCCCATCACTTCATGGGAAATAGATGGGGAAACAGTAGAAACCAGTGTCAGACTTTGTTTTTTGGGCTCCAAAATCACTGCAGATGGTGACTGCAGCCATGAAATTAAAAGGCGCTTACTCCTTGGAAGAAAAGTTATGACCAACCTAGATAGTATATTCAAAAGCAGAGACATTACTTTGCCGACTAAGGTCCGTCTAGTCAAGGCTATGGTTTTTCCTGTGGTCATGTATGGATGTGAGAGTTGGACTGTGAAGAAGGCTGAGCGCAGAAGAATTGATGCTTTTGAACTGTGGTGTTGGAGAAGACTCTTGAGAGTCCCTTGGACTGCAAGGAGATCCACCCAGTCCATTTTGAAGGAGATCAACCCTGGGATTTCTTTGGAAGGAATGATGCTAAAACTGAATCTCCAGTACTTTGGCCACCTCATGTGAAGAGTTGACTCATTGGAAAAGACCCTGATGCTGGGAGGGATTGGGGGCAGGAGGAGAAGGGGACGACCGAGAATGAGATGGCTGGATGGCATCACGGACTCGATGTACGTGAATCTGAGTGAACTCCGAGAGTTGGTGATGGACGGGGAGGCCTGGCATGCCGCGATTCATGGGGTCGCAAAGAGTCGGACATGACTGAGTGACTGAACTGAACTGAACTAAACTGAAGCTTTGGAAAAGACCCCAATGCTGGGAAAGATTGAAGGCAGGAGGAGAAGGGGATGACAGAGGATAAGATGGTTGGATGGCATCACCAACTCAATGGACATGAGTTTGAGCAAGCTCCAGGAGTTGGTGATGGACAGGGAAGCCTGGAGTGCTACAGTCCATGGGGTCGCCAAGAGTTGGACACGACTGAGTGACTGAACTGAAGTTTTGACCAGACATCTTGGGCCTACATAGAAGAGTACCCTTACTAGAGTATTCTCTTTTTAGAAAACACTTTGTGGGCAAACAGTGTTGAAAAGATCGGTGTTCTGGGAGGACTTGACTGGAAGGGTCTTGGGACAGAGAGTCGGTACACCAGGAGCTCCAACTCTTGGCCAGTATTTTGGAGGCCGAGCCATGGCAGCATCTTCACTGTGCTAAAAATAACAACAACAAAACACAGCACCCTCCACATTACCCTCTGAGGATTTTCTCCATTGTGCTTTATTTCTCAATGTTCCTATTTTCTTCTTATTTCAGAGGGTTTTAGAAAATGATGAAAATGTAGAAGAAGGAAATGAAGAAGAGGATTTAGAAGAGGATATTCCCAAGCGGAAGAATCGGACCAGAGGACGGGTAAGCTGGGGATGCCAGGAGGGAGGGAAGAGATCAGGGAGGTGGGGGGGACCTGCCAGACAACTGGACCCCAGATTCAGAATCCCGCTGCAGCTTGATAGTGTATCCATGGTTTTCCTCGCAGAACACCCAGAGAGGAAACCGCCAGAAGAGCTCTGATCCCAGGTGTTAACTTGCCAGAGTTTAGAGCTGGCTAGAGGGAGGGACGGAGAAGGCAATGGCACCCCACTCCAGTACTCTTGCCTGGAAAATCCCATGGATGGAGGAGCCTGGTGGGCTTCAGCCCATGGGGTCGCTAAGAGCCGGACACGACTGAGCGACTTCACTTTTACTTTTCACTTTCATGCATTGGAGAAGGAAATGGCAACCCACTTCAGTGTTCCTGCCTGGAGAATCCCAGGACCGGAGGAGCCTGGTGGGCTGCCGTCTATGGGGTCGCACAGGGTCAGACATGACTGATGTGACTTAGCAGCAGCAGCAGAGGGAGAGAAGTGGCAGAGGGCACAGTGAGGGGATGTGAGGTCTGGGCGAGGGTAGAAGATGAGGAGAATGTGACTGCCGGCCCCATTCCTCAGTCATAGAAGAAGGCTGAAAGTGTCCTGTCCTCAGAGCTGCCCCAGTCTCACAGGTACTGCTTTGGCATACCTTTCACCAGGCGGAGAGCAGAAGCATACTGGGAAAGCATGGCGGGGCCATAGCTGATGGTTCCCAGGCAGGTGTGGCAAGAGTTTTGGAGGTGTGTGGGTCTGGAATGCGTCAAGAAAAGGCCAGAAGCCTGGGGAATGGCAGATGGGAAATCCATAGTGGACGGAATGAAAATATGAGGGGACCCTTGAGAGGAGGGAGCCAAACCTGAGTGGCGCTCTCAGGCATTTGGGGTGGTCCTCCAGAGTCCTCATGCTCAAGGACAAAGGGGTTGTCTGTGGTCACCTTCAGGGGTCTGCAGGAGTATCTGAAAATAACCTGGTGGAGCAGGCACTGTGGGAATGAGCTGCCACTTTCCGTCTGGAGAATTAGTGCTCTGAGGCTGGTCTGGCTTCTTCAGGCTCTGGACGGATGCTTACTCCCTCCCCGGATGAGAGGCTGGTCCTAGATGTCCTCTGGGTCGAGTGGTGATTACAGGAAGGCTCTCTATTCTCCGTGGCTCTTGAGTCTGAGCACACATCAGAATTACCACGAGGCCTATTGAAATGCAAATTTGCAGGACTCACTCCCAGAAGTTGTGATTTAGGAGGTCGGAGGTTGGGCCTGGAAGGCTAGGTTCCTAGGTGACTGGTGTAGGTGGCCCAGCAGTGCCCACTCTGAGCTACGGTGTTCTGACCTGGACAGGAGCTGGAATTTCTCAGTCTGGACAGAGCTGCCCGCTGATGCCACAGCTCAGCTTCCTCCATGATCAGTGCTTTGACATTCTTGTTTAATCTTTTCTTTGCTCCCACTTTCAGCTGGTTTATGAGTTTGTTTTTTTGTGTGTGTGTAGTTTTTTTTTTTTTTTTGTATGTGGGCTATTTCAATGCAAGTCCTAGACTTTTTTTTTTTTCCATTTAACCTGTGCCATATCTTAATGTATATCTCTAGCAGGCATCATTATCATACCTAATAAAAATAGCTATTCTAATATCCTCCACCTTCCCTGGTGGCTCAGTCAGTAAAGAATCTGTCTGCAATGCAAGAGACCTGAGTTTGACCCCTGGGTCAGGAAGATCTCCTGGAGAAGGGAATGGCTACCCACTCCAGTATTCTAGCCTGAAGAACTCCATGAACAGAGGAGCCTGGTGGGCTACAGACCACGGGATCCCAAGAGTCGGACGTGACTTAGTGACTAAACCACCACCAATATGGTATCCAGTGCTGATCATTTCCCCCTGATTTTCTCAAAAATGGCTTTGGCAGCTTGAAACTTGTCTTTTGCATTCTATAACATACGTCTTCCTTGCTATTCCCTGTCACATACATACTTTTTTTCCCCTCCATGCCATTTATTTGTTGAAGAACTTGGGTGGTTGGTCTTGTAGATTTTTCTTATTTTAGATTTGGCAGATTGATGGTGTCTAATGTGTCCCTGGATCCTCTTTATTTCCTGAAACTAGTGTTTTGATGAGAGACAATTAGATTGTGGGTATTCGTGTGTACGTATGTAAATACCTTTTTGGTGGGGCTAGACTCTTTCCTAGGTGTGATGTGTGTTTCTTATTGCTTCACATTTGGAGTGTATGCTGTCCACTGGTTCTGACTTCAGTGGTGGTAAAACTGATGAGCGAATTTGGGTGTTGTCAGCCAGAGCTCTCCTTAGAAAAGTGCCTTGTTATGTTTTTACCTAGTCTTCTTAGTGGCCACTGATAAATTTGCCTGGACCCATGCCTTCATTGGGGGTTACAAAGTGGTGAATGTTCTAGTTCTATTGTCAAAGAAGACTTCCGAATGTGGGCTTTCTGGGCCTTTTGTGAATGCCAGTTGCTGTATGCCTGCAGGCCGGTTTCCATCCCTTCTCTTAGCCCAAACCAAACTTACTCTAGTAGATGGTAGACAATGGTTGTTTTAATATCTCTACTCCCTGAAGTCTAGGCATTGAATATGCAGTCAACAAATATGAATTGGGTGTCTTCTCTATAAGAACACCATCAGAAGCAGCAGCAACTGTCATCTGTACTGACTGTATACTTCTATACATCAGGCAATGATGAGGCTCTTCACAGTAAGAACTACATTACTGAGAGTGATGGTAGGTCCTTTATGCTGCATTCTGTATTTCTTCACTGTCCACCGGCCACTTGTGGCTACCAAACACTTGACATGTTGCTCATGGAAATTGAAATATGCTGTAGATGTAAAATATTCACCAGATTTCGAAGGTGGTAGGTTAGTCACTCAATCTGTCCAACTCTTGTGACCCCATGGACTGTAGCCTGCCAGACTCCTCTGTCCATGGGATTTCCCAGGCAAGAATACTGGAGTGGGGTGCCCTTCCCTTCTCCAGGGGATCTGCCCGACCAAGGATCAAACCTGAGTCTCCTGAACTGTGGGTAGATACTTCACTGATTGAGCTACCAGGGAAGCCATAGATTTTGAAGACATAGTATAAAAAGAACAGTGACCATTTCATTAATGATTTTATATTGACTACATACTGAAATAAAGATACTTTGGATAGATTGGGTTAAATAAAATATATTACTAAAATTAATTTCATCTTTTTCTCTTTTCACTCTTTTCAAAAATTTGGCCATTGGAAAATTTAAAAGGGCATGTGACCCCCATTGTATTTCTCTTGGTCAGCACTGCTTCTTTCTTTCCTATAAGTTGGTATTATTACTTCTGGAGAGGTTAAGAACTTGTTCAAGGTTGTCCAACCCAGTAAGGAAGAAGTGAGGATGGGAACACAGGTCTGTACTTTTCCGCTGGGTCATGCGTGGCCCAGTGCCCAGCATGTGGCTATTGGCCAGTTTGTTGAATGAATAGTTTAATGATAGGAAAAGAACAAAAAGTCTTATTTGAGCTTTCTGGGAGCTGAGGAAAGGCCTGAACCCAGCAAGGGAGCTAGATGGGGCCTAGGCTAGTTCTGGGCCCATCCACGCTGGCTGAGGGGCAGTCAAATGGCTCTTCGTTATGCAGGAACATGGTGGACATGTCACCCATGGTGGGAACCATGGAAGGACCTAATAGGTACAAGTGAGCCTGCCTGTGCTGGAATAAGGAGTGGAGAGTGCTTCATGCACACCCTCAATGAAGCCACCCCTTAATGTGAATTCAAGCTGCCGCTGGCGCCTGGAGACAGTCACTCCTGTTTCTGTTGTCAGGACTGAGACAGCAGCCTAAGGCTGTCTCAGTGTGTGGTCCCGGGGCTTCAGCGTCAGCGTCACCTAGGAGCTCATCAGAAATGCAGATGCCAGACTCCATTGGGCTGAATTGGAGTCTGCACTCTAACAAGACCCCCAGATGCTCTGTGTGTTCATAGAAGTCAGGGCTAAGGTAGTGATGGCAAGAACAGTCTCTACCTTGTCTGAACTCTGAGTTCAAATCCTAGCTCTACCATTTACTAGAGTTTGGGTCAATTATGTAACCCCTGTGACCTTGACCAAATAATGTAAGAACTGTGGGTCTGTTTCTTCATCATTAAAATTGAGTTAGTCTTCACAACCGATTTTGAGTGCTTAATACAGGTGAAATATTATTAGGAGAGGACAAGTGAAGGGAATAGCTCTCTGACTTTGACAATGGAGATTCCCTGAGAGGTGAGAGAAATTTAGGCCCAACAATTAATAATTGGCCCTAGTCTTTGGTAGCTTTAATGCAACAATAAGCCCTACTGTAAGTCTATGGTAACTTTATCCCAACAATCAAAGCTCTTTAAAATTTATGAAATTCCTGTGAGTCATCCACGTGAGTGTTATCAATCAGTTGATCAATCAGTAAGTGTTTTTGATGCAGAATGGTGTAGTCCAGTGCTTCTCAAACTTTAACGTGCATATAAAGCGCCTGGTGATATTGCTCAAGCGTAAATTCTGATGCAGTAGGTCTGGTGGGTGGCGGCTGAGATCTTGCTCGATTAGCAGTATCCCAGATGATGTCAGTGCTGTTGGTCTGAGCATTGCACTCTAAATAGCAAGAGTGTCGAACAGTAGTTTTCAATATTTATTTGGTCTCAGGGATTCTTTATTCAAAAATTACTGAGAGCCCCCAAAACTGTTGTTCTGGTGGCTTATAACCAGTGATACGTCCCATATTAGAAGCAGAAAAATGTTAAGCTTAAGAGTACACAAGCATATAGACTGATGACATCATTGTGTTGTGTATCCCCTGGAAAACTCCCACTGTGCACTTAGGGGAGGATGAGAGTGAAAACTTCTAAATAACACTTTAGTACTATGACAAAAATAGTTTTGACATCAGAGACTCCCTGAAAGGGTCTCAGCGACTCCAAGGATCCTTGGACCACTATTTGAGAACAACTGGTATAGAGCAACTCACTCTCTGCTTGGAACTGAGTCTATCCTAGCTGAGAATCTTTTAGTTGTAGAAAACTCAACAGGTTAAGCAAAAATGGGAAGTGTTTGAAAAGCTGCTGAGCTATTGCCCGAGATTTGAGCCATTTTTAAAGGTTCAGGAAGGACCAGAAAGTGGCAGGAATTCAGGACAGGGAAGAAGTAAGGAACCCAGGCCGTTTCTGGTCTTTACTCCTTCCTCTTGATTCTCCTCTCACAAGATTGCCTCTTGTGCTTCTCTATGCATGTGGCCCCATAGTTCCTGAACTTATGGGTCCCTAGTTCAAGGGACTGTACTAACTAGAGTCACTGTTTTCCAATTTGAAGTCTGTTGGAGGTAGAATCTGATTGGCCCAGGTTGGGTTATGTATCTGCTTCTGAGTCAGCCAATCAACAGTAGCCAGTGGGGCAGGGCCGTGTGGTGCAGTTATGGCTGCCACAGCCCACCAGTGTGTGAGTGGGAGGTGGAGTGGGGAGGAGTGGAGTGAGATGGGCAGTTCTCAGAGGGGGAGGGTGGTTTTTATGGACATCAGTTGCAAAGTCTTCTGTAACAGATTCTGGAAACCTGGGTCTCCGTCTTCCACTGGCTCTGTGACTATGGGCAAGTCATGAGCCTTTTCTGAACCTGTTTCTTCAAGTACCAAATGGGAATGATATTAGTTGGTTAAACTCAGATAGTATGGTAGGAATTAACTGAGGTAGTATATAAGAAAGAACTTTGGTTGCTGTGTGCCCTGCATAGTACTAAGTGTCAGGGCTTATAATAAAATATGGAGTGTCATCTTTGCTCTCCAGGACCTTGGAATTAAATTGAGGAGAAAATGCTAATAGTCATGATACAATTAGAAAGCAGCAGGCTTCTGACTGTGAACTTACCAAATGCAATAAGAGTTCAGAGGAAAGAAAAATCAACTGGGCAAGGATGGGAAATAATTTACTGAGTACTTCCTGTAGACCTGTATTGTCCCCTGTGGTTTCACACCCCCTTATTAGCTCTATAACAACTCTGCAATAAAGATGTTGCTCTGCCCATTTTACAGCTGAGAAAACTGACACTTAGACAAGTAACTTGTCCAAAAACACATGGTAGTGTTTAAAGATATGTCCGTCTGACTTTAAAACTGATGCTTTACTCCATAGTGTGGCAAGGGGAAGATTCTTGGAGGAGTGGGATGTTAACAAGGCTAAAGCATGGACCAGATATGGCTGGGCAGAGTGGAGGCTGATTCATAACAGGGATCGATCAAAACAAAGACTGGGATGTAGCATGAGCATGAGGTGATCGCGGTAGTGTTGGTATTGGGATATCATTGGATAAATCAGTAGGCTTCGGAGGGCTGTGACTGAGTATGTGATTGAATGGATGACCATGGGCTCCTGTCCTTCACTCCTTTTGTCTCATGAGTCTGAGCATCATGCAGGATGCATTGGGTAGGGCAACACAGAGGTAGAACCTAGCTGGGGAGTTCTTTGAGCAGCTCAAGGGTTAATAGATGCCCCTGGATTAAGATATGGAGTAAAAGGGAAATGCAAAGCCTAAAATGTCCTTTGAAGGAAGACAATACCAGGTGGAAACAGAGAATGAAGGAGAAGAACCAAAGACAATTAACTTACTGACTGGCTGGTGGACCGATTCATTTATTCAGCAAACATTTATTAAGTGCTGTTTAGGTGGCTGGCCCCGTGCCAGGTTCCAAGTATAATGGTGGCTCAAATAGATGCATTTCCCACACTTACATGGGAGAAACAGAAAACCAGCAAGTACACCAACAAATACATAGTATAACATTGTGCGTGCGTGCTTAGTTGCTCAGTCATGTCCGACTCTTTGTGAGCCCTTGGACCTAACCTGCCAGGCTTCTCTGTTCATGCGATTCTCCAGGCAAGAATACTGGTGAAAAGTGAAGTGGAAGTGAAAGTGAAAAGTCACTCAGTTGTGTCCGACTCTTTGTGACCCCATGGACTATATAGTCCATGGAAACTCCAGGCTAGAATACTGGAGTGGGTAGCTGTTCCCTTCTCCAGGGGATCTTCCTAACTCAGGGAATGAACCCAGGCTCCCACATTGCAGGTGGATTCATTACCAGCTGAGCCACCAGGGAAGCCCAAGAATACTGGCGTGGGTAGCCGATCCCTTCTCCAGCAAATTTTCCCAACACAGGAATCGAACTGGGGTCTCCTGTGTTGCAGCTGGATTCTTTACCAACTGAGCTACCAGGGAAGCCCTTAAGAATATTGGTAGTTATTCCCTTCATCCAGGGGATCTTCCTGGCCCAGGGGTCGAATCTGGATCTCTTGCATTTCGGATGGATTCTTTACCATCTGAGCCACCAGGAAAGCCCCATATAATGCCAGATAATGCCAAATGCTGTGACATGAAGCAGGATGGAAGGCATGAGTGAACATACATTGGTCAGGAGGGCTTCTCTGAGGAGGTGACATGTGAGCAAGACAAGTAGGTTCTGAGTTTCCAGGCTTGATATGTTGCAGGAGACTGGAAGAGTGCTTCTCTGATAGCTCAGTTGGTAGAGAATCTGCCTGCAATGCTAGAGACTTGGGTTCGATCCCTGGGTTGGAAGATCCCCTGGAGAAGGGAAAGGCTACCCACTCCAGTCTTCTGGCCTGGAGAATTCCATGGACTCTAGAGTTCATGGGATGGCAAAGAGTCGGACACAACTGAGTGACTTTCACATACATACCAGCCACTGGAGGCATCCCTGGCCTGTGTCCCTGATGCCCTGGAGCCACGATCCCTGTCTGCAGTTGAGGAAACTGAGGTGCAGGGAGAGAGTGGGAGCGTTATCAAGCCCTGGCTCTCGACGGGGGGCCCCCTCCCCCTTGGGCTGCTCTCAGTTCTGGCTCCCCTCCTCTCCTCCCTGGCGGGTGGGAAGTATTTTTAGTCTCCCGAGCCCCCTCCCCGAGTCTGCCTTTGCCTCTGTCATTCTGCTTGACTTGCTTTCACCTGCTCCGAGGCGGCTGTGACAGGGCTGCGGGCTGCACACACCTGGAGGGGAGGGGAGGATGGAGGGGGAATTTTGTAATTTGTTTTGGAGAGAGACAACCAAGGAGGCAGTGGCCGCCCGTAGCTTGGCAGGTGGTTGTTGATTGTGAACTGCGTGTGTTTGGGGAGAGGGTGTACATCACGCGACTGGGGTACAGGCCTTTCCGCTATGATGTCCCCAGGGAAAGTGTGTGTGTGTGTGTGTGTGTGTGTGTGTGTGTGAGAGAGAGAGAGCACCTCAGGCCTTTTGACTGTGAAGCCCTCCCCCGGGACCACTTTTCCAGGCCAGGTCCCGTTTGCCCCGCACACCAGGTGCTGCCATGTTTTATTTCTCATCCACTGCGCCTTCTTGTCTCTGTCCCCAAAGACCCCAGTGGGCCCTTTCCTGCTTGGGAGTTTAGTGCTACTCATTACCAGAGAATGACCTGGAGGAGGCTAGGGTGCTACCCATGTGACCGCTGCAGGACTCACAAAGGTCTAAAAATAAACCCTGCCATGTTCTCGTAGCCACTGTCCCAGGGCTGCCGAGCTGCCAGCTCCTTCTCTGGCTGCTCTTGTCAATCCTTGGAGGTGGAGCCCACCCCTCCACACCACTCCCAACCTCAGATGATGCTGGCCCTTTCTGGGAGATGCACAGATGGTGGGGGTGTCAAGAGTCCCAGGAGACTTTGAGGTGTCAAGGTCTTGGCCACTGGCTGGAGACCGGAGGCAGACCACACTGGGAGGCCTCAGCAGATGCCCACCCCGTGGAGTAGGCTGAGCAAGCGGGGAGGGGAGTGCCCCACGGGCCTGGGCTCCTGCCCCAATTTTGGACCTGGCTCGCTCTTGAGAGACTTGAGCTGGAGGGGGTGTGAACGCAGGAGTCTGGGTGATAGCTGCACGCTCATGGTACTTGCTCTCATTTCCCCACCATCTTTGCTGCCGAGGGGAGGGGGTTTGGCATCTACCTGCGGTGTCAGCAAACCTAGGGGCTAAGGAGTTGGAGGAAGAGGTCCTGGGGGCAACAGTAGAGGGCGGGAGTTCTGGCTGCCCAAGGCTCTGGAGTCAGACTGTCTTGAGTTTATGTCCTGGCTCAGCACTTAGTGACCAAGTAACCTTGGGTGAGCTACTTCACCTCTCTGTTGCCTCAGTCTTCTCATCTGTAAAACGGAGATAATAGTAGCACCTGCTTTTTGGAGTTGTGAGGATTTAATGAAGTGATACAAGTGAGTTGCTGAGTCATCTGGGCAGGTTACCTCGCCTCTCTGGGCCTCAGTTTCCTGGCCCATACGGTGGGGTTGGTATAGGTAC
>SJXQ01012279.1:26124-41621 GCA_006408695.1 Aepyceros melampus
GAGTATGAGGTTGAGTGAGGAGATCCAGGTGAAGCGCTCAGGGCCTCACAGAACACACGCTGGGGAACCGCAGTGACTGTCAGCATAACAAGCACCCCGATGTTCCCGTGTCTCCCCAGGCCCGTGGCTCCGCCGGCGGCAGGAGGAGGCACGACGCCGCCTCACAGAAGACCATGACAAACCCTACGTCTGTGACAGTAAGTACAGCAGAGGCCACCGTCCTGCCGCGGGCCCCCACCCTTCCCTGAGCTGCTCCAGCCTGGAGCTTGCTGGCTCCTCCTCTCAGGCCCGGACCTCAGCTTGCCTGCTGGCTGCCACCTCACTGCAGTCACACCTGACCTCCTCTGGCTGCTCCCCCAGGCCTGGTGTTGCTGCAGGAGGGAGAAGCCAGCCTGGGAGGCCTCCCTGCCCTGTGCTCCTTTCCCTGAAGTGACCTCCTTTGTGGCTTTCCTCTGGCTCCCTCTCTTTCACTCTCTCTGTCTCTGTAAGGCTCATCCTCTCTTTCTTTTTCTGTTTCAGAGAATTACAAACAAAAAACATAACTCAAAATCTTCCAACAGGGGTGCTTAGCTCCGGTGGCTTTTCATTGGTTTCCCTTTAATTTCCTTGCTTCTTCCTCTCTCTCTCCTGTCCTAGGTAAGGCAGGTTATGAATCTTTCTCTGACGATGACTTAGTTTAATAAATGGCCTGTGATCCATCTCCAACCTTTCTCACTGGCTTCAGGAACATCTTTGGACAAGTGACTCCCCAGTTCCGGGGTTTAGGGTCTGCAGACAGGGCTGGGGAGGGACTGAGGGGGGCAGAGCCGTGGGAACAGTGGCAGCAGGTGGGCCTTGGAGACCTGCAGCTTTTGGAGGGACTGCCGTCAGCCTGAGAGAGCTTTGCCTTTCTCACCCACCAGAGCACTGGGAGGTGGGTTTAGATCCTTGCCTTAGTTATCTCCTCACCAGATCGGGCGCCATCTGCTCACTCATGGCAGGGGCGGCCCTTGAAACCGCCCTCCCTGACCATCTTCCCTTCCTGTCTTCTCTCTGAGGACGCAGAGCTCTGCCACGGGCGAGAAGGGGCCACGGTGGGGCCACTGAGGCTGGGCTGGGCACGGTGGTCCCTCAGGCACCCCACCCGCCCTGCCGGTATTTGCGGTCACTATGAAAGCAGAAACCCCCCGAGGGAGACGGGGCTGGGGGCCAGGCAGTGCGTCGGGGGTGCTGCGCATTTCCTCCCTCTTTGCTGGCCTCTTTCAATTTCCACAAGTTGTTCTGTGCCTCGTGGGGTGACAGCTGGTTGGAGAACATTTTGCTAGAAGAACTCAAACTCCATGACCCCCATTTGACTGTTTAGTACATTGTGCAGATGACAGTCCTGAGTCCTGCAGATAACATGTCTCCATCCCCAGGTGACCCAGGTTCAGGATGAGGAGGGAGCAGGGCACGCGGGTCTGATGTCTCTTGGCAGTGCCGGGAGGTGCCTGCTTCCTCCTGGGTCTTGCTTCCTGGAAGGCGTTCAGTTTTGTTCTGACACGTAAAAGCCCAAGCATGCTAGCCCCTCTGGAGACTGGTTCAGGGCTGGGAAGGGTGCTTCAGACACCCCAGCAGCAGGCTTTCCTGCTGTGTCTGGCTGGAGCAGCCCAGCTATCAAGAATGCCAAGAGCTGCTTAGGAAGTGGGGCATTGCAGCTCCATTCCTCTTTTAAAAGCCTGTATTTTCTTAGGTGGTTTTCTGCCTCCACAGACAGTGGGATTACGTTTTGCTCTGTCTCTCCAGCTCTCATCAGGTTCCCAGCCCACAATAATCCCAGACACACCCGTGCACCCCTTTCCATCCTCTCCTCGGTTCCTGTCTTCGCTCCTTTGTCTCCGAGGTCTGCCTCCTTAGCATTAAATCCAGGACGTGCCCTTTGTGGGTGTCCCCACCTGGCCTGGCTCACACCCTCTCCCCCAGCTCCTGTGGCTTTGTTTAGGGGCTCTCATTGCCATTTGCGGTTTCCCCTTCCCCTCCCCGGGGGGCCTCTTCCTCCTCCTGTGTTCCCTGTGGTGCTTGGGAAGCCTGATTACAGGCCTTCCGGAAGTCTCTGCAGTTGGTTCTGCCTACACAGGCCTCCCTTTTCCTCCCTCGATGGAACAAGGTCCGCCATGGAATGCCCTTCTCTAGTCTGGCTCTCTTAGCAAACTGTGGCAGCTCAGTGATTAATAGACTTTATTTTTATCTAGTCCCTTCAGACATGTGATCCTTTGGGATAGGAATGACCTTTGGAGAGGTCGCAAGGCCCACCTCCCACCCCCGATCTAAGCAGGGAATGCTTTTAATAATCTCTAATGCATCCTAAGTAGAAAGGTGTCTGGTCAACTCCTCGAATGTCCCCAGGGATGGTGTTACCATAAGCTGCCCTTTCTTCCATGATTCCAACTGTGCTTTGAATGATTGTTTTTTTTCCCTTAATAGGAGCTGAAATTTTTCTTTCCTACAGGCCTGCTTAGTTTTGTGCATCTTTTCCCAACCAATAGGCAACATTCAGCATTTCATCTGTGCTGGAGGCCCTCTTAACATCTCCTTGTATTCTTGGTTTACCTAGGAATACATCGCGTAATTTCTGTGCTGGCCTGCTCTGAATCCCCTTCCAGGTTTAATTTAAACTCAGCACTCTCATTGAAAGTAGTAACAAGGCCAAATGGTTCAAAGAGTAACAGACACATTTCCTTGTTTATTTTACACATTGGCTGTTACCACCACCCGCATCTGTAGAGAGCAAAAGTAATTGGCCACCCTCTCGCACTGTGCACCGTCTCAACCACTTCCCATTTGGTGCCTGTCCTGACCCCCGGGGCTAATGCCTCTCCAGGTGTGTGCTCTTTTCTACTTATGCATTTGATTATTCCTTCTTCCATAAATCACTCTGCATCCGGCCCTATTGAATTTCCATAAAGAGATACAATAATATGTGACTTCAATATACAAGATTCAATAAAGGCAAATTTAAAGACAGTGCCCAGTAGTTAAATTTCATTCTTCACAGATTCGCAATCCCTGCCATTTTTGTATTGTGTGTGGTTTGATTTGCATAATCCCCACTGCATATTTTGAGTTATTTATGAAAATATTAGGCCACCTTGGACCCCACCACCTCTTCTCAAATTTCTGTGGAGTAGTTGTAGCTATTTTTTCAGGTATGATTGTATTTAACCCTTCCTGGTATCTATTCCTATACAGTCATCCTGCTCTGTTCTCCGTCCAAGTTCCCTTTCAAGATGAGTGGTTGAAATATTATCTTACCTGCTAACTTCAGGTGATAGATAGTTTACTTGTTACCTTTTACTCAGTCCTTGAATTTATTCCATCTCAGGGAAATATTCAATCATCTAAACATAATTTATTTTTTACCCAATCCTTCATTTTCCAGAAAGTAACCAATCGCTATTAATTATCCTGAAAGTCTACCCAGCTTCAGGATTAAAGCTCTGTTTCTTCCCTTTTAATCTCTTGCTGAAGGGGAGAGAGTGTTCAATCCCTTCAATAAAGTACCTGCACGAGACGTTGTAGAACGGGCTGTCGGTGTTGGTCAGAGTGTGGGCCTGGACGACCTGTGCAAAGATAACTGAGATGTTGTTAAACCTGCATCTGTTGAGAGCTTCTCAGGGGATACTTAGGAATACTGGGAATGATTCTTCTACTTCATTCAGATCCAAGGGCTTCTGGCCTGTAACTGATCAGCCCTTTTATTATTCCCTGCTTTTCACGTCTGAACGTTCTGGAGGCTCCAAGAATTCTCCAGGCAGAGTGTCACTGGCTTGCATTTCTGTTTTAGTTGTTCTCTTTAGAATCTTTCCTGTTCTTTCAACATTGTTATAAAACTCAGTAGTCTAATATAAAATTCAGCAACCCAGCAGTTGACTTTAATTTACTCAATAGCTTTAAATCCCAGTAATATAATTTACTCCCTTTTATAGGTGAGATGATGACAGAGGATAGATCTCTGTGAGAAATCCTTGGGTTTGAGCCACTAGAGTATTTTTAAGATCATTTCAGGCATTTGCCACTTTGCTTCCTAACTATTGCCAGCTCTGGATTTTCTCTTTGCGTCACTATGCCAGACTCCTGCTGAGAGACTCACTTTTCCATTTTCTTGGGGCTTCCCTGAGAGCTCAGTTGATAAACAGTCTGCCTGCAATGCAGGAGACCCTGGTTCGATTCTGGGTCGGGAAGGTCCTCTGGAGAAGGGACAGGCTACCCACTCCAGTATTCTTGGGCTTCCTTCATGCTCAGCTGGAAAAGAATCCGCCTGCAATGTGCAAGACCTGGGTTCGATCTCTGGATTGGGAAGAGCCCCTGGAGAAGGGAAAGGCTACCCACTCCAGTATTCTGGCCTGGAGAATTCCATGGATTGTGTAGTCCAATGGGTGGCAAAGAGTCGGACACAACTGAGCGACTTTCACTTTCACATGTTCAAGGAGCATCATGGGAAAGAGGATGGTGGTGATGGGATGATTTTTAGGAAGAGGGAGAATATTTGTCTCTAAGTTTCAGTCATTTAGGGAGGAACAGTGCACCCGTTTGCCCTTCTGCGGGGCACAAGAGAAGTGATTTGTGAAGTTATTATTGTCTTTCTCTATTTTTAAAGAAATTTAAAAAAAGTTAATTTAAATTTAATTACATTGTAGGAAAAACACTTAGCCTGAGACCTACCCTCTTAAATTTTTAAGTGAACATTATATGCTTTTGAATAGGGGCACATCGTTGTACAGCAGGTCTTCAGATCTTGCTCTTCTTGCTTGATGGAAACTTTATGCTTGTTAATTAGCTATTTCCTATCACCCATTCCCCACCAGCCCCTGGCACTACCATTCCAGTCTTTGATGCTATGGATTTGACTGCTTTAGATAACTCATATAGATAGACTCATGCCATACCTGTCTTTCTGTGTGGTGCTGTGCTTAATCGCTCAGTCGTGTCCGACTCTTTGTGACCCAGTGGACTGTAGCCTGCCAGGCTCCTCTGTCTGTGGGGATTCTCCAGGCAAGAATACTGGAGTGGGTTGCCATGCCCTCCTCCAGGGGATCTTCTCGACCCAGGGATGGAACCCAGGTCTCCCACATTGTGGGCAGATTCTTTATCATCTGAGCCACCTGGGAAGCCCATTTGTCTCTCTAGAACTGGCTTATTTTGTTTAGCACGGTGTTCTTAAGATTCATCTATGTTATTGTACATTGAATAACGCAGTATTCCTTTTAAAGGATGACTAGTGTTCCACTGTGTGTGCGCCACTTTTCTGTATTCATTCATCCTGGATGGACATTTAGGTTGTTTCCACATACTGGCTATTGAGAAAAATGCTGCAAACCTAAGAGTGCTCATATCTCTTTGAGATACTGATTTCAACTCTTTTGGATACATACCCAGATGTGGGACAGCTGGATCAAATGGCAGTTCCACTTTTAATTTTTTAAGGAAATTGTACTGTTTTCCACAGCAGCCGCACCATTTGGCATTCCCACTAACAGTGCACAAGCGCTCCGACTTCCCCACCTTCTCGCCAACACTTGTCTTGTGCTCCCAGCCTTTTCTGATTATGGTGATAGCATCTGCTAATGGGTGCTTTTGTGTGCAGAGCACGGTGCTAAGCGTTTTATAGACATTGCTCCTATAAATCCCTGTGCCAGCCTTGAGAGGCAGGGACAATTGAACTCACTTTACCGAAAAGAAACAGGCTCAGAGAGGTGAGGGGACTTATCCAAGGTCACACAGCTAGTTAATGCTAAACCTGGGGTGTGAATCCTGTTTCTCCAGCTCCAGAACGGACACACCCCAAGACATCTTCGCACAGACTGCTGGCTAATATGCACTCCTCCACACTGATAGAGAATTTGGTTTTGTGTGGATCATGGCAAACTGTGGAAAATTCTTAAAGAGGTGGGAATACCAGACCACTACACCTCTCTCCTAAGAAACCTGTGTGTAGGACAAGAAACAACAGTTACAACCAGACATGAAACAATGGACTGGTTCCAAACTGGGGAAAGGAGTATGTCAAGGCTGTATATTGTCACCTGGCTTATTTAACTTATATGCAGAGTACATCAGCAAAATGCTGGGCTGGATGAAACACAAGCTGGAATCAAGATTGCCAGGAGAAATATCAACGACCTCAGATACGCAGATGATACTACTCTACAGGTAGACACCAAAGAGGAACTAAAGAGCTTCTTGATGAGAGTGAAAAAGCTGGCTTGAAACTCAATGTTTGAAAAATGAAGATCATGGCATCCGGTCCCAGCACTTCATGGCAAAAAGATGGGGAAAAAAATGAAACAGTGACAGACTTTATTTTCCTAGGCTCCAAAATCACTGCAGACGGTGACTGCATTTATGAAATTAAGAGGCCCTTGCTCCTTGGAAGGAGAGTTATGACAAAGCTGCTGCTGCTATTGCTAAGTCGCTTCAGTCGTGTCTGACTCTGTGCGATCCCATAGACGTCAGCCCACCAGGCTGCCTCATCCCTGGGATTCTCCAGGCAAGAACACTGCAGTGGGTTGCCATTTCTTTCTCCAATGCATGAAAGTGAAAAGTGAAAGTGAAGTCGTTCAGTCGTGTCTGACTCTTCACAACTCCATGGACTGTAGCCCACCAGACTCCTCCATCCATGGGGTTTTCCAGGCAAGAGTACTGGAGTTGGGGTGCCATCGCCTTCTCCGACGACAAGGCTAGACAGTGTATTAAAAAGCAGAAACATCATTTTGCCGACTAAAGTTTGTATAGTCAAAGCTATGATTTTTCCAGTAGTCAGGTATGGATGTGAGAGTGAACCATAAAGAAGGCTGAACACTGAAGAACTGATGCTTTCAAATTGTGGTGCTGGAGAAGATTCTTGAGTCGCTTGAAGTGCAAGAGATCAAACCAGTAAATCCTAAAGGAAACCAACCCTGAATATTCACAGGAAGAACTGATGCTGAAGCTCCAATACTTTGGCCACCTGATGCGAAGAGCCGACTCATTGGAAAAGACCCTGATGCTGGGGAAGATTGAAGGCAAAAGAAGACGGGGCAGCAGAGGATGAGATGGTTAGACAGCTTCATCAACTCAATGGACATGAATATGAGCAAGCTCCAGGAGATGGTGAAGGACAGGGGAGCCTTGGCGTGCTGCTTTCCACGGGGTGGCAAAGATTTGGACACGACTTAATGACTACACAATAGCAATAACAAATACGTCCTGCTCCACACTGAAAGAGACTTTGGTTCTCCTGAAAGCTGAGGAAACAACATGCTTTAACAATAAATGAATGAGCAAGCATGCTTTATTTATGAGGTGAGGCCCTGTCCACTGTTGAAGACGGCTTCCTGGTGTCAGGTTGGCAAGCTGGAATCAGGTAGTAATTATAGCTGAAGTGAAATGGAATAGTTTACATAATTTTGAGCCTTTTCAATTTAAATCTATTAAAATCATTCTACCTCCCACCCCTACCTGGGTTATTAGGTTAGATTAGTGACAGAAGGCATGCAGATGTGATGGAAGCCCTCCTGGGAACTTGACTCACCTCTGAGTCTTGTCAGTCTCAACTCGGTCTCCATATGAGCAAGAACTTTTTCCCCTACCGTCCCCACCCCACTGATGTGTAGTTTTCATTGTGTAGCCCTTGACTTCACTGTGTTGCCTCCCTTCTAGAAACCTGGTGGGCTTGTAACTCTGTCCAGGTGGACCAGTGTCAGAATAGGGCCTGAGTCTTCTGGGTGGTAGACCCCAGGGAGCATGTTTGGGACAAAAAGCAGGATCTGGGGGTAGACCCCCTTGATCTATCTTCATCCCGCCCCTCAAGTGGCTATGACACCACTTCTCTCATTTGTCAGTGATGAGGAGCTCTTTTTTTTTCCTTTTGAAAATTTTATTTATTCAATTTTGCTGTACTGGGTCTTCATGAATGTGCCTGGGCATTCTCTAGTTGGAGCGAGCAGGGGCCGCTCTCCAGTTATGGAGAGCTCTCCATAACGGCTCTCCAGTTATGCCCTCCAGGCTTCTCCTCGAAGTGGCTTCGCTTGTTGTGGAGCATGGGCTTTAGGGTGCTCAGGCTTCGGTAGTTGTGGCTCCCAGGCTCCAGAGCACAGACTTAATGTGGTGCACAGGTCTCATTGCTCCATGGCATGTGGGATCTTCCTGGATCAGGGATTGAACCCGTATCTCCTGAACTGGCAGGATGATTCTTCACTACAGAGCCACCAGGGAAGCCCCGGGAGCTCCTTTTGTAAAAACAAATTGTCTGCACTGGACCTTAGTTGTGGTACGTGTGATCTAGTTCCCTGACCAGGGACCAGACCTGGGCCCCCTGCATCGGAAGTGCGGAATCCTAAGGACTGACCACCACAGACGCCCCAGCTCCTTTCTTGCGTCCCTAGACCTCCACAGTCAGTTGCCTTCCCCCCATCATGGACTCCTTTCTTCCCAGGCTTAACAGCGAGACTCTTTCCCTGGGACGTCGTATGTCGGGGTATAGGACATTAGACTGACATGTGGGGGCCTAGAGCAGCCCCAGCTGCTCCCACACTGTTTCAGGAACTCTACTTGACTTTGTGCGTGTGTGCGTGTGTGCTCAGTCACTTCAGTTGTGTCCGACTCTTTGTGACCCTATGGACCATAGCCAACCAGGCTCCTCTATCCATGGGATTCTCTAGGCAAAATACTGGAGTGGCTTGCCGTGTGCTCCTCCAGGGCTGCTTGACCTCAGCCTCGTTAAAAATCACTGCCGTTTCCCCTCATACCTGAGTGCACAGGAAGAATCAGATGACCACTGCAGTCTTATTAAAAATTTTCTGAGGGCATTAAACCACATTCTCTAAGGCTCACATGCTTCTAGCTTCGAGCTGCAGCAGAAAAGCCGATAATGTGGGCTTCAGGCTGGCTGCCCTTGTCACTGGAGGGAAGCCGGGCTCATCACTCAGTTGTTGCTGATATTATCTCGCAGGTGCTTGTGTGGGGTGCAGCAGGGGAGGGGTGGGACAGGCTTCATGCCTCAGAAATGTGATTTGTGGAGCAGGGCCTGTGGCATGGGATTGATCCCTAGAGACCCAGTGCATTTGTTCCTGCAAAGCTGGGACTGTTTAAATATTTAAGTGTCCTCGAATCATGGACGCAGGTTGCAGGTTGTCACTGCAGGGCTGGTCAGAGACAGGGCTGGGGAGTGGTCGAAGTTTTTCATTCATACCCTCAGACCTTCTCACTCTCTCAAGAACTGTGTCCTTGACCACCAAACCTTGGGTTGCCTTGCCTGTAACCCACACCCTCTTTTTATTTTATTGAGGTATAGTTGATTTACAGTATTGTGTTAGTTTCAAATGTAGAGCAAAGTGACGCAATTATATATACATATATTTTATATACTTTGTATCATATATATTCTCTTTTTAGTTGTTTTCATTATAGATTATTACAAGATACTGAATATAGTCCCCTGTGCATGCACGCTAGGTTGCTTCAGTTGTGTCCTACTCTTTGGGACCCAATGGGCTATATCCCGCCAGGCTTCTCTGTCCATTGGATTCTCCAGGCAAGAATACTGGAGTGAGTTGCCATGCCCTCCTCTAGGGGATCTTCCTGACTCACAGATTGAACCCTAGTCTCTTATGTCTCCTACATTGGCAAGTGGGTTCTTTACCACTAGGGCCACTTGGGAAGCCCAATAGTTTCTTGTGCTAAATAGTGAATCCTACTGTTTATCTATTTTGTATATGGTACTGTACATCTGTTTATCCTACACTCCAAATTTATCCCTCCCCTCTTCCCCTTTGGTAACCTTAAGTTTGTTTTATACCTATATGCAAGCCCTCTTGAATTACTTTGTCATCCAGTTAGAAATAGCATACATTTATCATGAGAAACGCTGGACTGGAAGAAACACAAGCTGGAATCAAGATTCCTGGGAGAAATATCAATAACCTCAGATATGCAGATGACACCACCCTTATGGCAGAAAGTGAAGAGGAACTAAAAAGCCTCTTGATGAAAGTGGAGAGTGAAAAAGTTGACTTAAAGCTCAACATTCAGAAAACGAAGATCATGGCATCCGGTCCCATCACTTCATGGGAAATAGATGGGGAAACAGTGGAAACAGTGTCAGACTTTATTTTTGGGGGCTCCAAAATCACTGCAGATGGTGACTGCAGCCATGAAATTAAGAGACGCTTACTCCTTGGAAGAAAAGTTATGACCAACCTAGATAGCATATTCAAAAGCAGAGACATTACTTTGCCTACTAGGGTCCGTCTAGTCAAGGCTATGGTTTTTCCAGTAGTCATGTATGGATGTGAGAGTTGGACTGTGAAGAAGGCTGAGTGCCGAAGAATTGATGCTTTTGAACTGTGGTGTTGGAGAAGACTCTTGAGAGTCCCTTGGACTGCAAGGAGATCACCCAGTCCATTCTGAGGGAGATCAGCCCTGGGATTTCTTTGGAAGGAATGATGCTAAAGCTGAAACTCCAGTACTTTGGCTACCTCATGCGAAGAGTTGACTCATTGGAAAAGACCCTGATGCTGGGAGGGATTGGGGGCAGGAGGAGAAGGGGACGACCGAGGATGAGATGGCTGGATGGCATCACAGACTCGATGGACGTGAATCTGAGTGAACTCCGGGAATTGGTGATGGACAAGGAGGCCTGGCATGCTGCGATTCATGTGGTCACAAAAAGTCAGACACGACTGAGTGACTGAACTGAACTGATGGTGGAAAAATCAGAAGTTACAGATAAGCATAAAGGGAAAACTAAAAATCACCCATAATCTTACTCTTCAGAGATAACTTGAATTTTATTTCGTTGTATCCTGTTTTAGGGTTCTCTTTATGGTCTCCATCTACTATACCCTCTCTCCCCCCAATAAATAATATGTACCACGTTAGCCCAGCCCCCACTCAACAACACACAAGGACCATCCTTCCATGTCAATAGGGAAACTTTTATGACAACATTTCGGGGCTATATGGTGTTCCATGATATGGCCATGTCCCAGTTTGCCCAATCATTGTTTCACTTATTGGATGTTTGGACCAAAACTTGTCCATGATTAAAAACAGTCTTGCAGCTCTGTCTTTGCATAACGCTTTTATTTTTCCCAGAAGCAGAACTGTGGGGTCGAAGGGCCTGGTGCACAGTCTTTTGATTTCTCCTATTTCGAGTCCTGGTTGGGGCTCAGGGAAGTGGGTTAGCAAGAGCTGAACGAAGAAGGAGGTGTGCTGACTTTGCTGTGAGAAGCCTGAGGTCAGATTGTGGCCCTGCCGCTTGTTAACTTGTTATCCAGAATTTTTTCAAGAAAATCATCTTGCTGCTGGGAGTGTCCATTGTCCCGAGGTGTGAACCGGGGATGGATGCGGTTGAGAAAGCTGCCTGTGATAATGTCTATAAAAATGCTTGCACATGCACGCTATGTGCTTAATACTGTTTCTTCCACCTTTGCCTTTTCCTCATTTCCTCTGTCTCCAGTGCTGATGGCAAGAGAAGGCTGCTGTCACAGGAGGAGAGAACACAGGCAGTTTTCTTTGAGTAGAAAGATAGTGAATACCGTAGGGGAGGGCATGGCCAGGGACAGGGACTGAGGGGGCAGAGGGTGCTCCCCTAGGATGCCACACAGGTCCTCGGTGAGGGTATGCTGAATTCACTGAGGTCTCCAGGGATGGAGGGGTATGTGGGAGTCAGCAGGGAGGTAGTAATAGTAATGGCAAAAGTCTGCTGATTTATATAATGGGCCTGGAATGTTCCATCGGTTTCATCTATACTAGTTCCTTTTTTTAATATTTAAATAAAATATTTTTAAAATATTTATTTATTTCTTGTTGCTATGCGAGAGCTTTCTCTAATTGCAGCAAGCCGGGGCTACTAGTGGCGGCGCACGGGCCTCTTGTTGCGGTGACTTCTCTTGTTGCAGAGTGCAGGCTTGCGATGGCCCCGCTTCAGTAGTTCTGGCTCACAGGCTCTGGAGGGTGGCTTCAGTAGTTGTGGTGCGTGGGCTTAGCTGCTCTGCAGCATGTGGGATCTTAGTTCCCGAATCGGGACTCAAACTCATGCCACCTGCATTGGCAGGTGGACTCTTAACCACTGGACCTCCAGGGAAGTCCCGTCTATATCCTTTAATCCTTGAGAAAGGACTAGGAGATGGATGGTGCAATCATCTCCATCCTGCAGATAAGGATTCTGAGCAGGAGAGGGGTTTTTGTAACATTCCTGAGATTACACAGTGAGTAACCGGCAGAGCCAAGATTTGATCCCAGGCGGCAGTCTCTCTCTCTGCAATCTCACTATTCCTCACTGGTCACTCACCTCCTCCTAGAGTCTGCCTCGCCTTATATGTACCTCTGCATAGGCTGCCTCTCACATCGCATGGTAACAGTTTATCTATTTGCCCATTCTTCCAGCTGGACGGTGAGCCTCTAAGAGCAGGGGCTGTGTCATATTCAAATTGATCCCAGACCCAGCCCAGTGGTGGCTCCCAAAATGTTGATGAATGTAGGTTGCACACACCAGGATAGAAGATAGACCAGCGTGGCTGATGCAGAGTGTTTGGGGAGGGAGATTAGGAGGCACAGGGTTGCATAAGGATGCTCGAAACACCGGGCTGAGGTGCTTAGAGCTTGGCCTGTATAGTCCATGGTGAGTCGTGGATGGTCCTGGAGACAATTCTGGAATGGTTCATCTCTAGGGTTAGCTGTTCAGGGAAGAGAGCCTGAAGCCTGTGGCTAACAGGAGCCTTTTCTGGGAAGGAGAAGACATGAAGTCTGGATGGTGATGACCACAGGAATAAAATGGATGGGGCAAACAAGCAAGCCTTTGTGAAAAAGAAACTGGTAGAACCTGGCCGAGGACAGACAGGATGCAGGGTGCGAGAGAGAGAGAAGGGGGCGGCAGCAGTAACTCCCAAAGTCTTGAGCCTGGGTAGTGGAGACATGAGGGAGGCTTAACTGGAATATTCCGGAGGAGGAGGAGGTAATTTGGGAGAGCAGTGACACTTTGACAGGCAGGTTTGTGGACATGGCAGGATATCTAGGCAGAGATGTCTCACAGATGCTAATGTACACGTGTTTCCCCAAAGTTAGTGAGGGACTTATACTGATGTCATTGGTGGATGGGGGCCTACTTCAGGTAAGGATCATTGAGATGAACTCGGTAGGTTGGGTCTGACAAATAAAGCATCTGAGGAAGCATTTAGGTCAGATATTCACCCAGATATCCCATAAGAGAGGACACTGGCCAGATTCCCAAATGTTTAGGGGATGCCACACTTTAAGATATTGCATCTTTTTTTTTTTTTTTTTACCTTTCTGTGTTTCTCTTCCTCAGAACTGTGGACAGTTTTGTTTATTATTGAAATTATTTTCAATGAAGATTTAAAAAAGAATGATATTTTACTCTTTAAGTTAATTGTTGTTGCTGTTTAGTTGCTAACTTGTGTTCGACTCTTTTGCAACCCTACAGACTTTAGCCCACAGGCTCCTCTGTCCATGGGATTCTCCAGGCAAGAATACTGGAGTGGGTAGCCATGCCTTTCTCCAGGGGATCTTCCCAACCCAGGGAGTGAAATCGTGTCTCCTGCATTGGCAGGCAGATTCTTTGCCACTGAGCCACCAGGGAAGCTAAGGATGGGCTAATGTATGATTCATTAGAATAAGAAATCAAAGGCAGCATCTCTATAAGGTCCAAAGAAGATGGCTCTTGAATCAGAAGCCCAGGATTTGCGTCTTTACTATGACATAACCTAGCCATGACCTTGGGCAAATCATGAAAACCTCTCTGTGCCTGAGTTTCTTTTTCTGCCAAGTGAGGACAATAAGCTTGACTTTAGAGTGTTTTCAAGGGGGTAAAATGAGACTGTTATGTGTGAAAACCATTAGTTCACTGCCTGCTTCATAAATATGCTCCATAAATATTTATTTTTTGTACTAAGTCAAGAAAGGGTATTTATTTCACACTTAGGCTGAGTCCCCAGTTGTGTTCTGTGCTCTGGCTGCTGGAGTTGTGAAGGACCAGGGAAGCATTCTGATAGAGCTAAATTCATGATCAGGAATGGCTAGTGTTTAGTGAACATTTGCTGTGTGCCAGGCAGTGTGCTAAGTACTTTAAAGGATGGACTCATTCAGTTCTGGTAAAGGATCTGCCTGCAGTGTGGGAGACCTGGGTTCAATTCCTGGGTTGGGTAGATCCTATTGAGAAAGGAACGGCTACGCACTCCTATTCTGGCCTGGAGAATTACATGGACTGTATAGTCCATGGGGTCGCAAAGGGTCGGACACGACTAAGCGACTTTCACTTTCTTTCACTCTCATTCAGTTCTGACAATATTCATATGTGGTATAAAACTATTAATATCCCTATTTTACAGTCAAACTGAGGTTTGGAGAGATTAAGTAACTTGCCCAAGGTCATACAGCCAATTAACTGGCATAGGACGACTGACCTCAGAGTTCACCAGAATATGTTACCCTGCTTCTCAACGGTGCAATAAAGAGTTCACCAACACATTTAATGCTTTGGTGTGGGGAGTTTCTGCATTTCTCTGCTGGGGATACAGAACTAAGTTATAGAGTATTTTGAAATGGAAGCCTTGTTGCTTATCTCCGTTCTTGTGTTTTAATTTTTTAAACCTGTAGCCACATTCACATACAGTAAATTCCTCAAGTATGCGGAACGGTCTCCCTTGATGCAGACACGGGACTTGTGGATTGCTGGCATTCGGCAGATCCTGGCTCTGGGCTGTCTCCTAATACGTGGGTCAGTGCAGGCCCTGGGGAATATGGCTCTGGAATATCCAGATGTTACACCCCACCCCTGCTCCAGACCCTTGTGTTTCTGTCCAGAAGACTTCAGCTTAAAGCAAGTGCCAAGGGTGGCCTGAAAGAAACATGAGGCCACAGAAAGGCCTCTTGCTGACCTGGCTTGATGGGCTGGGGAGGGGTGGACGCAGCCGCTGGGTGGATCTTGTGGCTGGGAACCTATGTCGTTTTTCTGTCACAGTCGAGGGAGTCATTGCTGCAGGAGGATCTGGAGGACCCAGAGAAACAAAGAGATGTGCAGTGTTAGAATGGGAAGACTCAGAGATGGTCTGAGGCAACTGCCATGTTTTACCAACAGGGAACCCAAGCCCAGAAAGGGTTTTTTTTTTGTGTGTGTGTAAGGCTGCATGATGGGTTAGTGTCATCACCAAGGCCAGACCTCAGGTGTGCGGAGGACCACCTGCACTGCCAACCTCTGGCTCGAGAGGATGGGGGAGGGAAGCCCACCTGGGCTTGCCCAAGAGGACCTTCTTGGTGCCTGAATGTTGCAGGACCTGGGCTATTCATTGGTGAAGCCACCACTTTTATTGCTTGAGTTCCATAGAGCCATCATTGACTCTTGAGAAAAGACTGGGCATTTAACTTAGTCTAGGGATTAACACTCCACCCTGCATACACAAGTCTGAGCTAATGGCTTTTTGCAGTCCCCTGGGTTTTGTCCCAAGCTCATTCACAGCAGGGCTTTTCTCACTTGGTGGGCT
>SJXQ01012279.1:41689-126358 GCA_006408695.1 Aepyceros melampus
CCTTGATGGTTCTCCAGAGAGAACACTGAGGGTTGTCAGGAAGGTGTCTGTGTTAGTTGCTCAGTTGTGTCTGACTCTCAGTTGTGTGTGACTCCATGGATTGTAGCCCACCAGGCTCCTCTGTCCATGGCATTCTCCAGGCAAAAATACTGGAATGAGTTGCCATTCCCTTCTCCAGGGGATCTTCCCGACCCAGGAATCAAACCCAGGTCTCCTGCATTGCAGGCAGATTCTTTACCATCTGAACCACTAGGGAAGTCAGGAAGGTGTGGGGGTCCCCAAACATCTGGACCAGTCTGGTCCTACTAGTATGAGTCCCCTGTCTAGATGGCCCGTTTTTTTCTGTCTTGGCCCCAGCCGGCCATAGAGTTCAACCTTAGAAAGGCTGAATGACAGAGAATTTGATGATGGCATGATTGTGGAGGGATGGGCAGGATAAAGGTACCAACAAGGGAGGGGGAGCCCTCCCCATCCTGAATCCCAAGGAGCAGGGAGGACATTGGCTCACAGGGGAGACTGGATCTGGGGGGAGGGTCATCCTGCTCCAAGGGTGCTGCCTGAGCAGGGATGGGCATGGAGAAGATCCCCAATGCCTCTCTCCTCACCTTCCATCCTTCCCAATGACCAAACGCCACCAGAAGCAGAGGGCACGAGGCCATAGAGGTCAGCTCCGGGCACTGGGAGGGGTGGTGCATGGAGAATGAGCAGCGTATCTTTGAGTCCGTGTGCTTCAGCAGGCCTGAGTTCAAATCCCACCTCTGCCATTTAGTGAGTGGTCTCCGTGCCACCAGACTCAGTTTCCTCCTCCGTGAAATGGGGTGACAATCCCTTCCTCCTGAGCTATCGTGAGGCTCCATGTAAGAATGTGTGCTTGCTCGATAGTCTGTAAACAGGCTGCCTGGAGGCATTGGCAGGTGACAGGTGGCAGGTGCCCCGCTGGGTCAATTTTTAGAGAAGGGGAAGTCGAGCTGCAGAGCAAGGGAAGTGGCGTCCTGAGGGCTGTATGGAAGTGCCAGGGGGCAGAGCTGGGAAAGAGATGCAGCCCTGTGACTCCCAAGGCCCAGGCTTTGTCTCTTGGACACTCATCCCGTAATTGCTTTCAGTTGCTGCTTTCAGGCTCTCGGAAACCACTGGCTCAGATACCCACTGCGTGCTCCAAGTTGGGCTGATGAAAATGTGCCAGAGTCATTAAGTTATCAGTGGGGAAGGCGGCCGCTTCTCCCCGGCAGGAAGGATTCTGCTGTCTCTGCAGCCGGCTTTGTTCACGCACACTGCCCCTGATTGTTCCTCCTCCTCCTCTTCCTCCCTCCTCCCCTGCATTCCCATCCTCCCCCATCCTCAGGAGTGAGAGATGTAGGGTTGCAGTGCAGTTGGAGAGGGGGGTGGCATTGTGCTGTAAATATTCTGGGGCAGCCCTAAAGGTATTCATAACTCCAGACAGGAGGTCCTGCCTGGAGACTCCAGCTCTGGTAGGGAAGTGGGCAAGCTCTCATTTTGCAGCTTGACAGATGGATTTGCCCCAGGGGAAGCAGAGAGAGGGAGGCAAGCCGGACATTCCTCGTTGTCACAACCGGCCCTCTCCATGTGCGCCGCGCTGGGAACACACGATCCAGGTGCAAGCTGCCAAGGTGAAAAGAAGGAACTTAGGCTGTGCACGGGGTGCTGGCTTCAGAGGCGCCTGGCTAAGGAGCCCGCCCTGGGGAGGCAGATGGGAGCTGGAGGAGGGGGCGAAGCCCTCTCTGAATGCTTCAGCCGTCTTGGGGCTCAGTCTGATGCTGCACGACAGATAATTCCAGAGTGAGATTGCTGACGTGATAAAAGGATAGCAGATGGTTCTAATACTTTATTTTCAGAATGTATCTTTCCCAACATTCTATTTTCTTGCAACTCCATCACCCCAGACTTCAGAGGAGAAACTACTGTTCCTCCCACTCCCCCACCGCGCCTTTAGGGTTTATTCCCTTTGTGAATCCACAGTGTGGACGATGGCTGAGAACGGCCAAGGCTTGCCGCGAGCCCCGCGCCGCTTTCAATGTATTCCTCACGTAGCCTCCCAGCTGTGCGGTAGGTGGGCTGCCGTGATCGTCCTGTTTTCCCGAGAGGATGCTAAGGCACAGAGAGGTTTACCCACTCGCCTAAGATCACACAGTCAGTCAGCAGCAGAGCTGGGATTTGAACCCAGGCAGTTCAGATCAGCTTACCCACATTCCAAGATAGATCCTGTCTCTCTGAGGGAAGGGTTGACCTAGAAGCAGGCCAGAGCTGTCGCTGGCACTAAAATGACCACTGTTGAGTGACTAGCCACTCTGGCCAGGATTCCTATTAATAGGAACTTTACTCCCGAGTAGAGCTGGCTGGGTCCTGCATTCACTGTGGCAGCTCTTACACGACCAGGCTGGCTTTTTGAATAATTCAGTCCCAGATCTCCATCCCCAGCTTCCATAGGTTTCCAGGACCAGATGCTTTTTTTTTTTTCAATCTGTCACATCATGCAGCATATAGGATCTTAATTCCCTGACTAGGGATTGAACCCACGATCCCTGCATTGAAAGGTGGCATCTTAACCACTGGACCACCGGGGAAATCCACCAGATGCATAATTTGCAGGGCCCAGTACAAAATGCAAATAAGGGGCTCTTTGTTTCATAGTGTTAAAATTTTGAGGTGACAGCAAACATTTTCTGTAAATTACATTTACATTTAATGACAGCAAAACATTAAACCAAGTGTGGGGCCCTCTGACCCCGGGACCCGATCTGAATGCACTGGTCTCACGTTTACAAAACTGGTTCACAAGTGTTCGGAGCAGCAGGAAGATGTGACGAAATCCTTATAGAAGGTGAGACGGTGCTGAACGTTCCTTCTCTTAGAAACCAGTCAAAGAAGGATTTCCATGGCATTTCTTTTCATCTCAATGCAGCAGTCTGATCTAGAATGCACTTCACCAAAATCAATCTTAGGGATCTCTTGGCCCTAGGATGAAGTCATCTGAAGGACTGGGGCTTGGGTCAGCAGCTTTGTTTTGGGGTCAGGCATCTTGTTCCATGGGCTTCCCTGGTGGCTCAGATGGTAAAGAATCTGCCTGCAATGCGGGAGACCTGGCTTCCATCCCTGGGTTGGGAAGATCCCCTGGAGGAGGAAATGGCAACCCACTCCACTATTCTGGCCTGGAGAATCCCCATGGACAGAGGAGCCTGGTGGGCTACAGTCCAGTGGGTGGAAAGAGTCGGACACGACTGAGTGACTAAACACACACAGCACGTCTTGCTCCATGACCTCCAGTCTCTCCTAACCCTGCCTTTCAAACTCCCGACTCCCTCCTGCCTCTTTCCCTTTAGCCTCCGAGCCTGCTCAGGATCTGTTCTGTTAAAGGACAAGCTCTGATCAGTCTCTGTGGACTCCACAGTCCCATCCATCCACCAACTGACTCTTTGCTCTTCTGCAGCCATGCTGGAAGGAATGGTCTGTCAGCCCCATCACCACTTCCTCATTTCCAGAAGCGTCCTAGCTCCCTGCAGCCTCACCTTGTCCTCTGGGAGTCTGTGGGTTCCGCGCTTACTAGGTGACCTCCTAATTGCCGAGCCTGGTAGTCTCTTCTCAGGCCCCATCCTTCTTGGCCCTCTGGGGCGTCTGACCTTATCCAGGCTCTGCCTCTAGAAAATGAGGATGCCTGTGGCTGTGAGCAAATGTCCTAGAAGCCCCAGATCAGGCCTGGCACGTGGTACACAATCAGTAGCTGTTAGCAGGAACTGAGACTGGTGATGTCATCTCTAACGTCACCTGGAAAGCCTGCTCCTCGGGCCTAGGCTACTCACTGCTGTGTGAGTCTCTCTTTCTTCCTCTTTATTTATTTTTATTTATTTGGGTGTGCCCGGTCTTCGGTGCAGCACGCGGGCTCTTCCATCTTTGTTGCAGCAGGTGGATCTTTAGTTTGGGCATGCAAACTCTTAGTTTTGGCGTGTGGGTCTTTGTTCCCCACCCAGAAATCAAACCCCTCTGCCTGCATTCAAAGGTGGGATCTTAGCCACTGGATCACCAGGGAAGTCTGGTGTGTGTAACTTTTTCTTAACAAAAATTTTATGTTGGTTTTTCTTTCTCCACCAGACTCTTAAGATATTGGTGTTTTCTGAGTTCTGTCCTGTGTCCACACCTTTCTTCTTCCTCTCCTCATTCTCTCCCGATCCATTGGTTCCACTGCCACCCTGCCAGCTCCAACATCCACATCTCCTTCCTAAAACTCCAGGTATATAAGCCAGCTGCAGACTGGGGAATCCTGCTTTAACTGTGGCAGCTCTCCCACGGTGAGGGTGGCGGTTTGGAATAACTTAATCCAAGATCTCCACCCCAGACTGAACTCATTCCCTTCCTTCTTTAAATCTGATTTTCCTGCTACATGCTTCCACCCCACTGCCCAAATCAGAAGCCTGGGTGTTTTTATTACTTCCCTTAGTGTAGGCCCCGAGCTGAGCACTGGGGCTACATCAGTGTCCAGACACTCAGGGCCTGCCATGCTTGCTGCTAGTGGGAGAGACATGTACTGACACATGACTCATCCTGGGAAGATAACACACCAGGGTCCTAATTGTGATTGGAAATACTGGAGAACTGAAGGATCATGAAGGATCATTAACGGAAGTTAATCAGGCAAACTGGGGCTGGGGGACATTCTGGGCAGAGGCTTGTGCAAAGGCTCTGTGATGGAAAGAAAACTGTCTAAGAAATGAAAGGTCAGTGGGCAGGAAGTCCAAGAAGGAGGCAGAATGCGGTTCCAGGTGAGGCTGGGGAGGTGGATGGGTGCTGGACAGCACATGACCAGGAAGCCGAGTTAGCCGAAGTCTTTTTAGGCTCCTCCTTGCTGCTTCCTCCTACCTGCTCCCACTTCTACCAGATTCTCTCTCTCTAACCTCCTTCCTATCCTGAAGTCCTCATTGTTCACACATTAAAAATTAAAGTAGCCTCTGTTTTTGTTGTTGCTCAGTCGTGTCCGCTCAATTTGACATTAGATTTAGATGATTTCAGGATGTCTTTATATTTACATCAAATACAGGAATGGGTTGCCATTTCCTTCTCCACAAATTCTTCCCATCCAGGGATCGAACCTGGGTCTCCTGCATTGCAGGCAGATTCTTTACCATCTGAGACATCAGGGAAACCCTACAATAGCCTCCTGCCATCTCCAAATCCATCTTTTGCACTACAGTCTAAAGCGGTATCTTAATATATAAATCTGATTAAGTAGGTCCTCCGGATACACATAGTCCTCCCCTGGCCTCCCACTGTCGGAATAAAGTCCCGCCCACCTTCCTCTCCTTACTCTCCTCACTCTCCTCACACCTACCCTGAAGCCTGCTTCCCACCAGCTTTACTAAACATACTGCAGGTCCCAGAGGTGCCGGTGGAATATGCTTTGGTGCCCACAGGCCCTCCTCCTCTGTCTGGTGATGTCCTGCTACCTGACGTGCCATAGCTCATCCACCTCCTCCGGGAAGCTTTCCCCCCATCCCTGCCTCAAGCCCATGCACTGGGCCCTCCTCTTTGCCATGCACAGGCTCACACTGGTGCACGGGTCCCACCTCCCTCTTTGCTAGCTGATGTGTGTATCTCCTCTGCTAGACTGCGGACTCCTGGAGGGAGGGGACTGGGGCTCATTTATCTTTGTCCTCTGGTGCCTCAAGACTGGGCACACACTAGGTGTTTAATAAATGTTTTCTTGAAGACCTGGTGACGAAGGAATGACATTGTATAAGCAGGTGGTAAAAAATGAAGCTCCAGCTGGAAAGCTCTGCATGTAGGGGTTGTGGTTAAGGGTCTGGCTTCCGGGACCTCCATGTGCCATCTGGTTCTGTTACTTCTAATAATGGAACACAGATCTCAGGGCTGCCTCCCACTGCCCCTGCCTGCCGCCACCATCCATCCAGAAGGGCAGGCAGACGCAGGGTGGGAGTCAAGCCTCAAAATATTCAGTCTTCTAACAGTGGTTCTCAAACTGTAGTGTGTATTCAAAGTTACTACAGGGCCTGTTAACACACAGATTGCCAGGCTCTACCCTAGACTTTTTGATCCGATAGGCCTGGGGCAGAACCCAAGAATCTGCATCTCTGACAGTTTCCCAGGTGCTGCTGAAGGTGCTGGTCTGGGGATTACTGTTTGAGAATCTCTCTTCTAGCAAAAGGATCTGCTCTAAAAACAGTTACTCTCTGTGATGTTGGGGAAGGAGATAAGGGAAGCTTTTTGCTTGGATTTGGTTTTGTAGGTTTTAAGAACTATTAGTATGAGATTAATGTGGATATGTGGAGCTGGTTCTGCACACCTACCTGCCTCCCCCATCTCCTGGTTTTCTACAAAGCGTTGCTGGGTTCATTCATCAGCTATTCAGTGGGTATGTTTTGAAGGTGTAAAATGTGTTTGGCAGCATGAGAGGTAGAGTCGTTGACATCAAGAGGAAACTGATATGAAACGGTCCTAGGAGAGGCCCTTCAGTGCAGTCCTAGCCATAATTTAAGGAAACCAAAGAAGAAATGTCTGCTCAGGTGGGTAGTGAGTTCCCCATCAGTGGAGTTGTTCCAGAAAGGCATCTAGAGTGTTCGTGGGAATAAAATAATTGGATAGCTAGTTAGACCACATGACTCTTAAGATCCTGGGATTCTGTGATTCAGGAAGATGGTGTGGTGGCTCAGTGGTAAAGAATCCACCTGCCTGGGCACTCAAAACTGGTGCTCTGAGAAAACCCGAGGGGATGGGGTGCGGAGGGAGGCGGTGGGGGGGTCACGATGGGGGAACACATGTTCACCCATGGCTGATTCTTGTCGATGTAGGGCAAAAACCACCATAATATTTTAAAGTAATTAGCCTCCAATTAAAAAAAAAATCCGCCTGCCAATGCAGGAGACCCAGGTTTGATCCCTGGGCTGGGAAGATCCCCTGGAGAAGGAAACGGCAACCCACTCCAGTATTCTTGCCTGGGAAATCCCCCGGACAGAGGGGCCTGGTGGGCTACAGTCCATGGGTCACAAAAGAGTCAGACACAACTTGTGACTAAAACAACAACAACAAGCTGTAATCACAACAAAACGACTCAAATAAAATGCAGTGGGGCGTGTGGTGGGAGAGCTGCAAAGGCGGCTGAGGTGCCCCTGTATCAGTACTGATGTTATTGTCCTTATTTTAATAAACACATTTACTCCTCGCCAGTAATATGCTTGGTAATAAAATGAATTTATGTCCAGTGACCCTGTAATTTGCTGTTTATTGCCCTTAGATCATTTAAAAGGTTAAATAGAAAAAGCCACAAGCAGGCCCACAGTGTGCCTCAGAGGTCTCCTTAGGGCCCATTTCCTGAGTGAAATGGAATTGAGATGTGTAGTGCCATGTTATTATTATTATTATTTTTGCAATATTTACATATGCCCGTGAAGGGGGGAGAGAGAGAGGGAAGCCAATTGCAGGACTTGAATTTGTAGTTACTAGGTCAACAACTTGATCACCAACTTGAATTTCAGACTCTCACCTTGTTGAGATAGTCCAGACAATTGCCAGAGTCCATAGTAGAGGTAAAGGTCAAAGTCCCTCTTTCAGGAGGATCCAGCACCTCCTGTGGTCTCCTGTGGTGGACCACGCTGAAGCCCCTCACCCCTCACTACTGTTTCTTGAGCGTCTATTAGGTGATGGGCACTGAGTGAGATAATTTGCAAATGTTATTTATAATTCTTCAAGGTAAGTAGTACTATTGTCGTTTTCAGATTAAAAAAAGAGTCACATAGGGATTCTGTGTCTTATTCAATTTCACAGAGACCTCAATTCATTTTTGGAAGTCAACATAATTATGTGATTGAAAAGCAAGATAAAAGATAGGTGAAAAATTATAGACCTATCTCAAGTCTGAGGGTAGATGTAAAATTAAAAAATAGAATGCAGCAGTATATAAAAAAGATAATACATTCCGATCAAAGGGGGGTACATTCTAGGAATGCAAGAATGGCTCAATAGTAGGAAGCATTAGGAAATCAATGTAATTCACCATATCAACAAACTAAAGTAGCATCATATATTAGTAATGCTGAAAGGCCAGCTGGTAAAATTCTCTTATAATAAAACTAACTCAAGAATAAGATGAACTACTTAAACTTGATAGAGAGTAAAACCTAGTCACTTACAGTGAATTCTAAACAGTGAATCACTAAATGCAATTTCACTACATTAGGAAAAACTTACTTTTGCTGTCTTAGAATTTGGTCTTGGTGATTCTTCCAAATGAATTAAGCTAAGAAGATAAAATAGTTTGTATAAATATGAGAAAGAAGAGATGACATCATCTATTTTTGCTGAAGGTTATAATACTTGAAAAACCCAAGAGAATCTAGTAAGAAAGGGGAAAAAAAAAAGTTGCTCGGTTGTGTCCCACTCTGAGATCCCGTGGACTGTACTCTGTGAAGCTCCTCTGGCTATGGAATTCTCCAGGCAAGAACACTGGAGTGAATAGCCATTCCCTTCTCCAGGGGATCTTCCTGACTCAGGGATCGAACCCAGGTCTCTTGCACTGCGGGCGGATTCCTTACTGTCTAAGCCACCAGGAAAGAAAGGAAACCCCACCAGAAATAATAAGGGAGGCCGGTAAGAGCATTGAGTCACAGCTCTTCTCTATACTGTGGAGGTCATGCAACTGGTCAGCTTTGGCACCTGGAAGTGGGATTTGAACCCATGTCTGATGATGAAGCCTGTGTTCTTTCCACCTTGTGAAATGTTTACTCTCACAGCTATAACCCAGGCATGTGAAGGGAGAGTCTCTTAAAGCTGCCAATTTCAGCTGGTCCAGCAGATTGGTTGGGGTTTGCTCTGCTGGGGAGAGGTGGGGGCAAGATGAGAGGGTCAGCATAGGATTTTTACTGGAAGACCCTCAAGACTTCTGCTACCAGAAGTGCCATCCCTCCAGGGGCTGGGATGTTGGGCTTTGTGGTAGGGAGGCGGGTGACAGTGGTCTAGTCTTAGCCATTTGTGTGCTGAGCAGACAACCAAAGGAGCTGCCCCTTTCATCTTTTTGGCCCCAAGAAACCATATTTGTGTTGCTTGTTGCCCTTGCTCCGACTGTCTGCTTGAGTGGTAGGGCCTGCCAGGACACATTTTTAGAGATTTGGGGTATCAGAGACTCCTTGGGCCATCAAGGGCACAAGCTTCTGGCTAGCACATTTACCAAGGATGCCTCAGGTTTATGGTTTTCATGGTGGAAGTGGAATGTGTTTTTCTGGCACAAAAATTACTGAGTGATACATCAAAAATATGATCCACATAAAGCTTTTGTACTTCATACAGAGTCAACCCGAGGGTGGCAGAAGGAGAACTGCACAGGAGTCCAGGAGACCTGGGTTCCGGTGGCTGGCTCATCCATAACTAGCTGTGTGTTCCCAGGCACATCGCTTAACCTTGCTGAGCCTCACTTGCCTCATCTATATACGGGATATTGGATTAAATTAAATAGGCTCCAGTCTGTGCCTGCTAAGTCGCTTCAGTCGTGTCTCACTTTGTGACCCTATGGACTATAGCCTGCTAGGCTCCTCTGTCCATGGGATTCTCCAGGCAAGAATACTGAAGTGGGTTGCCATGCCTTTCTCCAGGGGATCTTCCTGACCCAGGGATTGAACTTGCGCCTCTTACATCTCTTGCATTGGCAGGCGGGTTCTTTACCACTTGCGCCACCTGGGAAGCCAAAATAGACTCCTAATACCTTTTAACTTCAAAGTTATAATAACGATCACCCTTCCCATGTGCCCAGCTCTGTTTTAAAGTGCTTTGCACAGAGATTAACTCATCATAACAACTCAAGAGTGAAGTACTATTACGATTCTCATTTTCCCTCTGAAGAAACCTGAGGCACAGAGAGGGCAAGTGACTTTCCCAGGGTCTCACAGCTAGGAAATGATGGTGCTCTTACTCAGTTCAACTTCTGGGGTTTTTCTTTACCTGGGTCCAAGCTGTTATAGCGCTGTTGGTTCTGTCCAGTGGGTGAGGGGTGTTGGGAGTGGGAGACATTTTTTTAAGGAAACTAGCTCTGGGGTGGATGGATGAGACACTGCCTGGGAGATTGATGGCAGCGGCTGCAGATGTGCTGAGATTTTTGTTTTCTTTTTCTTTTCCTCTCCAGTCTGTGGCAAGCGCTACAAGAACCGGCCAGGACTCAGCTACCACTACGCTCACACTCACCTGGCCAGCGAGGAGGGGGATGAGGCCCAAGACCAGGAGACCCGGTCCCCACCCAACCACAGAAACGAGAACCACAGACGTGAGTTCCCAGATGTTGGGTTGGGTGAGTGGTAAGGTGGATGGACAGGGCTACAAGCTTTCCTTTCTGTTCACCTGTGGGATTGTCTGCTGGCACCTGTGGATTGGGCTCAATGACCTGTGATGAGTTGGCTATTTCAGCCTCCCAGATATCCCTGTAGGTCAGGGGAGCCCTGGGCTTAGAGTGGGCTGAGCAGGGGTGGTACACCCAGCTCTGCTCCCAGAGGACAGAGGTAAGTGTTAAGGCCATGGGAAGCCTCTTTACCTGGCCATCGTCAAGTGCCAGACCTGGCAGTCTTCCCCAGCTCCAGAAGATCCATTCACAGCTGCTAATCTGAGTTGGGCAAAGCCCTGGGGTGTGTCAGTTCAGACAGATCTTCCAAATGTCTCCTTGGCCATGAGAGACACAGGATATTCTTGATCCATTGTCTTGGCTCTCATAGGTTCACAATTTGGGTAAAAAAAAATACTGCCCTAGAGTTTCCACGCTCTTCCCATGAGCCCTCAGTCAGCAAACATGAGCTGGGTGTGCTTGTCATTGGGGATGCTGGGCTCGGGAGAGCCAAAATGATTCTGAAATTTGTGTTTCCGTTTCTATTCTTTCTTTCCTTCTTCAGCTTCCAGTTATGAATTAGAGAGTCGCAAAGGGCTTAGCATTCACCAAGTGACTTCCCTCTACAACATTCTTTATGGTTTCTGGACCCACCCCAAACTCAGGATGGGATGGGATGATGGGATCTTTAGGGCTTGCTTCAAAATGTGGGTCATTCTAGGATCATGGGGTGAAGAATAACTGTGGACATGACAGTGTGTTTTTTATTTTGTTCAGAAGATTTTGTGGTAGGGGTCCTATAGCAAACAAGTCAGTGTAATACAAGGGGTCAGACCTTGAAAAATATTCAGATTCTAGAGTTTGAGGGTAACTCCTGCGCATGTCAGTCAGTCAACTCGGTCAACTGATGTGAACTGACTGCCTTCAGCCAGTGTTTGAAACAATGAACACATGTTGGCCAAAACCTTTCTTTGGACTAGTCTTGGTTCTCCCCTAACCCCCAACCCACTTTCCCCTTGTAGCATTTGCCTTCTGTCTTAGTTTCCTTGGATTGCCCCCAACAAAGTACCAAAGACTGGCTGGCTTACCAGTGATTTGTTTTCTCACAGTTCTGGGGTTGGAAGTCCCACATCAAGGTGTCATCAGGGTGGGTCTCCTTGGAGGACCTTCTCCTTGCTTTGCAGGCGGCCGCCCTCCTGCTGCCTCTCATATGGTCATCCCATTGTGCACATGTACTTCTGAGGTCTCTGTGTGTGTCCAAATTTCCTCTTTTTATAAGGACACCAGCCAGATTGGATTAGGGCCCATCCTAACAGTCTCACTCTAACTTGCTTTTTCATAATCTCTTTAAAAGCCCTAGATCCAAATATAGTCATATCCTGGAGATTAGGGTTCAACATGTGAGTTTGGGGGGCACACGATTCAGACCATAGCACTTTCTTTAATTCTCACTCTTTTTCAGAATTCAAGCCCTTGGTGAACCTCTCTTCTGGTGCAAGTCTGACCCTTTATTTTCTCACCAACTGTTGTTATCTGGACAGAAGCTGAAAGCAGGCAGGAGGTGCCCTCCTCCGCATGTCAGCTTCTGAGTAGTCACAACGCTGAGGTCTCTGCCTGCTCCCTGGGGAAAGGTTCCCTTGGTCCCGTCACCCTTATCTTCTAGAAAGGAACATATATTGACCTGTACCAATCAGCTGGGTTTTGCATTCTGCCATCTCTCCTTTCCTCCTGTCTCTGATCTAAGTGGCCAAGGCATAGCTATTGTCTCCTGCTTCGAGGAGGCCATGAGTGCCTTCCTTTGATTTGAGTTGCTATCTGAAGGCGTTGATTAGCAAAGGTTGCTCTCTCTAAACTATTTATTAGCTTGGTGTTATTTCCCACTTCCCCCCAGAGCTGGCTTGTGGGCTTCCCTGGTGGCTCAGTGGTAAAGAATCCACCTGCCAAAGCAGGAGACACAAGTTTAATCCCTGGGTCGGGAAGACCCCCTGGAGAAGGAAATGACAACCCACTCCAGTATTCTTGCCTAGAAAATCTCATGGGCAGAGGAGCCTGGTGGGCTACAGTCCATGGGGTCACAAAGAGTCGGACATGACTGAGTGACTGACACTTATCTCCTTTACAGGAGTGGTGGTTTAGTTGCTAAGTTGTGTCTGACTCTTTGCGATCCCACGGCCTGTGGCCCTCAGGCTCCTCTGTTCATGGGATTTCCCAGGCGAAAATACTGGAGCGGGTTGCCATTTCCTTCTCTAGGGGATCTCCCTGATCCAGGGATCGAATCCAGGTCTCCTGCACTGCAGGCAGATTCTTTACCGACTGAGCCACCTGGGTGTCTCCTTTAAATCTCTTCTCAAATGCCAGGCTGTTTTGTTCCTCACGCTGCAGGGTTTGGCGGGCCTCTCTTTGGTCTGGATCTTTGTGTGTGTGTGTGCATGGTGATGGCAGCCACAGAGGAGGGTTCCTTGTGACTTCCAGGTATACTGTGGGCCACAAGTGGACTTCTCCTTAGCCGTTCCTGTGGGTCGCTCCCAGCTGTCTGTTGACTTCCAAGGTGGGCACTGGCCCCTGTTATTCTCCGTCCACCAGGATCTCCTCACGCAGTCTTGTGGGTCATTGTCCCTATGCCCTCACCATGAGGCTGGGCAGCCTTGCTCAGGGAGGAAGCTGCATCTTTTCTCCTGGATGGAGATGAATCCCTGAGTATCCGGCCATGTGTTCCCCTCTCAGGGGGTTTGCCAGCGAGCAGTCTTGTTCCAGCCCCACTCCATCTCCCTCCTCTCATCCTGCTCATGAGAAATTGGGTTCTTCATAAAGGATCATGCAACCACCGGAGAGGTTTAAATGTACAGAAAAACAACAGCTGTTGCTGGGCTCATCCAGGGCCTTCTCACACGAGGAAGGTTCTAGAACCCTCACAAGCACCATTTTGATGACATCTCCTCCCAAGGCCTCTGAGAAGTCTGTGATTAACTCTAATTTTGCTAGCAGGGATGGAGGAGATGGGCTGCTTCAGAGATACCCTCAGTGTACACAGAGCCCTCCCTCCCCTCTTCCCCAATTTCTCTGGACGAATCCAAGAGACAGCGGCTCTTTTCCTGGGCCCCCTGCACACAAACACCGACTGTTTGCTGCTCCGAGTGTGTGCTGTGCTCCCTCCCACACGTCCCTGGTGAGCAGCCCCCTCACCATGTTCTCATGCGCTCTAATTGTCAGCATCATCAATACCCAGTCATTAGCAGCTCCCACTGTTTGGGGGTGGGACATCCATCCTGCCCCTAAATGCTACAGGGGCTGTGTGGGGAATTGAAGGTGACAAGCTTCAGCAGCATTCCGAGGTCTCAGCCTGTGATCCATCCTTGGCAAGGCTTTTGGAGTCGGGAGGGAGGCAGGAGGGCTCCATCCGGGAAGTTCTTCTCCAGTTCCCCCCCAGGAAAGGTTCTGGACGCCAGCGAGGTGGGAGCTGACTTTTCCCTCTTTGAGCAGAGCTGCAGGAGGACCCCAGCTGCTTATGAGCACAGGCCTGTGGGGAAAGCTGCCCTTAAAGATGCTGGAGATGTCACAGGCATCTGCCTTTGCACCACCTGCAGCCGCAGAGACCTTTTGACTTTGGTCCTCCTGCTGTCCCTTGTGCATCCCCCCAGCTGTGTCTCCAGCAAAGCCCATTGCTCCTCCCTGCTCCTGCCGTTGCTGAAAGGGCAGAGTGGAGTGCCGAACGGCTCTGACTGCCCCTGCCCCCCGCCCCGTGCTGCCCTGTGCTGCCACTCCTCTATCCTCCCGCCCCCTCCCAGCTCTGCTGCCTTTGTTCCTCTTCTAGGCTCGCATTTTCTCCTGAATATATGCTGCTTGCCTCCCCAGCACATCTGTCCCTTTGCTATGTGCCCTTCTCTCTCTGCCTCAACTCCAGGCAGCGCGGGCTGTGTGGAACTCAGACACCCCTCCTTGGCAGATAGGACTTTTCTGATGGGGTCCTCCCTGCCTGAGCTGCCACCCTTCTCCTCCCTGTAGGAGGCTGGATTCTTCCTACTTCTTCTATTGATATTTCTCTGCCTATCTTCATCTACTTTATTCTTCTTTTTTTTTTTTAAATATTTTATTTATTTATCTGGCTGCGCTGGGTCTTAGTTTTGGCACATAGGATCTTTGATCTTCATTGTGGGATGATCTTTAGTTGATGTGGGATCTAGTTCCCTGACCAGGAATCGAACTTATGCCTCTTGCCTTGGGAGCAAGGCATCTTAGCCACTAGACCACCACTAGATCCTTTCATCTACTTTCTACAAATGCCAGTCAACACGTGTGCACATGTGTGCCTATATGTGTACAGACAGATACACACACACACACACACACACACACACAGAGACAGACCATATTTATGTGAATAGATGGAGGGAGGGTTTGGGCAGGTTTGGACTCTGAGAGCTGCCACTCAGAGGCGTCCTGTTGTGACTCCGTCAATGCCACCTTGGGAAACAGCACTGGGTTACAATTCAAAACTCCTTTGCACAGGCTCACAGTGTCAGAGCTCTTCTTGAATTTCTTTTTATCTTCTTTGCACAGTGGTAATCTATTATAGACGATGTTTTCAAGGTACCTTTCTTTGGGGGTGGTGTGGGTATGGGCATTTCTGAGGTCATGGACCTGTATGAAAAAGCTGTGTGAATAAATTCAGTCTAGTATATTAATCGGTCCGTCCATCCATCTATCCATCCATCCACCCATCCATCTGTTGGTTTAATGACCATGTATCAAAGACTGTCTTGGTCCCTGTCCTTGAAGAGCACGCAGCTGTGAGCAGGAATGTATAATAGGGTTTGTACAGAGGCTGGTGAAGGAAGCCAAGGGCTCAAGAGCACTGCACGCTTTCTCCTCCAAGGGCAGCAGTGTCTAAGTGTGACTTCAGCATCACCTGGGAACTTGCTGGGAATGCAGTTTTTTGGCTCCACCAGACCTTCAGAAACAGACTCTGAGGGTACTGGTCAGCAATCTCTGTGTGTGTGTTTTTAAAATAATTTTATTTATTTATTTAATTTATTTTTTGGCTGTGCCAGGTCTTTGTTGCTGCACGTGGGCTTTCTCTAGTTGTGACAAGCAGGGGCTACTTGCTAGTTGGGGGCTGCAGGCTTCTCATTGCTGGTGGCTTCTCTTGCTGCAGAACACAGCCTCTAGGGTGTGTGGGCTCAGCAGTTGTAGCTCTCGGGCTCTGGAGCACTGGTTCAGTCGTTGTGGCACGTGCGGCCTTAGTTGCTCCACAGCACGTGAGATCTTCCCGGATCAGGGATCGAACCCATGTCTCCTGCATTGGCAAGCAGATTCTTTACCACTGAGCCACCAGTGAAGTCCCAGCAATCTGGGTTTTAAAAAGTCCTGTAGGGCAATGAAAGCTTCAGAACATTAGAATATTTAAAAAACATGAGGGGATTTGTAAAGGCTTCCCTGAGGAGGTGACCTTCAAGTTAGCCCTTGAAGAACAAGGAGAAATTGACTGGGTGGGAGAGAGCTTCGCAAGCACAGGGAACTGTGTGCACAGGGGCAGAGGTGTGAAACAGCATGTTGCGTTCAAACAACATGCTGGGTAGTAGTTGGGTTTGACAGTGGGATTGGAGAAATGGTGGAAACATGGGCAAGGGTCACAGCTTTAAGTATCTTCTCTGCCAGGCTGGGTAGTTGTCATCCTATAGGAAAAGGAGACTTTATTTTCTTGGGCTCCAAAATCACTGTGCATGGTGACTGCGGCTATGAAATTAAAAGATGCTTGCTTCTTGGAAGGAAAGCTATAACAAACCTAGACATCGTATTAAAAAGCAGAGACATCACTTTGCCAGCAAAAGTCTGTATAGTCAAATCTCTGGTTTTTCTAGTAGTCATGTATGGATGTGAGAGTTGGACCATAAAGAACGCTATGGGCGAAGAATTGATGCTTTTGAAATGTGGTGCTGGGGAAAACTCTTGAGAGTCCCTTGGACTGCAAGGAGATCAAACCAGTCAATCCTAACAGAAATCAACCCTGAATATTCATTGGAAAGACTGATGCTGAAGTAGGCCACCTGATGTGAAGAGCTGACTCATTGGAAAAGACTCTGATGCTGGGGAGGATTGAAGGCAAAAGGAGAAGGGGGTGGCAGAGGATGAGGTGGTTAGATAACATCACCGACTCAATGGACATGAATTTGAGCAAACTCCAGGAGACAGTGGAGGACAAAGGAGCCTGGCCTGTTGCAGTCCACAGGGTCGTAAAGAGTTGGACACAACTTACTGACTGAAAAACAAAGGAAAAGGAGAAGCATGACTAGAAGTAAGAATAAATGATTTATAAAGAAATATATGTGACATATTATTAATTGTTGGGCTTCCCTGGTGGCTCAGCTGGTAAAGAACCTGCCTGCCAATGTAGGAGACACAAGAGATGGCAGCTCAGTCCCTGGGTCAGAAAGATCTCCTGGAGAAGGAAATGGCAACCCACTCTAGCAGTCTTGCCTAGAAAATTTCATGGACAGAGGAGCCTGGCGGGCTACAGTCCATGGGGTTGCAAAGAGTTGGACATGACAGTATGCACGTTTGTGCACACACATACACACACATTATTAATGGTGGTATGGCATCTCTTTCTTATTTAATAGCATAAATGATTGTAGAATGCTCTCTACAACATACTTGGAGCTTCTATGAAGGAAATGTGCTTTAGTGTATGGATCTATAAAATTTATTCCAAGCCTATGTCTCAGGCTCCTGGCATGGAAGCCGGGTTGCCCTCAGTCCCAAGAGGGCTCAGTCTTGTGTTTAATAGCAGTGGCCTGGCGTATAGCTAGGCTCTCAATATCTGTCAAGAGAAGACAAGTCCCCACCCCAGTATGCCTGTGGAGGGCATGCTGTACTCTGCAGAACTGAAAGAGGAGAGCCGAGTTGATTAAGGGTAATGTCGGCTGATTAATAATCTGAAAATTAGTCTGATAATGTGCAAATTATCTGAAAGAAGCATATGATGTCATTGCCACACTGATGGGGAAGAAGGAACAGATGTTAGTCTTCTGACATCTCTGTCCTCTAGCATATGGGCCAGGGGCAGCGGATACAGCTTCAAGAGAAAGCGTGAAAGTTATGTTGTGCACGAGCTTAAGAATTTTAGATCACTCTGAAAGGTGCCTGAGAAGCTTTATAACCCACGCAACCCACCCCACCACTTACCCAACCTTGACACAAGAAGTTCAGGCTTTGATCCAGGGCTCTGTCTGAAAAAGTGAGCTGCTTCTCACTCCCTAAAGAGCAAATTTGGAACACGGGTGTTCCTTAGGTGAATTATTATTTCACTGAACAGTTTATAGATTTCAAAGCAAAGAAGAATCTGAGGGGTTGCTCTTGGCCTTGAAGGTGTACTTGGAGTATGCGCTCCAAACTGGTGGGTCATCCACACGCTGGGCCCTGTGGTTGAGAAGATGGCATTGGAGTTGGCCTGGCCCGTGTGTGAATCATGCCCTGGCCACCTTGCCATCTTCCGTGTGGGTGGATGTGGATTAGTGACACTTCTCTGCTCCCTCGTTGCCTCATCCATGAAACAGAGAGAACCATCTTTCTGCCCCGGTGGGGTTGTTATGAGTCTCCAGGCGATGCGGGTGACTGGCACCTGGCCCGCTTGCCCAGAGTGCCTACATCCCGCCTCCGTGCCCTTCGGGCCAGCAGAGCATGTCCAGACCACAGATGGATGATCGAAGTCAGGGTCTGTCTGTGGCTATGCGATGCTGAGAAGCTGACTGCCTATGGGGGTCTCACTGGCCTCAGGCGAAACTATCAGAGCCTGACTCAGTCCTGGCACAACCTTTGCTAACTCTTAGATAAGGTACACGAATCCTTCCACATAAGCTAAACATGAGTGTTTATTGAGCACTTACTGGGCATACGCCCTGATGGGGCCAAGTGTAACTGGGACTCCTAAAAGAGAACATGTAGTCTTGGCCCAGGAAATGAGACACCGAGTAGGAGGAAGCTGTGGGGTGGAATCCAGCCGGTGTCTGGCCCTGACTTTCCTGTCCTGTTTCCCCAGGATCGGGCATCTACCTGCCGCTTGCCTTTCTGTGAGCCTCTTATTTCTCTCACATTTTTGGCCTAATTACCTAGAATGTTTAGGATTGAAGAGTTCATGGTCTTGATCAATGACAAGGACGATAATACTTGCTGACATTCCTTGAATGTGTCAGACACTGTGCTTGGTGTGCCGTATTTGTCTCATTCATTCCTCAAAGTAACCTTATAAGGTAGGTGCTATGTCTGCTAGAGTACGCCAAGGCACCCAGAGACCGAGGGATGTGCCCTTGGACACGGAGCATGAATGTGAATTCTTTAGTCATGTGTCGCTTCTTGGGGAAGCTTACTTATTATTATTTTTTTTTTACTGTGATCTATTTTTCCTGCCTTTTCAGAAATAAAAATTGTTTTATAGAGGAAAGAAAGTGAGAAAGACATGGTGGAATGCCTAACGGTGCCAGGCACTTTATACGTATCATCTCATGTGACGTCTGCAAGTCCATGAGGTACATGCTTCCCTCTGATTTTATGGATGAGGAAACAGAGGCTCAGAAAGGTTTAGGAACTTGCTCCAGGTCACACAGCAAGATGAGAAGCTGAGATGTGAATGTGCTTAATTTGGACACCATTCAATTATGACAGGACACTGGAACCTCAAGTGATGAATCCCAGTCTCAACCTGGGATGTTTGTTGTGGCCTTACTGATGACCCTTAATTTTCCCCTGTAGGTCAATTATCAAGTGCATCATATTGCATAGTGACTTTTCAAAAGAAATGAATGTATTAATGGGCAATATCGAAGTCAGCCTGGGCTATATAACAAAATACTATAGACTGGTAGCTTAAACAATAGGAATTTATTTGTCACAGTTCTAAAAGTGTCTTTTAGATGGGTCAGTGTCTTGTGGGGACTCTCTCCTTGGGTTGGAGATGGCTATCTCTTTTCTTTGCTATTCCTCACATGGCCTTTTCTTGGTACATGTTGCTGCAGGGCCAGGTGAGCTAAGTCCCTTCAGTCATGTCTGACGCTTGGTGACCCTGTGGACTGCAGCCCACCAGGCTCCTCTGTCCATGGGATTCTCCAGGCAAGAACACTGGAGTGGGTTGCCATGCCCTCCTCCAGGGGATCTTCCTGACCCAGGGATCGAACCTGTGTCTCTTATATCTCCTGCCTTTGGCAGGTGGATTCTTTACCACTGGCACCACCTGGAAAGCCTCACAAGTAGGTAGAGAGAAGCAAACCCTCTGGTGTCTCTTCTTATAAGGACACTAATCCCCACCACGAGGGCCTCGTCTCTCGATGCCATCACACTGAGGGTGAAGACTTTAATATGTGCATTTTAGGGGAGAAACAATTCAGGCCATAGCAGGCATATTTAATTTTCAGAACAAACTTCAGCTATTTATGACATTATGTGGAACCTCCTTTACAAATTCTGCTTGAGATTTGTAAATGAGTTTTGCTGTGGGGAAAAAAAAAATCACACATCTCTCTGTTCAACCATTTTCCTGCATCTTTCTCTCTCATTCTAAGGCTCAGTCTTTCCAAGTTCTTTTGTCTCTTTCTGGCCTTGTTCTTTAAAAAGGTAGTGCTGTACCTGAAGTGAAAACCCTAGGACTCATCCTTGGCTCTGTTTTCCTTCACCACCCATATTGGTTCCCCTTCCAAAATACACCACAAATCAATCTCCCTTTCTCCATCTCCAATACCACCAGCTTCAGCTCCTGCTTGGATCACTACAACTTCTTTATTGGTCTCTGCCTTTATTCTTACCTCTCAAGGTCTCTTCTCCATGGAGTAGCCAAAGTGGTCTTTTAAAATTATAAGGTAGATTATGCCATACCATGCTCTCAAAACTTTCATCATACTTGAATACAATCCAAACTCTTCACCTTGAGGGCCCACATTTTTGCTTCTTAATGTGTGGTCAGCAGTTTCAGCATCGCCTGGGACTCAGGTGACCAGCTTGTCCAGGTGGCTGAGGACATTCCCAGTTTTAGACTGAAAGTTCTGAGCCCTGAAAACACCTCAGTGGCAGGCACACCTGGATAGTTTCTACCCTGTCGGGGAGCTTCTAAGAAATGTGGATTCTCAGGCCCTTCCTGGGCCTGTGAGTCCTAATCTGAATTTTCATGTGATCCCTAAGTGGTTTGTTTGCACTGCACTCAAATTTGAGAAGCTCTGAAGGAGATCAGTCCTGGGATTTCTTTGGAAGGAATGATGCTGAAGCTGAAACTCCAGTACTTTGGCCACCTCATGCGAAGAGCTGACTCATTGGAAAAGACTCTAATGCTGGGAGGGATTGGGGGCAGGAGGAGAAGGGGATGACAGAGGATGAGATGGCTGGATGGCATTACGGACTCGATGGATGTGAGTCTGAGTGAACTCTGGGAGTTGGTGATGGACAGGGAGGCCTGGCATGCTGCGATTCATGGGGTCGCAAAGAGTCGGACACGACTGAGCGACTGAACTGAACTGAACTGAGCTTCCAGGAACTGCCAGCCACTCTGACTTGACTTCCCTCGGGTGTGTGGTTGTATGTGTCTGTGGCAAGGTAGTATCAGGTGGGCCAGCTAAGAGCCCCACTGCCTGGGCTCAAGGCCCATGTAGCTTGACCTTAGACAAGCTTCCCTGTGCCTTATCACCTGTGTGAAATGAGAACATTTATGCATCTATCTGTGCTCAGTTGCCTCAGTCCTAGCCGACTCTTTGCAACCCCGTGGACTGTAGCTCTCCAGGTTCCTCTGTCCATGGGATTCTCCAGGCAAGAATACTGGAGTGGGTTGCCATGCCCTCCTCCAGGGGATCTTCCCAACCCAGGGACTGAACCTGAGTGTCCTTCATCTCCTGCATTGCAGGCAGATTCTTTACCACTGAGCCACCGGGGAAGCCCCAGTGCATCTTCACCACAGGGTTATGTGATGGTGAAATAAGCGAATTCATATGTAGTGCAGCACTGACGGAAGATGTGTATGACACAATGCGATATGTCTGTCAGTGTCTCATCAGAGCTGTGGTCCTCCAGCTTGAGCGCGTCAGGAACACCTGTTCCTTAAACACACACGCACTGCTGGATCCCATCCCAGAATTTTGGATTAGGTAGGTCTGGGGTGGAGGCCTAGAATTAGCATTTTTAAGAAGTCCCTGTGTGAACCACTGCCTTAGAGAGGTAGAGCTTTTGAAAACCCCTAAGCAATCAGTTTCCCTTTAGTTCTTTTGGAAGCACTGAGTCACGTATCCAGGAACAATGTGGCACTGTGAAATCTAGGGGGAGCTTGGTTTTCATCCTTTTCCTAGGACTCCGTCCTACCGGAGGCAATGTCTGTGTGGCTCCCAGCACCCGCTTCCCGGCTTGCTTTCTGGGTGTGGTCCTCGTCTGCGCCCTTACCCAGGGGCTGGCCTGCCCATCAGCTCCGTGGTCCTTGACTCTCTCCTCCTCCTCAGGTCTGATGCTTGGGGCTCATCCTTTTCTTTTTCCTGAATACTGTTTTTCAGTCTGAAGGACACAGAAAATGCTGGTCCTTGGCAGACCAATGGGGTTGACAGGCCTGAGTCCCGTGGAGGTGGTGGCGAGGAGGGGTGGAGAGGGGCAAGGCAGAGAGGAAGAAAGGAAGGGGGCTTGCCGATTCTGCCATCACGATAATAATATCCTGACGAGTGAAGCGGACCAGGCTTCTCCTGCTCGACAGCACCGGGATGGCCTGCCATTCTCTCAGGGGAACGATGCCACTTCATTCACAGCCCTTCTGACATTGTTCCTCTCAAGTGAAACGTTCTTCCCCTCAGCTGACTCATTTGGTGGCAATAACAAGTTGCTACGCCAGGGCACGAACTGACCCACATGACCTGCCGCTGGAAAATGGAAGCGTCTCCTTGTGCTTTTCCTTAATCAGCACCGAGAAAAGTAATCCGTTTTGCTTCATCTTTTTCTCCCTCTTCTGAAGCCTCGGTGACAGACCCCCGGTTGCTGGCCTGAGGCTGGAGCACAGAGGATATTACTGTCAGGTCACGTGACCGTCAGTCTCAGAACTGGGGACATGGGGTCCAAACTCCTGGCAAATGGCAACTCTAACCAAACACACCCATGAAGAGGGAGACATCGGTGTGAACAGACACGTGCTTTCTGATTCTACAGCACGGTGTCTTGGAGTAAATATTTGCAAGGTCTGTGTCTAACGGTTTGAATCGTATGTTCTATAAAGACAGAGGGAAGAAGACAGATATAAAGAAAGCTGGGATGACTGGCATACACTTAACATTTTCAGGAAGATTCTACAGCCACCAGAGCACATAGTAAGTCAGGGCCTAATATTCTCACTGGCTACTTCAGGGCTCCTGGCAAGACAGCAAACATGGGGTTCAAGGGGCCCTGGGGGCCAACTGAGACTGGGAGTTCTTAACTCCTTCCAACTTGACTTCCCAAGAAATGCCTAAGGGAGAGGCTTCCCGCAGGAGGGCAGACCTGTTGACTTCCTCCACCACTGCTTTATTCTCTCTGATGCCCCCACCTCCAGGCTTTATGTCCCCTGTTACAGCCAGGACTGATGCTGGAAGTGCCTTAGGATGGTCAGTCAGTTGTCAGGAGACACTTCGCATCCCCTGAATTCCTGATCTTTGACTTCCCTTTTCCTGGCAGTTGTTTTTCTTCCCCTCCCAAAAGCCTCTGTGAAGATCTGCCCATCCTTTCATTAAGTATTTATTGGCAGCTCTGTGTCAATCACTGTGGCAGGTGCTGGGGATTCAGAGATTAAAGACACCACTCCTGCCCTCAGGGAGCTCACGGCTAACATGGAGAGAGACACGTACACAAATACGAAGCAGGGATGAAAAGCTGAGCTCCTCGGGGTTTGGAAAACTTCGCTTTTCTCTCTCTTCTTTCACTCTATTATAATCCTCAGATAACAGGCCGATAGAGGGCCTTAAGACAACGTCTCGTATATTCTCTTGCCTCTCGATGGGCACACATTCAAACAAACCGGGCCAGGGACATCTTCCCAGGTGCAGAGGCCTCTCCCGAGAAGCCTGCTCCTCCACCCAGGCCTCACCTGTTGAGCTGCACTCGTGTCCAGCTTTCTGACAGCAGCGTGCTGCCATTTCAGCTCCTGTCTCCCGTTGCCCTTGACAATATGGAGTTTGGCGACTTAGGCCTATCCATAAACCCGAAGACTTATTAAATCAGCCCTCAGCCTTCTCGTCTCCAGAAGGACTAATCTGGGGGCCTGGAGTCATTCTGCCTTAGCAGCACCTCTCCCGAGTCCTGTCACGCGCTCGCACTGTGTTCAATGCCAGGTGGCGAGATGGCACATGAGGCCTAGCAGTCACGTGCCGAGTGGATCCAGGTGTCTGTTTTCCCCTGGGCTCCCTGGCCGCCCTGTCTTCCACATTCATGGAGGAGAGCATCGTTCGTCTTCCCTCTGGAGCCCCGAAGTGGGGCCGGAGTTGCTATTAGGTGGCCAAGAAGAACCAGCCTGAATGGAATCCCAACATTTTTATTCCTGGGATCTGTGGGATTTATTTTTTCATCAGTTCTAGGGAAGCAATGAAAAAAAGGTGTCAAGCCTTGGGGATAATTTATATGAGTAAACACGTAAAGAGTAGGGTGAGCAGGAGCATGAGAATTAAGGCCATTTATCCAGGCTTGGAGGCTCTGTGTGCCCTCTGGTCCAGCCTTCCCCGCAGTCTTTATCTCATCACTTTAACCCTCTCGTGGCTCTGCTCCACTTGGGCCCGGCACAGATCTCTTCCCAGCCCCAGCCTTCCACCGCCTCCCCCTCCCTTCCCGGGTCCCTCATTAAAGGCTGGGTGGAAGGGAGCAGGCGGCGGCAGTGGCCTCCAGCTGAGGCCTGCTCGCTGATTCTGAAGGGAAGGCACGTTGGCTCCCCCCAACACCTCCCACCCTGTCTCTGCAGCTTCCTCTACCAGCCCAGCCTGTCCCGTGTGCCCTGTGTGGCCAGCCTGGGGCCGCTTTCCACCTTCTCCCTCTTAAGTTCAATCCCTGGGTCGGGAAGATCCCCTGGAGAAGGAAATGGCAACCCACTCCAGTATTCTTGCCTGGAGAATCCCATGGACGGAGGAGCCTGGTGGGCTACAGTCCACAGGGTCGCAAAGAGTCGGACACAGCTGAGCGACTTCACTTTCATAAGTATCATTGTGATTGAAGCTATTGTGGACTTCCTTGGTGGCTCAGTAGTAAAGAATCCACTTGCCAATGCAAGGGACGCAGGTTTGATCCCTGATCTGGGAAGACCAGACCCCTGGAGAAGGAAATGGCACCCACTCCGGTATTTTTGCCTGAGAAATCCCATGGACAGAGGAGCATGGCAGGCTAGAGTCCATGGGCTTACAAAAAGCCAGACACAACTTAGTGACTGAACAACGGCAACAGTTGAAGCTCTTAAGAATCAAAAGGAATTTGCCCCGAGAACATTTCCCAGGTGGATTCCATTTTATGTTGTGATTCAGATTGACTGTGGAGAGTCAGGAGCCTTGTTAAGTCACCAGGACACAGAATCTCAAAATGCAACACACAGAAGATTAGTTCTAGCCTGTCTTGGGCTTCATAACATAGTTAATGAGAGTATGTTGAAATTGAGCCAGGTGGTTTAGTAATGTTCAAAGGGTCTTGATAGTCAATGATGCTTTCTAATGAGGCAAATTGGTTGTAAGAATTTGGGTATTTATCCAAGCCTGTCTGTGGTTAGAGTCAACTACCTCTTTTCTGTTTGTGTTACCTAAGGTAATTTTTTCAAGGAAAAGAGCCATAAGTACTTGCTAATTTATAGTGTTCATGTAAGGGGCTTCAGACAATAAAAGAATCTGTCTGCAATACTGGAGACCTGGGTTCGATCCCTGGGGTCAGGAAGATCCCCTGGAGAGGGGAATGGCTATACCCATTCCAGTATTCTTGCCTGGGAAACCCTCATGGACAGAGGAACCTGGTAGGCTACAGTCCTTGGGGTCTTTAAAAAGAGATGTGTATAAGAGACAGGGGGTGGGACTGGGTGGTGGGCACAGAACACAGCCCCGAGGCTGTGCACCCTGGCAGGTGGTCAGAGCATCTGCTCGGGATGTGAAGTCATGCTTTTGTGGATGTGCCATGGAGGAGCCTGAACTTCCAGCTGGCTTCCTCCTTCCCTAGGACCCTAGGGAGGAGGCTCTGGTTTCGGCAGAAGTAGGGGAAGGGTTGTTGCTGGTGGCCAGCCTGTGGCCGCCATGCTTTCTTCTCCTGAGTGGCTTCTTCTCCTGAGTGGCAGGCGTGTCACTGCAGCAATCAGACCGAGAGAGGGGCCAGACAGCCCTGTCCTGGTGGTAGTTCTGTGGAAGGTTCGGGGCCTTGCTTGCCCTTGCCATGTGTCCTAGCTGAAGTCAGAAGTCCTGTGATGTGCTCGTGTGCTCTGACACCTTTCCTGAAGGACGGCTCACCCTTTCCCCAGTGTGCTGGTGGGATTATTTGGGACCTGGCTTTTCCTTTCTCTTGATTTGTTTTATCTGAATACTCCCTCCCACCTTCTGTTATTATTATTGTTTGGCATTTTTTCATGAACTTTGTTCCTGATTTCCATTTTTTTTCCTTTGAACTTTTTAAAGTTTCCCCCCCTCAACTCCTAGGTGAACCCCTGAGCTCTCAAAGTGTTAGAAAATGTTAGTCGCTGTCATGTCTGATTTTTTGCAACCCCATGGATTGTAGCCCACCAGGTTCCTCTGTCTATGGAATGCTACAGGCAAGCATACTGGAGTGGGTAGCCATGCCCTCCGCTAGGGGATCTTCCCAACCCAGGGATTGAACCTGGGTCCTCCTGCATTGCAGGTGGATTCTTTACCATCTGAGCCAGAGGGAAGCGCTCTCAAGGCTCACTTTATTTTCTCAGCAGCTTCTTTGTTTCACTGATATGATCTCAGCCCATGAACATTAATCAACAGAAAACCAAATCCATCATCGCAGACGCTGCCATCGACATACCACTTGGGTCGTAGGCCTCCCCATCATCCTGTTCTATGAAGCGGGACTCAATTTCCCATAAGCAGAAGCAGAATGTCTATTTAAATACTACTGGCAAGGTCTGGGCAAGCTTCCTATTTATAGTAAAATCCTTTTTATAATGACCTCATAGATGGTGCCAGGAAATTGCTCATGGAGGGGTCAGGCCAAAGGCCAATAAAGACACGGTGTGAGCTTTACTTTAAAAAATTCCTTCATGAGCCTCTGGAATCCTCTGGAGAAGTGTGTTCATGGAGTCTATGACAATAAGCAGGGCCACCGGGATGGATTACTGTGGTAGAGACATTAAATGTAAGTTCAAAGGGAATTTCCGCTTTTATCAGGCCAATCTCAATACTTTTTATTGCTTTGGGCTTCCCAAGTAAAGTAATGGGTGAATCACATTGGCTTTAAAGAGATTTATGAAATATTTTATATGCAGAATTGGCTCTGGACTTCCTGGAGGCAGAGAAGTGTGATTAGAGACAGAGTCTCTGGGAACATTGATAACCCAGGGGGTGAATCCTGCTTCCTCCACATCTTAACTAGGCCCTGAAGCCAGCCCCTTCATCTCTTTGGGCTTCAGTTACCTCATCTGTCAGATGCTCCCTACTTCACAAAAATGTTGTGAGAATCAATGAAATAGTATGTGAAAAGCATCAGGGCAAGATATGTTACCCCTTGTAGTTGTCATATATGTCTGCTTTATCTTCTCAAAAAGTGCTTGAATGGGGGGCTAAGTGGGTAGGCACAACCTGTTGTTCCCTTCTCATGAAACAATCCTAGTCTTTACTTTCCTGTGTGTCTATGATTAGGACAATGTTGTACTTACTGTAATCGGGGTTCAAGTCCCTAGTTTAATACGGTGTTCTACCATGGTCTGTTGGTGGTAAGAGCTGTAAAGAATTATCTGGGCTTTCTGTTTTGTTTTTGGCTGCATAGGGTCTTAGGTGTTGTGCTCAGAGGCTTCTCTCCAGTTGTGGCTCATGGGCTCTGGAGCGTGTGGGCACTGTAGTTTGTGGTACACAGGCTGTCTAGTTGAGGTGTATGGGCTTAGATGCCCTGTGGCATGTGGGATCTAAGTTTCCCAACCAGAGATTGAACCCACATCTGCTGCATTGGAAGGCAGATTCTTATCACTGGACCACCCGGGAAGTCCCTTTCTGGGCATTCTTATACTCTATATTCTATGTCTTCATTTTGATAGATCACAAGGGCTATGGTATGTTGGAGAAAAACGAGATCCTTTGGTTGCTTACAGATTTTGTGAAAGGGGAGAAGTCTGACATAAAAAGGAGTCCCTAAGAAAGCAAGAAAGAAAAAGGTGATGAGACTGGGCCTCCTAAGAGGTTCGGTGTGATGCTATGCATGGAGTTCTTTGATCTCGCATCATGTAGGAAGCTACCTAAGTTGTGATTGGCATTTCCACATTTTATATCTAGTTCATACCAGTCATGAAACTTAGCTTTGGTTGACACTCAACCCCTCCATTTGAAATAACCCACTTCTTTCTGTTCATCTTTTGATTGATTTCCATGATAGTTGCTTAATGAAGAAACCCTGAGTTTGTTTGTTTCATAAACATACTTGGATTTCCTTGAGAGAGTTCTAAAAATGGTTAAGATGGCAATTGAGTGAAGAAGAAGAAGAAGAAGAAGAAAGGGACTTCCTTCTGGATTTGGGCAGTGAATTTCACAGGCAGAGTAAACTTTTTGCAGACATCCTGCTTTTTGGAGATTATTTGCAAAACCCTTCTGTATGACGCACAGCTGTCTTTGAGATGCAGCGACTGATGAAGAAAAACCCACATTCCTGGAGGCCACGGGGTGTGGCCCCCTTCTCTGTTTACCCCAGTCAGCCCCCACTTTCCTTGCAGAGAATTGTCTGCCTCCCTGAAATGAAAATCAATGACTTAGAAACTGATTAAACAATCCAAATAGCAACTGATAAATGGATTAACCCTCTATAATGTAATTCTGCGAGCTTTTGTCTTCCGCCTTCCCCAGGTAAGTTTTTCTATTCCTGGAGGCAAAGAAGAGGCATGGAGGAAGCAGAGGCCAGGGGGAATCATATTAAAGAGGGTGAATCCGTTTATCACTTACTGTCTGGATGGTATTTCTGCTCACATATCTGCTTCCTTTTACAGATTTGTACCCTACGGGACCCTGATTAATGTTAGCCAGTGAATAATGAAAGATAGTGGCAGACGTTGGAATTGGGGAGGAGGAAGTTACCCTTGTGGTTTAGGCTGATCCCATAAACAGAGAGACTTCTCTTCTTTGTCACAGACAGAGAGTGTTAATATGGCAAAGAAGTGTCCACAATAGGGATCGAAAAATAAGGAAAATGAAAGCATTTCTCCTCATACAAAGAACCTGTCCAAAGCTTTTAAACCAGCCCTTAGAAACTGAGCTTTCAGTGCTTGAGGACATGCGCTGTTTTCACAAGCTTTGTTTTGAAAAATCATGTCCCAAGATATTCCTTTGCTTTGTGTAAGGCCTTTCAGCAAGGGTGCCTTGTGAAAATCTTAAGCCTCAAGATATGCTCATTAACTCACCATTCACTCCATGTCTGATATGTTGTTTTTCAGTTGCTAAGTCATGTCTGACTCTTAGTGACCCTGTGGATTGCAGCACGCCAGGTTTCCCTGTCCTCCACTATCTCCCAGAGTTTTCTCCAGTTCATGTCCATTGATTTGGTGACACTGTCCAACCATCTCATCCTCTGCTGCCCTCTTTTTGCCTTTGGTCTTTCCCATTGTCAGAGTCTTTTCCACTGTGTTGAGTCTTTGCATCAAGTGGCCAAAGTATTGGAGCTTCAGCTTCAGCAACAGTCCTTCCAATGACTATTCAGGGTTTATGTCCAGTATGAGACTGAGCTAAGTGTCCAGTTCTGATTCTAGGGATCTGCTGATTAACTGTCCCGGGTGCTTTCCATAACCAATGAGTTTGGACTTTGGGGAGATGGATGGGGCTGAACAAGAGTGGACACCCATATACCTGCCAACATGTGTATCAGAGTCCCCAAGAGCATCTTCAGGGTCCTTCCTGGAATGATTCCCTCATCTTTGCTTCTTTGTTTTCCTTTTCAGAGACAGAAGGACTATTTCCTAAATAGGACCCTCTTTCCCTAGGTAGGGCAAGGCCTAGGTAGTGGCCTTTCTCTTTCCCTATTGTCATAGCACCACTGATGGTTGTCATCTGATGTTTGGACCCTGAGGGCCAGTTGTTCAGGGATGAGAGAGGTTCACTTGACTCGTAGGCTGTCTGGATGCTTCAGTGATCCAGGGATGCAATCAGAGGAGCAGGGTTGTTTCTCTACCAACACAGAACTGACAAATATTGCAAAAATCAAACTCAGCTGTGAATGGCTTGCAAGACATTAGTACCATTGAACTAAAGAAAATCATAAAACTTGGCCCAAGAAAACAGCCTGGTTGTAACCAAACCTCAGATTCTAAACCTCATATTCTTTCTGGAGCAGATTCAGCCACACCAGCAGGAGAAGAGGGGCCAGTGGAGACTCACTTTAGCCTAACACTGGATTTTTAAAAAAATGTTTCCACAGCCCAGAAAGGACCGGATGGGACAGTCATTCCCAATAACTACTGTGACTTCTGCTTGGGGGGCTCCAACATGAACAAGAAGAGTGGGAGGCCGGAGGAGCTGGTATCCTGTGCAGACTGTGGACGCTCTGGTGAGTGTGGCCCCTTCTCTCATTGCGTGCCTGTAGACCAGGACCTCTTCCACTCTCATTCCTCTGCCATCTTGTCGGGGACAGGGACTGAAGGGTGGGTCCAGAGGTGATGGTGGTGATTTTTCGAGTGCATGGGGGATTTTCAGGTTATTTTGACTGTTTCTTCCTTCTTGAGTCTTAAGAACTAAAATCTGTGCTCTGGGATCCAGGGAAAAGGGAAAGAAGAAGGGGTGGGCTTGTGTCTGCCGGCCTCTCCATGAGGTGGATATTTCTTGGTGTGTGTTGTTATGGACGACGGTGAGACAGTCTGGAAACAGCCAGAGACAGAGGCAGTGTGCTTCCTGTATCGGGTGATGTGCATGTCACAAAAAGACGTGTTTGTTCTGTGGAAGTGCCCGGGGCAAACCGGAAGAATGCGGAGACATGAATGTTGAGAGAGCTGCCACACCTGGAGTTGTGGGGGAGTCAGAGACCCCTAGGCTTCTGGGTAGCAGCATAAATACCACCTCCATTGGCCACTCATCCCATTTCTCATGTGGAAAACCAAAGACAGCCTGGTAGATCAAGGAGGCAAAAGGGCAGGTGTTCTTAGGACTCTTCTGGAGTAGGCTTGGGATGTTTTGAATTTTCATCTTTAATCTATTCAAGGACTAAACCTGGGTTTGTTCTTTCGTTCTTAAAATGAGTTCAGTCTTCAGGCTTTTGTTTTGCTTTTTTCATGCTGGATCATGGTTGGCTTTTCATGTTGTTTTGTTGTAATGAGGCTCAGGTGCAAGGCAGGGAGGAAAGTTTCAGCCTCATCTTTAGTCTCATCTGCTGACTAGTAGATGAAATTCAGTTCTGCTGGATGGTTGGTTCCAGCAGCTGGGAGTCATGGCTCCTTCCTACTTTTCTACCCAGCATCTGTTCAACTCCTAGTCCTGAGAGAGGGCCTGAGATGACCACACCTGGCTTTGCTATAGCAGCTCGATTCTTCCCTGGCTCTGTCCGCAGACGTTAGCTTTTAGTCCTTTAATATTTGGTTTTGGATTTTTTAAGGTTTAAGACGGCAAATCAGTAACTGGAAGAGCACTGTGGTTTCCACTGCACACAACCCCCCACATTTAACGCTTAAGGACCCTGACAGGGTGGCCCATCTATGCAATTCTGTCAGTTCCTTTACCTGGCAAATGTGATACCTAATGTTGAACTTTTTATTCTTCTGGTGCCAGTTTAGACAAGGGGGCCCATGTGATCGTGGACTCTGGGATTTAGACACTCAAAAATGAGCAAACTCAGAAAGAAAACGAAGCAAATGAAATTCAGTGCAGCATTTTTAAAGAGAAAGCCATCAGACAAAATCTCTACCACCAGAAGCAGAGTTACTTGGTGGCGAGATAGTCTAGTCAGAATTGTATGGACTGCTGTGGGTTGAGGGTGGGTTAGAGAGGGCAGCTTCAGAATTCTCAGTGAAAACTGCTGAGATGTCCACTCTTCCTTTCCTACAAAAGATGGGGTACTTGAATGTGAGCCATGGGGGACCAGAAGTGGGGAGCTGGTTTTTCCTCTCCAAAGCCTGTCTCTCCCACAGCCTTAACTCAGCCTATTCTTCCCAGGATCTGTCTGTTATGTGACCCAGGGGGTCGTTTTATACCAGCCTAGGTGTTCTCATTGCATTCGCCAAGGATTAGTTTTGGTGGATAATTTAGTCTAGGTCTGACTCTGATGTTCCTGAAATAGTTGACACCTGGGGAATAAACAGGTGGCATTAGCTCATGGGATATGCTTTGTGAAGGCAGGTGGGTGAATACTTCTCTAGGGCCTCCCTGGAGTCCTTCCAAGGAAGAGTGTGGAGCTCGGGAAAGCTGTCTTTTCCTTCCCATCTACTCCACTACCTACTTTTCCTGGGAGAAAAAATGAGATCCCTGAAACTGACACTGGAAGTGGAGCCTTGTGACCTCAATAGGGGGCAGTCCTGGGGCCTATTTAGAACATGAAAGAGTTTGTACCCAAGTTTTATAGATTTCAGGATACTGTCCTTTATTCAGCTTTGCCACCCCTAGTTCCCACTTTCTGAGTGCTCTGAGTTAGACTGAATAACCCCAGACTTTCTGGAGTAACTTAGACCTAGGTGTGTTTAAGAGCTGGAGCGTGCGTTCACGTGCCTGCATGCCCGTGTGCACACATGCGTGTTTGGGAATGTACATGTGTGTGGGTGCAGGACACAGACATGTCCTCCAGGGGTAGGCAAAATGAGAGGCTCTTTGAATACTTACCACTTATCAGACTTTCCAACTTCTTTTCACTTTCGTGCAAATGAACTACATGTTGTAAGGGCAGAATTGAAAGGGTTTGGGAAGAATGGGATTAGACACGGGTAAAAATAAAAATAAAATGGATGGAGGCTTAACCACCTTGACCGGGTTATCTGACAGTAGTACCTTTGTAAAGCTGACTGTCAAAATGAAGGACAAACATTGTGCAAAGAAACGCCAACTGAAAACACCAAAGAAATACCAACCAGGCTTAAAAACCACCAAGAAAACTCATTGTCTGGGGCGGGTGGAGCGAGCGTGCATGTGAATGTGTGCCTTCGAAGAGAAGAAAGAAAAAGATCGTGGTTGAATCTGGCGCTATCAGAGCTGCGGACAAATATACTGTAGTAGAGATGATGCCTTTCTGGGGAGGGGAGAACCCTTTTCCTTGGAAATGTTGGCTTTGTCCTCTTACCCCAAACCCCTGTCACCAGGTGACGCACCCAGTTAATCCCTTTGGTGTGGAATGATGTATGATCTTGCTACTAAGAATAACACTGTAATAATGTAATAAGAATATTAATAATGCTGTCTGTTGCTTAACCCATGTGCTGATATATTCATCATACATGTCAGCTCATTTGGGAGGAGAAGGCAGGAAGGAGAAGGAGGCAGCGGCCGCAGCACGCACCACGGAGGACTTATTCGGTTCCACGTCAGAAAGTGACACCTCAACTTTCCACGGCTTTGACGAGGACGATTTGGAAGAGCCTCGCTCCTGCCGAGGACGTCGCAGTGGCCGGGGTTCGCCCACAGCTGATAAAAAGGGCAGTTGCTAAACGCACGGGACAGACTCTCTGGGCAATTAGCCATCACCCTGTGACTTTGGTCATTGTTCTGGTTCTTTTTTTTTTTTTTAAGTGAAAGACAGTTTAGATTTTCCCTTCATCCTGGCTTTTTCCTCTCACCTTCCACACGTTCCTCCCCTCCTTTCCTTCTATTTAGGGTACGTACAGCAGAAGCACAAACTACTGAAAGGAAGCAGAACAAAAGAGCAGAATTAACAGTCCTCAGAGAACGGCCTTGTGATGTACTATTTATTTTCCATAGATATGGGAAGTTAGGTGGATTAGCTCTTTTTGGGGGGGGAATCTTTTTGACATGAGCAGAGTTGATTTCCTCAGTTTCCCTATTTATTGGCAAAACGAAGAGAGGAGGAACATTGGGTTTGGAAACAGAGAACCAATAATGTCAAAAAAATGATTATTTATATATTCTAGCTAATATTAGTAGACCTCCTTTTTTTGAGACAGAGAGGGAGAGAGAAGGGAAATCCAATAAATGAAAGTAATATTCCATGTAGAAGAAAGCCTCTGTGGGAGGATTGATCCAAGGCGACCCCATCAGGAGGAGGTCCTCGATTGGAGAGGGTGGCGCCATCTGTACCCCATGGAGTCGGCGGCTCCCCACAGCAGGCCCCTCCCCACTTCTCCTCCTCGACCTTCCCATCTTCCTCCCTGTTTGCAAGAACGTGTCAGCAGCTCCTGGGAAGCCGGGCCGCCCCTGTGTGGCTTCCGTCCAGTGCCTGGGCCCCAACCAGCAGCTCCTGCAGGATCCTCTTCCTCCATCAGCAGAGCTGCTGTTTTGTTGTTGCTGGTTTTTTCCTCGCCTTCCTCCTGGCAAAGAGCGATTTCCAAACTCAGGAATGGACTCTGAGCAGAAAGTCATGGACTCAGCAGTGACAAAACCACCTGAGGCTGTGCTCATGGAAGAAAGAACGTTACCTCACCGTCGAGTTCCCTCTCCCCTCGCCCCTGTCTAAAAACATATAAATACCCATTGGATGATCGAGTCTCCCGTATTTCTTCTATTTTTTATAGTGCCCTCCAGGCACTTTGTTTTATGTTTCCAATAGCACCTCCTGAAATAAACCAAAGCAACACTTGCTCAAGGCCCCTGGGGTGATGAAGACCATCCACCTGGTTGCCAGTCCCAAGGATAACAGCTGTGCGGTCCTTGTCCAAAGGTATGTCCTGGCTGACTTGTCTTATAATAAGGGAATACCATCCTAGTTGTTTTGTTTTCTTTATGTTTTTCCCTCTTTCTTTTTTCTTTTCCCCTCTTCTAACTTGTCTTTTGTTTTTCTGGGTTTGGACCCCCTTACTCATGTGGGAATGGCCCCTGGAGCATCTTTCTACCCAGCCATCTACTGTCTGCGTGTGCATGCATACTTATGTGGGCCGGGGCCTAGGCGTGGGATATGAGTCTTGCTTGGACCCTAGGGGGCTCCGTGTGGAGAATGGGGGGTTTCAACTGCAAGAGAAATGGCTGGGGGAGTGCTTGGCTAACTGCCTCCTTTGGCTACGCCTGGAAGCAGAACCCAGGGAACTGAGGTTGGAGTTGGCTGCTGTCCTGGTGTAGCAGTGAGGGGACTGCATGTCTAGGGTGGAATTCTTTGCTCTAGGTGCCAATTAAAAGAAGATCTCTGATTAGGTACAACATTTAACCCAGTTGATGTGAAGATTCTGAATTCCCCCCTAAGCGTGGTCAGGGTCTCCGGCCTTCCTGAGAGTGTAGGTGCAGAGACGTAGGCACTGCCCCTTGGCTTGGGTTGGGAGACCTTAGAGGCCACCCAGGCAATAGGCTGTAAGTGTCTGGAAGGATCTGCTTTGACAGTCCAGCCTTTGCAAAGCTTCATGAATTAGACCTCTCATTAAACTAATATACCAACCCAACAGAAGCAAGGACCAAGCAAAGAAACTCACAAATGGACTCTTTCTGCTTCCCTTTCTGGTAGCCTGAGACAGAAAGGGCTTCCACTTTTCTCCCGCTTTAAATACGTAAGTGCTTTCCTGGGCATTTGTGCTCAGTAGTGAGAGAATGAGAGTGACTACCTCACCCACTTGGGAGATAGTCTGCCTTATCTGTATGTGGCCCTGTTCTTAGAAAACACAGCATAAACCTCCAGTGTTGTAATATTCCTGCATGCTCACATGGGAAAAAGCCAGCGTAGCTGGTTCCAGTTGGTTTCTGCCGAGGGGCTTACAACCTGCTCTTGCTGTCGTTCTTCACCCCTTTACTTCATCTGTTGTGTTACTTTGACTCGGGCATTGGATTCATAACTTATAACTTGCTCCCACTGGTAAAATATGAGCTTCTACACTAATAAAAATGTATCCAACCAATCTATATGGTCATTTGAAATCTTGTAGTTGCTTGTAGTCCTGAAATTCTCAGTGACAGCTTGACTTTGAACTTGAAATTAAAAAAAAAAAAAACTCACATAAAGCAAATTGTGAAAGTTTATCTAATTTCAGAGTCTAGCTTGGGGTTCTGAAGGGGAACCATGAATGAACTGTCTAAACAAACTCCCATGCAGAGATTTATCTGAGGATGGCTATTGCTCACCTATTTGTTTTACTGGCGTAACTTGATCTTCAGTGTCTCTTGTTTAGGGTGGTAGATGTCCTCATCTTTCTTGGTATAGCAAAGGTGAATGTAATCATGCATCTTAGCATTACTTGAGTACCTTATCTCATCTTGCTTATAGTATCAGAATTTACAATCTTTAAAAAAAAAAAACAAACAGGAAAAGAACCGGAAGGGACTTTGAAGATGATCAAGTTCAAGTCCTTCACTTTTCATTGGGAAAGATCAACCCAGAGAGACTGAGTTACATTCGAGAGAAGGAAATGGACATTGCTTGGAGGCAGATGTCTTAAGGGGAATGAAGAAAACTCTACAAGGGAGCTTAGGAGGAGGAAGCTGGCTGTCCTGGCTTTCCAAGTGCCTTGATAGTCGATGTTATAGTTTATCCTCCTTTCTTTATATAGCAATGGCAAACCATTTATATGCCAGGCCTTGTTCTGTTTTCCCTGGAACTGTTCATTTAATCCTTTTGACTACCTGTAAGGTAGGTGCTTGTATTACCCACAGTTTACCGATGAGGAAACTGAAGATTAGTAATTAAGGAATGTTCTTGAAGTCCCAGAGCTAATAAGGAGCCAGATTTTGATCCTTGGCAACCCAACTCCAGCACTATACTATTTACTTTTAATATTGTTCTGCATTGCTCCTTGTATGTTTCATATATGAAATATAGGTATATATAGATATATCTCTCTTCCTTTTTCTCAGGTCCACTGAGAACTTTAAAAGGTAATCAGTCTTATTAAAAGCAATTTCAAAACTGATGAGTAAGCAGTTAGATCCCCCAAAGATAATTCCAATTAAAATTCTGTGCACGACTTTATAGAGAGCTCATCTTCTAAACTACCATTTCTAGACATTCCCTCCTGATGCCTATTAGGGACAAAGATCTACTTTCTTGCAACCTCAGAAATTGCAAGAGTTGTGTGAGTAGTCAGCACATCTATTGTTTTGTTGTTGCTTTTGTTAAGTATCGATATTCAAATATTAGTACAAAATAAATTAGAGTCAACAGGATGAAAATGGCCTGATTAATTTTCTCTGTCCTCAGCTCAGTAAATGCCACCCCAAATCCTTCAGAAATGTCACCTAATTTTCTGAATCCTAGCCCAAAGATAGGAGAATCAAATATAGTAGAACCTTCTAAATTTGTTGCAACATACAAAACCCCTGGGGGGAACTCTTTTTGTAAAGGTGATTATTGTTGTTGTCTACCTGTTATTTTTTCCTACCTAGGACAGTCTAATCCTTTGCATCTGTTACTGAGACTATGTAGAGAGCAGACCCTCTAATCACTATTAACACTGGGAGTGGGAAATTTGCATTTAATTTTTTTAAAGGTACTTGAAAGTCACTAATGCGATTTGCTACTGGTATTTTAGAGAGAAAGATTTAATAAAAACATGATGTTCACATCAATAGTATCCCTTTAAGTCTTCCTGCTTACCTTGCATCTCTCTTTGCACCTAATGGGCTGCAGCCTGGTATTGCCTTTATATAGCACTTGAGGGAACACAAGATCATTACTCAGGGAGAGAACTAAAGGCTGTTTGGAGGTTCTCACTTCATGGTGGAATAAAATTAATTAATATTATCGCAATATGCCTCCTGTTACGTCTGATGAATATCATCTTGAACTTGTACTTAAAGTTTGAGCAGACTCATGTGTTAGGAATTTTTCTATGGGGGATTTTGTTGACTTCTGGAAGTGAAGTTACTTGTGCCATGTATTTTCTAGTGAGGCATTTTTTTGAGCAGAAGCCTAGAGTAGAAAAGTCTGAACTCATTCCCTTTGTGAGTTTGTTTCCATGAATCTCTGCCATGGTTTCTCTATCCCTAGGATATGGACATTCCTTGTGTGTGTTAGTTGCTCAGTCACGTCTGACTCTTTGCAATCCCATGGACTGTAGCCTGCCAGGCTCCTCTGTCCATGAAATTCACCAGGAATGGATACTGGAGTATTCTCCAGGCAGGAATACTGGAGTGGGTAGCCATTCCCTTCTCCAGGGGATCTTCCCAACCCAGGGATCGAATCCAAGTCTCCCACGTTTTGGACAGATTCTTTACCATCTAAGTCACCAGGGAAGCCCTGGACATTCCTTACCCTATCACAATACATAATCAACATTACCTAACCATGATTCTTCAGACAACCCCATGAGATAAAGTAGATTTTCTTTATACCCATTTTGCTGATGAGGAAACTAAGGTTTGATTAGGTTAAATGACTGGTCTGAAGTTCCAGGGTCAGTAGGTGGTGTCTCAGTCTCTCTTGAGTACGATCATTCAAGGGCTTTGAGGTCTTTCACTCAAGACCTCATTGGATTGAAAGGAGGCATCTGATGCTGTAAAAACCAAACCAAATCAACCCAAACCAAATCCCAGCCTATTATCCCCTTAGAATCCTGTTGAGAGGTGGCAGTGTCTAAGTTCTCATGAACTTCCCCAAAGAACTGAGGTTGACTGATGGTCATTGTGATTGCTGGTGGTGACATTGGAGTCGGGTAGGTGGAGGGGTGAGGTGGCAGGGAGTGAAGACCTCAGACTCTGTTTCAGTCACATACCCAAGTACTTCTAACACTGAAACACTGAATTATATGATTCTGTTGTGCTTAATAAAAGTGATTTCTGACCATTTACTCAAAATAGGAAAAACCGTATAGGGAAAATCGTTCAACTTGATTGATTTATAAAACAGCTGAGAATGACAGAAGATCCTTGTCAGAACTAAATTATTGGCTAAAAAGCATTTGCAATTGGTTTTCAAAGTGTTTTAACACTGGCCCTTCGCCAATAACCAAGACTTAATTTTTTTTTTTTAAGTTTTGAAATAGTGTTCATACTTACAAACTTGCACAAGTAATACAAAGATTTTCCATATACTCTTCACCCAGATTCTTCAATTAACCGCAGTACAATGATCACAACCAAGGAATTCACATTGATGCAGTATTACAATCTACAGACTCTATTCATGATTGATTTACTCCATTATGAGTGACTCAGACATTTTGCCTTTAAGCTGAAGTTTAAGCTAGTATGTAGAGTATAATATTTTCATTCATTTAGTGGCTAGGGACTGAGTAATAGCTCAGCCTTGTGAAGGATAGGATGAAATTAAACACAGGGTCAATGGATTTATTTGGAATCTAGCTGGGCAAACTAGATATTAGTAAGTAGTTAAAAACATATAAGAGTTTCATGGGACGGTATGTGAGTATTTTTCCTGTGAATCACAGTTGTCAGGGAGATTTTCTTGGAGGAAGTCATCCAGATCAACAAAGAGCTGTAGCTTGACTATTGCTATTTAATCTGTAGGCAAGGGTGTCTGTTGTGAGAGAGAATGAAGATCGTGCTGAATAAAAAGCAAAACTGGGAATCACAGCCTGAAACGTAAAATGGCAAAAATCACAGTATTTTTAAAAAGTGCTTATATATTGTTCTTTAACATTTGTCCATGTATGTCCCTAGCATTAGTGCTTATCAAAACATATTGTGATTTTTTGGTAGTCTTTCTCATCACACAGATGGTGTGTTTCCTTGAGGGCATAATGATGTTATGCATGTCCCTCGGACAGTACCCGACACCATTGTGCCATAATTGTTTGTTGAGATAAACAGAACGGAGCAACGTTTCTGAGCTAACTAGTGGAAAGATTTAGCGTCTCCTTCTATGCACAGTGGATGCTCAAGAAATTTTCAGGGTAGCCATTCCCTTCTCCAGGGGATCTTCCCAACCCAGGGATCGAATCCAAGTCTCCCACGTTTTGGACAGATTCTTTACCATCTAAGTCACCAGGGAAGCCCTGGACATTCCTTACCCTATCACAATACATAATCAACATTACCTAACCATGATTCTTCAGACAACCCCATGAGATAAAGTAGATTTTCTTTATACCCATTTTGCTGATGAGGAAACTAAGGTTTGATTAGGTTAAATGACTGGTCTGAAGTTCCAGGGTCAGTAGGTGGTGTCTCAGTCTCTCTTGAGTACGATCATTCAAGGGCTTTGAGGTCTTTCACTCAAGACCTCATTGGATTGAAAGGAGGCATCTGATGCTGTAAAAACCAAACCAAATCAACCCAAACCAAATCCCAGCCTATTATCCCCTTAGAATCCTGTTGAGAGGTGGCAGTGTCTAAGTTCTCATGAACTTCCCCAAAGAACTGAGGTTGACTGATGGTCATTGTGATTGCTGGTGGTGACATTGGAGTCGGGTAGGTGGAGGGGTGAGGTGGCAGGGAGTGAAGACCTCAGACTCTGTTTCAGTCACATACCCAAGTACTTCTAACACTGAAACACTGAATTATATGATTCTGTTGTGCTTAATAAAAGTGATTTCTGACCATTTACTCAAAATAGGAAAAACCGTATAGGGAAAATCGTTCAACTTGATTGATTTATAAAACAGCTGAGAATGACAGAAGATCCTTGTCAGAACTAAATTATTGGCTAAAAAGCATTTGCAATTAGGTTTTCAAAGTGTTTTAACACTGGCCCTTCGCCAATAACCAAGACTTAATTTTTTTTTTTTAAGTTTTGAAATAGTGTTCATACTTACAAACTTGCACAAGTAATACAAAGATTTTCCATATACTCTTCACCCAGATTCTTCAATTAACCGCAGTACAATGATCACAACCAAGGAATTCACATTGATGCAGTATTACAATCTACAGACTCTATTCATGATTGATTTACTCCATTATGAGTGACTCAGACATTTTGCCTTTAAGCTGAAGTTTAAGCTAGTATGTAGAGTATAATATTTTCATTCATTTAGTGGCTAGGGACTGAGTAATAGCTCAGCCTTGTGAAGGATAGGATGAAATTAAACACAGGGTCAATGGATTTATTTGGAATCTAGCTGGGCAAACTAGATATTAGTAAGTAGTTAAAAACATATAAGAGTTTCATGGGACGGTATGTGAGTATTTTCCTGTGAATCACAGTTGTCAGGGAGATTTTCTTGGAGGAAGTCATCCAGATCAACAAAGAGCTGTAGCTTGACTATTGCTATTTAATCTGTAGGCAAGGGTGTCTGTTGTGAGAGAGAATGAAGATCGTGCTGAATAAAAAGCAAAACTGGGAATCACAGCCTGAAACGTAAAATGGCAAAAATCACAGTATTTTTAAAAAGTGCTTATATATTGTTCTTTAACATTTGTCCATGTATGTCCCTAGCATTAGTGCTTATCAAAACATATTGTGATTTTTTGGTAGTCTTTCTCATCACACAGATGGTGTGTTTCCTTGAGGGCATAATGATGTTATGCATGTCCCTCGGACAGTACCCGACACCATTGTGCCATAATTGTTTGTTGAGATAAACAGAACGGAGCAACGTTTCTGAGCTAACTAGTGGAAAGATTTAGCGTCTCCTTCTATGCACAGTGGATGCTCAAGAAATTTTCTTGGCAGAAAAGTTGAAGCCATAGCTGGACACACAGCATCCATTGGTCAAGTGAAGGAGGTAAATGAGAGCCAGAGGCAGTGGTGGTGGGGGGTGGGGGAGGGAGAGAGAATGAGGACATGAAGATGGGGTGAGGGGCAAGTAGGAGATCTGTGGAGTGATGGAAAGTAAGCCTCCTTCAGGCGGCTGAGAGCGGAAGACAGGTGTACCAGGTGGCCCACACTGGCCACACTGAGGTGTTCCCAGTGGCCCACATTGGCCCAGAAAGAGAAAATGGATGTGGGAGCAAAAAGTTGGGAACCAACCAGCTACTTTCTAGGTGGCTTAATTAGGGTAGAAGAAGAATGTGTGTGTGAGTGTGTTTGTGTGTGTGTTGGGGGGTCAAAGGTAGAAATTTGAGGAAATGGAAAGGATGTGGGGTATGGTTACGAGACAGACTCACCAGGCAAGAAATGAAACAAGGCTGGGTGGGTGGGGATCTGGGCCATTGGGGAAAGGACTGGAAGACTCCTGGCAGAGTGTGCAAGTCTGATGGATGCCCAACTTGCAAACGCTCTCTGGGGGCTCTGGAGAAAGTCCAGCTGGTTCTGTTACTGGACTGAAGGGGCTGGAGGAGATAGAACAGTGAAGAGATGAGCACAGGGGAGGGTGAGGAGGGGAGTCTGGGAAGGGACAGCAGAGAAACAGATCCAAGAAGGGGGCAGTGGGATGGGATTCAGGAACAGGGGTGTAGGGAGGGCTTGGCGGCAGGTGGAAATGAGGCCCTTCTCAGTCTCCCTTTAAAAGCATCGGTGGATGGATAGAGTCCTGGCTTTGGAAGTGCATCAAATCCAGTCCTGTACATCTGACCAGTGATGCCTTGGGTACCAGAGTGATGGGGGATGGGAAGGGGAGGTGCAACTTGGAAGAGGCTGAGCAGCTCATTTGTTTTTTAGCTCATTAGATTTTGAACTTTCTTCCCTGCTGGCTTGGCTGCTTTACAGTTGAACCCTCCCCTCCTCTCACCACTCAGAGTGAGCTGGACACCATGGGGAGACCCATCTCTGCCCTCAGGAACTGCTTCTTGGGGTGAAATGTGATAGTCCTTGGTTTTATTGCTTATTCCTTTGTGCCGACTACTCCATTCCAAAGACCAAAATAACCTGGCAGACTTCATTTCAGCTAGAAGCAAAATCCTTGCCCGGCTGGTTCCCATCCAGGCTAAAGGGACCCACCTGGTTTGAACTGCCACCACGTTCCAAGGCTGACTCAGGGGATCACTGGGCTAGTTGAGGACTGGAACAGATATCTTGGCTTGATTTTCTTTGACACCCTGGGGCAGGACTGGGGATGAGAGTGTACGCATGAAGCAGTGTCCTTTTCACCTTAGACCAAATGGGGCACCCGTTGGGCTTTGCTGTGACTACTACTGGTCCTGTACCATAGATACTACTCATTTCCATTTAAGTGACAGGTGACAGATGACAGATTCTATCATAATGGTCCTTCTGGAGTATTTCCACAGGGAAAAGATCGTTTCATTTCTAAGTAGAGGAGAAAAAAGTAAAGTGAAAGTGAAGTCACTCAGTATGTCCGACTCTTTGCGACCCCGTGGACTGTAGCCTACCAGGCTCCTCCGTCCATGGGATTCTCCAGGCAAGGATACAGGAGTGGGTTGCCATTTCCTTCTCCAGGGATCTTCCTGACCCAGGGATCGAACCTCGGTCTCCCACATTGCGGGCAGACGCTCCACTGTCTGAGCCACATTTTGCTAACACGCAGTTTTGCCTGCTACACCACCTAGGAATTAAAAATCCAGCCACGCCCTCTGTTTCTCGTGTCATTCTGTGGTCCAGGAGCAGCTGATCTTTCCTGTTCCTGGCTGATGTTGAGCTGCTGGTGTCGAATGAAGGCACGAGGGACAGCTAGTCTGGTGCTCATTGTGCACAGTGTGGCCTCATTCGTGTGGCAAATTAGTTGTTTCCGTTTTTTTTTCCCCCCAATTCATTTCATTTCCACCACTTCCTTAAATTGAAATCTTTCTTTTATAGGCAGTCCTGTGCTGTTGTTTTTTGTTTTATCTTTCATTGCCTTTCCCTCTGCAGTCAACACTCTGACCTGGAGACGCCGGCATCCTTCAAGCAAGCCGTACCTGAAGAAGGTGGAGAGAAGCCACGAGAATCAGCACCTCCTCTTCCTCTTCCTCCTCCTCCTCTTCCCTTGCCTGGCCCCCTCCTGCGCATGTGTTTCCGCCAACACAGGAGCCTGGATTGTGGACAAGCCTCCGGCGCAACTCAGCTCGGCTCAGAGAAGTCTCGGGAATGGCCTCACTTTGTGCAATAAGAAGAGTTTTTTTAAAAATTCGCCATTACATTTTTTTTTTTTAAAGTGTCTGTGAGAAAATATCCAGGTCAGACTGGAATCGCTCTACCGTAGAAATAACTGAACACAAACAGAATTACAGGGAAAAAAAAAGACTTAACTATTTTATTTATTTCAATATTTAAAAGAAAAGGTGCTGACGTGGCACAGTATTTTTGTTTAAAGTACCTTCAACTTTAAAAGTTAAAAGCAATTTTTGTGAAGACATGAAAATCAATAGAGGACTTACGTAAAATAAAGACTGCATATTAACTCTAAGGAAAAATACCCCACATTTTTAATAAGAGAATAAAGATCAACTCTGCTCTCTCAGGCTTTTTAAAAAGCCATTCATGTATGTTCTTTAGGTATTTTTATTTCTGCAAGTTGGAAGTGGTAAGTGAGGAGTGATCAGTTTTTTTTTTTTCCTTCTTCAAAAGTCTATTGAAAGTGTTTGATTATGTGTTAAGATTTGACTGAAATAAATTAGCCACAAGGGCTATCAGCAGTCTCTCCGCTCCCCCCTAAAACAGTCAAACAAACAAACTCTCCCCTCACCCCAGGCAAGCCCCATTTATCTGATGTCAAGAAGCAGCCTGCCTCCTGGTTATCGTGTCTGATGAGGCCTAGTTCTGAAAGGAATTCCATCTAGCAATTAAATATATCTCTGCAAGTTCAACAGATTTAAACACAGACAGCTTTGTTTAAAATAACCCAGTGAAGAAAGAGAAAGAGAGGAGGAAAAAAGAGAACAAAAAATAAGCATTTGCTGGGATGATATTGAGTCCATTCCCTAACAACTCCTAGAGGGGACTTGCAAAGGGAGCCTTCTGCTGATCTGGCTTCTAGATGTCCCCAAGGGCGAGGAAGGCCAGCCTGACGGATGGAAAGCTCACATTCAGTTGCTGATGGGGAGAAAGGCGGGTGAGCTGCCCTTTTATGGCCATGTTAGTGGACGTGAATGTGACCTATGAAACACATTCAACACTGTGTCTGCGGCCTAGTGAAGGAGCTGGGGTGAGTGGCTGGGCCACCGGGTTTTGCTCCCGGTCTTATATATTCAGGCTCTTGAGTTTCCCTCACTGCTAAGCAGTCATAATAATCAATGTACCGTCTAACGCTGGATATTCCTCTCAGGAAAAGTCTTGGGTGACAGTGTTAGTGGGATGGTTCTGAGCCTGAAAATATCTCTTTCACCTTAGCGAGGGGAGTTGGAGGGGCACAGAATTCTTGCCAGTCCGTTCAAGGCCAGTCCCTGGGGGAGATCACCAAAGTATCTTTTTTCTTTTTTTAAAGCATTTTGTTGTCCTTTCTGTGACATTTTCTGATAGAAAATGTCCTTTATCAAAATGATAATTATAATAATCCACTCTCCAACCAACTCCCACAAGTTATAATATGCGTAGAATTGTGATAAAGTTTTGCATAATGTAGGGTTTGTATCAAGTTTGTGTAAGTTTCGGTTAAAATAAAAGCCTGTTTCCAATGCTCCTATAGCATCTCTGTAAATGTTGCTTTTCCATCCTCATCCTCCATGAGTTCAACTTTCACACTGGCCTATAGTAGGGGCTCCTGAAAGGATTCTGCCCGTTTGCATGCCCAGGATCTGTTGAGCCCCATTGTTTTGTTTAGAAGCACAGTCCAGAACAGAGGCTGCCACTGGCTTGGCTGACAGGTGGTGACTTGGAAAGTGAACGATGTCCAGGGTTGGTACCAGCATCCGAGCTTTGAGTCCAGAGTTGCTGTTACCCACCCACCATCACCACAGCCACCGCCACCCTCTCCATGGCCAAAATGGAGCTATGGAGAGCTTGGTTATGTGTACTGACCTAAGATACCCATCCAATGTTGCTGTCACACCCTGTGCTAAGATAGTTTTGCACAATAATGAACGATGTAGTGTGTGCTTGGGAAAAGCTGAGAGGTTAATGCTTCCACTTCCTGGAAGGTAGTGGTGTAGCCTCCCCAAGCTGCCAGTTGGCACAGCTGTAAACCTGCCCCCCACCCAAGATAAGTATCTCCTTGAGTGTGGAGGTGGGCACTTCTCTGATGGGTCCTCTAGGTCAGAGTGAACCAAGCCAGCCTCTCAGGCCAGATTTGCCCCCTGAGCGTTGCCAGCTCACACACAGGCCAGATGGAGATGGAACAGGACACTATGATGCTGCTGCTAGCATGTTCCATCTTCCTTTAGACATTATGGATTTTATACATTTCTCTAGCAGTAAAAAGGATATTCCCCCCGATATAGGGTTTTCTTTTTACTGTGGGTGAAATATACATGATATTAAATTTACATTTTAACTTTTTGAAGTGTATGGTCAGTAGCATTAATTACATTCACATTATTGTGCAACCATTCCCACCATCCATCTCTAGAACTTTTTCATCTTTTTCAACTGAAGCTCTATATCCATTAAACACTGTCCATTTCCCCCTCCCCAGCTCCTGTCAATCACCATTCTACTTTCTGTCTCTATGAATTGGATTATTTGAGGTACCTCATCTAAGTACAATCATACAGTATTTGTCCTTTTTGCCAGACTTGTTTCTCTTAGCATATCTTCAAAGTTCATTCATGTTGTATTCATGTCATGAATTCATTTCTTTTTTTAAGACTAAATACCATTCCACTGCATGTATATATTACATTTTCTTTATCTGTTCATGTTTATAGATACTTGGAGTAGAAGTTTTGATCATTTATTACACACTACCCACTTCCTGTGTGTTCATGCTAAATCCCTTCAGTTGTGTTCGACTCTTTGTGACCCCATGGACTGTAGCCCACCAGGCTCCCCTGCCCATGGGATTCTCCCGGCAAGAATACTGGTGTGGGTTGCCATGCCCTCCTCCAGGGGATCTCCCCAACCCAGCGATCAAACCTGCATCTCTTATGTCTCCTGCATTGGCAGGCAGGTTCTTTCCCATTAGTGCTCCTGGGAAGCCCACCCACTTCCTACAGTGACTCAGATTTGAGATGCCTAAATTCAGAGGTTACTGAGGGATTTAAATATCTTCTTAGGAGGGAAGTGATTGCACCTGAAATTCTTCTACTTTGTACCCTAGAAGAGGGTACTTTGCCTCTGAAGGGCAAATACTTTCTACCTAAAGTGTGTTTTGTGTTAGTGCTAAATCGCTTCAGTCATGCCTACTCTTTGTGACCCCTCAGACTGCAGCCCGCCAGGTTTCTCTGTCCATGGGATTCTCCAGGCAAGATTACTGGAGTGGGTTGCCATTTCCTTCTCCAGGGGATCTTCCTAACCCAGAGATCGAACCCACATCTCTATTGTCTCCTGCACGGGCAGGCAGGTTCTTTCCGCTAGCCCCACCTGGGAAGCCCATATAAAGTGTGTTTTACTTCATGACCAAAGGCTTTCTCTGTAGAGACTGTCTTTGGGATGCTCGTAGGGACAAGATATCTAGCATGGAGCTGTAAATAAGGACAGAGGAGACCCCACAGATCTAATGTCTCTAATGGCAAGTCATGAGGCAGAGATTGCCTTTTCTAAATGCCTGACAGTTATTGGCAAAGTACGTGTATGCTTTCGGTCTGTTGGTGGTCACTGACCAGGAGGGTGAGGGAACGTGTACATGTGAACCAGAGAATGAGAGAAAGAAGTCATTTCTCCTCATTCATTTGGAAATATTGAGTTGACCTAAAAATTTGTTGGGGTTTTTCTGTAAGACGTTTTGGAAAAAGTTGAACAAGCATTTTTGCCAACCCACTATATTAATTTGTATAAAGAATTAGCTCTGGGTTTGAATTCAGATGCCTACAGGGCAGGTATCTTTAATGAGTAAAACAGGCCAGGGATGAGAAAATGAACAGTGCCAGGGAGCCTTTATGCTCAGCTTTGGGCACAGGGGGGATAGCAGAGAGGGTTGGCGGGGAGTACGGAGAGCCAGAAAGCTCCTGAGAGCACCTGTGCTCTGAATGAGGCAGCTCCCACAGTTCAAGGTGGTGCTGCTCACAAGAACGTGATCCCAGGGTACCCAGGTCCTCTGGTTTTTCAAGAGGGGCCCAAATTTTTAAATATTTGGGAGATCTCTCCATTTAAAAATGTTGGTTGTAAATTGAAAACACTGAAGAACCACTGTGTGTGGAGGAAATCAAATGTAAGCATGTAGCAGATACCCTTTGAAGGCTTTGGGGTAGCTCGCCAAGGGCTGCCAGGTGGTGAAAGTTGAAGAAGTTGAGGTTAGGTTGCCTGGACCAAACTCCATCATGACAGCAGATCCTTGACTTAGCCTGTGAGTGCGTCTGGTGGTATCCTGACTTAGACCTGCTACATGCTGGGAATGGTCCTTTGGTGGCCCTCTGGATGGAGCTGTCATTATCATCATGTGTTAGGGATTCAGGATGTGGTTCCAGGAAAAAATGTTCCCCCATCCAACCCTCTGAAAGATCTCCCGTTTAAAACTCTGGGCACAGCTGTAAGTTTAAAGATATGTTTTTTATTTCACATTATTATTGATGATGAGTTATCTGTTATATCACATTCCTTTTACCCTTTTTTTTCTAAGAACTTCAAATTATTCCACATGATTAGAACCAAATTAACTTTATTGTATCCCCAAACCAGCAAATTAACAACTTATTTTGATTTAAATAAAACATATTTATACATATATGATATCTTACAAAATGTCTTCTGAAATAAGTTACATATGAGATTCCCTGGTGGCTCAGACAGTAAAGGGTTTGCCTGAAATGTGGGAGACCCAGGTTCGATCCCTGGGTTGGAAAGATCCCCTGGAGAAGGAAATGGCAGCCCACTCCTGTATTCTTACCTGGAAAATGCCATGGATGGAGGAGCCTGGCAGGCTATAGTCTATGGGGTTGCAGAGTTGGACATGACTGAAATGACTTCATAGCATATATCACGAGATGTAAAATACTTATAAATTTAAATAACAAAAATTCTGGAAGGATATATATATTATGAGAAGGAAATGGCAACCCACTCCAGTATTCTTGCCTGGAGAATCCAATGGATGGAGGAGCCTGGTGGGCTACAGTCCACGGGGTCGCAAAGAGTCGGACATGACTGAGCGACTTCACTTTCACATAATTATATTTTATTATATAAAGTATATTGATACTATATTATATTTATATTAAGGGGGCAGCAGAAGATGAGATGGTTAGATAGCATTACCGATTCAATGGACATGAATTTGAGCAAATTCCAGGGGACAGTAGAGAACAGAGGAGCCTGGCATGCTGCAGTTCATGGGGTCACAAATAGTTGCATCCAACTCAGAGACTGAAAAACAACAACATATTAAGTGTATTTTATATATTATTATTATCATTCTAGAATTTTTATTTAGATTTCTCTTGTAAGTATTTTATATCTTTATGTATCTTATTTCAGAGGACACTTTGTAAGAGAGTCAAACCAGATTTTATGCAAAGTGAAAGTGAAGAAACTGTGTTAGTTGCTCAGTTGTGTCCCACGCTTTGTGACCCCATAGACTGCCTAGTCCACCAGGCTCCCCTGTCCATGGGATTCTCCAGGCAAAAATACTAGAGCAGGTTGCCAATCCCTTCTCCAGGGCATCTTCCTGACTCAGGGATCAAACCCAGGTCTCCGCACTGCAGGCAGATTCTTTACCGCCTGAGCCACAGGGAAGCCCATTTTATGCAAAGCAATATGCAAAAACTAGTCACTTGGGTCACAGTTGTTTTTTGGTTTGGTTTTGTCAGGGTGGAAAGAAGATTATTCCAAATAAGCAATTTGTTTTCTTTGTGGTTTATAATGGAGGGTTTGAAAACTTTTTCTATAAAGACCTAGACAGTGAATATTTCAGACTTTGTAGTTCAGATGTCTGTTGCAACTACTCAGCTCTGGCTGGAGTTGTAGCATGAAAGCTGCCTGAGTTAGTATGTAAATGAATGGACATGGTTGTGTTCCAATAAAACTTTATTTACAATAATAGGCAGCTGACCAGACTTGGCTCAGGGGCCATTGTTTGCTGATCCTGATTTAGAAAGCAACTATTATACTGTTAAGTTGGATGGTGATAATTTTCAGGTATTTTCCAGGTCTCAGGAGGAAAAGAAGAATTTCAAATCATCAGGTGAAAGGCTAGGAGTGCATTCCAGGGTCAGCAATGTCTGCTGTATTGAGATCTATGTGAAGAAATGTTTCAGAGCCAAAAATTCCATCACAAGATTTTAGAGAGCTGTCTACCAGAATTTCCAGCTTGAGTCCCGAATACAAACTACAACAGTGCAAAGCTTACCTAAAGAATCTGTCAATAATCCAACCAGCCTATGTACTAGTCATATATAATAGTGACGCTGGGGACATGATGACTAATATGGTTCATCTCTGGTAACTTAAGTAGGAAAAAAGGCCAACTTTAAAATAGTTAGTTTGTGCAGATGGTGCCTACGGGCCTGGTGAACGTAGGCAGTAGTGTGTCATCTGTATCAGATAAATGATAAAGGGCATTTAGTGGAACCTGACATGGAAGGCGTGGAGTTGCTGTAGTTAGAGATGGTCTCTCTCTGGTGACTACTGATTCTTCTGTGATTGTGTGGCTCTCTGAAATTGTTAATCATAGGGGTATTGAGGATGTTACTGTGATGATACCTTTCTTCCTAAGAACTCAGACTCTTGTGTGGTCATATTCAGAATCAGGAGACTTCGCCCACCTTCTTAACTTCACATCCCCAAAGAACTGATAAGAAATCGTTTCCTTCCTTGGATGGTGGAGAAGATTCCTGATGCTAGCCATCCTATTGAATTAAAACCTTACAAACTGAATAGGAGATTATCCTGAAGGGTGGTCTATGAGCTAGTCATGCTAAGTGGCAGCATCCATGTTAAATTCATCCATGATGTTCTCTTTAGCCCTTGCTAGAAGAAGCTCAATTGTTTGGAAATATACATAACTTTCAGATCTCAGGATACCTTTTAGTGGTGCTTATTGCTAAATTCCCCTACTTATTTGCAAGTTTCCTCAAAAGAGACAGGGGTTGAGTTGGGCAGGTTGTATATTAGTTCCATTTGCTGTAAGCTCTGCCCTGTGAGCACATCTGAGTTCACCCACTTGTCAGTTTTTAGGCATAGACTGGAAGGAGAAAGAGTCTTCAGAGCAAAAGTTAGAAAATCCTATTATGACTCAAGTTAATGTATGGCAGAAACCAACACAATATTGTGAAGCAATTATCCTCCAATTAAAAATAAATAAAAGAAAATCCTGTTTATATTTTACATAAAGATGGTGTGAGCAGCACCCTCCCTTTTGTGCTTATACCAGATATTTCCTTATACCAGAGTAGAAAATACTTGATGAGAGGTGATAACAGTGGTCATCAATGGTTTAGCACCAACCTGACTGATAACAATTATGTTGACTGTGCTATTAGTGGTCACCTGGCAAGGCACAATCTAGCTGAGATGGATCTGAAAGTCCTAGTGGAACATTAGTTGAAGGAGTGTTGCGTTGTTTATTTTTAAGTAAGCATGATACCAAGATGTGTTATACTGGGAATACTGGGCAAGGGCTGGGAAGTACTTTTCCACCTCTGTTTAATATTTGATACTACCATGTTCAAATTAGCTGAAAATAACTGTGTAAAGGTCCATCTAGTCAAGGCTATGGTTTTTCCAGCAGTCATGTATGGATGTAAGAGTTGGACTATAAAGAAAGCTCAGGGCTGAAGAATTGATGCTCTTGAACTGTGGTGTTGGAGAAGACTCTTGAGAGTCCCTTGGACTGCAAGGAGATCCAACCAGTCCATCTTAAAGGAGATCAGTCCTGGGTGTTCATTGGAAGGACTGATGTTGAAGCTGAAGCTCGAATACTATGGCCACCTGATGCAAAGAGCTGACTCATTGGAAAAGACCCTGATGCTGGGAGGGATTGGGGGCAGGAGGAGAAGGGGATGACAAAGGATGAGATGGCTGGATGGCATCATCGACTTGATGGACATGGGTTTGGGTGGACTCTGGGAGTTGGTGATGGACAGGGAGGCCTGGTGTGCTGGAGTTCATGGGGTCACAAAGAGTCGGACATGACTGAGCAACTGAACTGAACTGTGGAAAAATCAAAAGATGTAAAAAAGGTTATTAATAACATGTTTAAAGGGGTGGAAAATAAATCATCTAAGAATAGGTTAAAGGATTTGGGCTTGTTTAACTTGAGGACGAGATTAATGGGTCATTTAATAACCATCATTATTTGTATAATTGAGAAAAAAGAGGCTGACCAGTTGCTTCTGGTCTCTAGAGAGGACAAGAGGAACACCTTGGGCCTTCGAACAAACTGACGAACTTCTTTTGCCATCAAGGGTTTTTGACAATTGAGGCTGAAGTAGAACTCACTGCTAGTCAAGCATTTCTCCTGCGTAGAACTAGGGGCATGGACCAGATTACCTCTTGGGGGCCAACCTGGCTCTGCAGTGCTTTGAATGTAGCTGGACAACCTGAAAGAGTGCCTGACTCACCACCGTGGAGTGGGAGACAAGGGAAAAATTAGTCTCATGAGTGCATATTATGATTATTAACTAAGATACATTTCTACGCTTGCTCCTATGCACCCTGGAGCACTGTCCCAAGCCTGCATGGGGACTCTTCTTGTTTTGATAGTGTGAGACACCAGCTGGAGAGTGAACACGGTGGCGAGAGGCATTTTCCTTCAGAGAAATACCCAGTGTGGGTAAAAGGAAGTGAAAAGCAGCAGCAAAGGACAGGAAGGCCAAAGGCCAGCAAGTAAAAGCGGTTCTGCTGAAACTCCATCTGAATTCCCATTTCTCACGTGGTTGGACCCCACCATGTCCAGTGTCAGCCTTGGCACATGGACTTCATAGTTGCTCACAGGGCCTGGAAATTATTCTCAGCTGGATTTTGGTTGAATGACCTCGCTGACATTCCTGGTTGTGTACTCTCTTCTCCCCAGCTTGGTGGGGAAAGAAAGGTCTTATTAGAAAAGAAGGTTAATTTTATATCTGTATGTATTATATAAAAATTCTATTTGGGAGAGGGGGTGATCAGGATGCTTTCTAAACTTAGACAAGAACGCCTATAGATTAGTTTTGTAGAAGTAGCAAGGATTGTACTGCATTTAGTGTGTGAAGTCAACTTTCTGTGGTCCAGAAGTATAAAAGAGGTTGGAAATGGAGGTGACTTGTGTAAGAAGGGTGGAGGAGGGACGTGATGAATTGCTAGCATTAACACTTATGCTGAAACTTCTACTTGGCTGGTGGTTTGAAATCTTGAAAACTTCTTTAGTTAAAATAGATTGTTTTCCCTCCCTAGACATCAACATTTCATCTATAATTGAAAAATAGATCAATGCATCTTGACCGCATACTGTTACTTTGCATAATAACCCTCTAGTTATTGGCTTGTTTTATGCTACTGATCAATTAATCAAACATTTATCGAATGCCTTCTGTGTGGCAATACTGTGCTAGGTTTTGCAGGGCATAGAAATGAGCAAAGGGGAATTGAAACAAACTTTGGGGGATACTTTCTATGTGCTGTAAGGGCTTCCCAGGTGGCTCAGATGGTAAAGAATCTGCCTGCAATGTGGGAGACGTGGATTCAATCCCAGGGTTGGGAAGAACCCCTGGAGAAGGGAATGACAACACACTCCAGTATTCTTACCTAGAGAATTCCATGGACAGAGGAGCCTGGTGGGCTATATAGTCCATGGAGTCACAAAGAATCGGACACACCTGAATAACTAATGCTATGTGCTAGTCATCAGTGGCCTTCTTATAGATGTTAGCTTGTGAAGGCCATGTTTAGTCCTTTCAACTTAAGATTATTATTCCTATTTCACAGAGATGGAAATTGGAGCTCAGAGAGATGGAATTGATATAGCAGTCACAACTGGTAGCATCTGCTATTTCTAATCGAGAATTTTCTGGCCCTGAGACTCTATTCACTGTATAAGACATCTTTTCTGCTCATAAGGAGGAGAAACAGGTGGTTAGTATATTATTTGAGACAAGACCACCTAATTTTGTGCCAAGTTGATACAAAATCTAAGTATCAGCAGAGTGCAGGCTGAAGTAGGTCTTCATGGAAAGATGAGTAGCGTCAGGTGGGCAAAGAGAAGGCGGGCAGCTGACGGCAATAGTGGGGAATGCCAGAACAGAAGTTCAGAGGTGTCAGTGACACTAGGTTTGAAGCCCATAAAGATGAGCCTTAAGGGCAGGGGGGAGGCCCTGGGCTGTGGGGAGAACACTTAGTAATATAAGTAGCGTCTGCATTGTGGTGGGGCCTGATCCACAGCAAATGAAAATCAGGAATGGGAGAAAGTCAAGGGTGTTTTGAGTTCTTGAGCAGCAGAATGTGATGTTTAAGATGGTTATGTGAGCAGAGCCCCCCTATGCATGTCAAGAAGTTTGGGTTTGTACACGCTTCCCACTAGACTGCCTCTGACCCTGTCCTAATTGTAGGGTCCTAAGGCTTATGGGGGAAAGAAGCGATCAGAATTCCTTCGAAAGACTTGTAAACAGAACCCCAGTATATTTTGTCTTCTGTGTGACACTGTCCAGCTGATGAAAGGTTCATCTTGCTTGGTATCAAATGGTTCTGTGGGCATTTCCGCTAAGTATATCCCGAAACCAGAGAACCTGCTGTTATACTACTGACTGCTTTGCAATGCACTTGGAGAGGAGTATGGGATATCCCGAGAGGCTAGTTGGCCCAACAGAGCTTTGTATCTAGAGACCAACTGAAATTTGGGATCAAGATCTCTAATTGTCCTGCTCGTCAAATTAGAGAAAGGGTTTATTTGCACAGGTACCCTTTAGACTGAAAGGTCAGTGAGGAAAATCAAGGAACCCAGGCTTAGATTCTGGCCATGGCCTTTGTTTGGGTGTAGAAGCTCCTTTCGGTACATTGTCTGGATACCCTTAGCTGATTTACATGTTGGAGGATCAAGAAGTTCTGAGGCTGCAATCTCCTGTCCCCACTTCCGTGTCTCTATCCCAGGCTCATACTCCACACTTCATCTTGTTGATGGGCTCCTCACTGGCCCCCAAGGCTGGGAGAGTTGTAGCCAGGTGTGAGGAACGTGGATTGTGAGTACAAAGGCCACAGGCCACCGTGGCCGAGGATGGCTGGCTCTTCCTAAGCCACAGCCATCACATTCTCCATGGAATCTTCCTATCAGCCTGGACAGGGTTAGCCCTGGACCACTTAGCAGATGAGAGACCAAAACTCAGAAGGGTTAAAATACTTGGCCAAATCTGCATAGAAGTGGGAGGGCCCAGATTGAGCTTCCAGGTCTTCTTTCTGATATTTCCATGAGTGCATTTGCATGCTTGTCACTTGCCTATAATGTTGAGTGACAGTTGCCTTGGCTTTAGGCACAGCTAAAGGTTGGAAGAGCCCTGGACTGAAAAGGTTGTTTCGAGAATTCTCTGGCAGCCAAGTGGTTAGGGCTCTGCTCTCCCACTGCCAAGGGTCCAGGTTTGATCTCTGTTTGGGGAACTAAGATCACACAAGTTGTGCAGTGTGGCCAAAACAAAAAAAAGTGTGTAGTCTCGGGACTTCTCTGGTGGCCCAGCGGTTAAGACTCTGTGCTTCTGCTGCAGGGGTCTCAGGTTTGATCCCTGGTCAGGGAATGAAGAGCCCATATGCCACACAGTAGGGGGAAGAAAAAGAAAAAACCATTCATCTGTCAGCACAGAATTGAAACCCATAATAGAAGAATATCCACATTCCCTGGAAAAAATGATTGGATGGCAGCCTCTGGATCTACCCCTCCCCCTCCCATCCCCCAGCACTGATGTAGCACCTGGGCCTCTTACAGCACCGTCTCACCAAACTCTCAAAATTGCTCTCCCCTTCATCTGCCTTCAGACTGTAACATTGCCGGGAATCTGTTGTAGCCAGTGTTCCAGGGCTGAGTTTTAACTGCTTCTAGTGCGATGTTCTGGGAGTTTCATGCATCCACGTATAGCACCTACAAACTGGCTTGAAATTTCGCTGTGTGCCTCGCAGAGAACACCCCAGGCCTGCCTCTAATGGTGAGTGAGGTCTAGCACAGGCAGGCCGGAGAGCGGGCTTGGCCCCGCAGAGGCTGAGAAGGTTGGCTTCTGGAGAAGTCTCTCTGCCTGGTGATTGACTCAGGGAGACGGAGCATCAGAGACGGCAACTTGCCTTCCCTGCTCCCTCTCCATTAATTCCAGGAAAGTCTGCAGCTGCTCCCCCCTGCTTCCGCACCATCCTGGTCTCTCCACTGTGCTAATCACAGCTCATTTCTGCTGCATGCTTCATTTGGGGGAAGAGCGCTCCAGGGCTCCCAGAATGTGAAGAGAAGGAAGTGAAGGACGGTTGGCCAAATGGGTCAGCGCACTGCCACTGGGACCGTCGCTCTCCTCCCCGGAAGGCCCCTGTGCCTTGTCCAGGGCTCACTGGGCGAGAGTCTCCTTGGGCCTTTCCCAGGACCAGGTGGGGCTGGCTTTGGATGCTAAGGAGAGAAGGCAGACCAGGCTCACCGAGCACCAACTGCACGTCGTTGTGTGTGCGCGCTCAGTCGTTCTGACCCTTTGCGACTCCATGGACTGCAGCCCGTCAGGCTGCTCTGTCCACGGGATTCTCCAGGCAAGCATACTGGAGTGGGGTGCCATTTCCTCCTCCAGGGGATCTACCTGACCCGAGGACTGAATTCGCGTTTCCTGCATTGGCAGGATGAGTCTTTTCCATTAGAGCCACCTGGTTCTCTAATTTCCTTACCTCCTTTAATGACCTGTGACATTGGGCCCATTTTACAAGCTGAAGGAACTGAAGTGGAGAAAAGTTAAATACTGATTTGCTCCAAACTCGGCAAAGGCATTTGTCTATTTGATTTCAAAGGCTGTGCTCTTTCTTGCCATTTTTCTTTCTTTCTTTCCTTTCTAACCATTGCCCAGGGAGAGAGACCCTCCCGCAAGTTCCTCCTCTTTCCTTCGGCTTCTGTTCATTCTTTTGTCCTCTCCCCAGCCTCCTCCGGGAGCCTGACTTTTTTCTGTAGAAACCAGAGTCTCATTGGCTCCAGGGTGAATCCATCCTCACTGGAAGCCCTGTTACCCACTGGCTGGCCAGCTCTGCGGGTTTAGGCATATGCTAATGAATGCAGGTTCCCCAGTAAAGGACAGACTGGCGGTTGCAAACAGCCAGCTGCGCTGGGCAGGCTCCTCGTGCTGGGCAGCTCCGTAGGACCATCTTAGGTGGCTGTGAGCCTGTTGGGAGGGGAGCAGAGAGTTCTCTCTCTCTTCTAGGCAGGGAACTTCTCCTTTCCTGGGACTTATTTCCCTTTCATTACTTCTTTTTAAGACCCCTGGGCCTCATTTGGTTGACCAGCTTCCAAAGAAACTCAATCTCCATCTTGGTAACTAAGGAATCCAACCTGGTATTGGTCAGAGGATCTTGAAAATTCCAGGGTGCCATTTTAGTGAGAATGTGACCTTTAAAAAAATTACATTTTTCCTCCATCCCCCTGTCTTCCTGCCTTATTCCCATTGTTGAGTACCCCATCTGTGAAAGCCTTAGAGCTATCTCTCTGGAAACTTCTACCTCTCAGAGTCTGTTGAAAAGGGAGCAGGACGCAGAGTGGGTGGTACCCAGGAATATTTTGGCCGCAGGGTTCCGATGTGCATTCATCCTTCCGGAAGGCAGAGTCTGGGAGGAGTCAGCTGGTGAGGTCCTAAGGGCTCTTGTTTGCAGCGGTGAATGAATAAGAGAGGGGCAGCAGGAAGCAGGACGCCAGCCCCCCTCAGGAGGATGCTCCCAGGGGCCCATCTACATTGTGAAAAGACTTAGTAGGCCTGGGTGAGGGTCCCAGACTTGCTGCCGCCATGCCCTGCGACCCGGGGCCCATCGTTTCACAGTTTGGGCCTCAGTTTCCTTGTATTTTTTAAAGAAGGGGTTGGGCCAGGTGGTCCAAGGTTCACTCTGGTGCTGACAGACAGAGGCTCGGGTGGAGCAAGTCAGAAATGTGACATCAGCCTCTCCTTTCTGAGAGATTGGTTTGCATTTTAAATGCGGCCTTTTGGAGGTCAGGTTTTTAAGCCCCTGGGGTCGCTTCGGTGGTGGAAGTTTCAGGCATTGTTACAGGGGTCAGTGGAGGGGAGGTGGCAGTTTATATCCCTGCCCCCCAACTACTCCCCAGCATGACCTCCATCCTCTGTGTCCACTCGCCCCCATGACTCCCCCGGCCCCTCCGCTCCATCCACCTCATCCCTGGCTGAAGAGGCAGATGGAGACTCGGCTGGGTCAGAGGTAGACAGGCATCTTCCCGGTGGGTCTGGGCTCCTGCAGAATGCACACCTGCTGAGATTTGAGAATTGTTGCAGTTTTCCTAGCTCTGACTTCCAGAGTCAGGCCCCACTGTCCCACTCTCTGGGCCTGATTCAGACGAAGTTGTGTTGGTCCCCATGTTGCCCTGTCCTAGGCTGTCGGGTGCAGAGGCCTCAGACCTGATCCAAAAGAGGAGGAAGTGGAGACACGGGAGAATCATTGCAGAGACCTCAGAGCTCCCGGGGGCAGGGGGTGGGGGGTGCAGCGGGCATGAGGCCCTGGACTCCCAGTGCTCCCTGTTGAGCAATGGTTTTGCCCTAGGATAATTCGGGACTGCTTTAATCCCACATCCTAGATTAGCTGCCAGGCTGGGACAAGCTGTCCCCCCATATCCTCACACCATCCTGTGAAGCCCTCAGGTTCTCCACCCCCCTTTACCCCGGCCACCCCCGCTCGCCAAGCAGCCTGCAGAGTGGACAGGGGACAGCCCGTGGTGGAGAGGGAAGCAGGACCCCGGTGCAGGTGGGCAGCCTCTGACCTGGGGAGCTGCTGGATGGTCAGTGCACTCTGGAGGGCTGCTCATCGCACCCCAACCCCCTGACTGTGCGTCAGGAGAAGGTCTCTCCCAACTCCTGTTTCCTTTGGCCCAGTGGTTACCCGAGGGGAGGTTGGGGTAAGATGTGGTCAGCATCTCACCTCCGGTGGTAATGAACAAATGACCTCACTGCTCTGAGCTTTAGTTTCCATCAAATGGGGACAGTGACACCTGAGTCGCAGGTCATTTTAAGAATTAAATGAGGACCTGTGTTCAGAGTGCCTAGCACCCAGGAAGCACATTGATAAATGGTAGCCATTAGTAGTAATCATACTAATATCCCTCTAGGGAAGACTCGGAGAATTGAGTTTCTGCATCTTGTTAAAAATTCAGCTAGAATTCTGGTTGTGTCTCCTGAATAAGCAAGGACCCAAATCTCTTTCCTAGGTTATTATTTTCATTCTCCTACTCGTTCCTTCTAGCTTCCTTCTTCGTTGTGTCTCACCTCTTTCTGTATCTCCTTTCTTCCTTCCCTGGTCCTTGCCCCAGCTTTGACTAATTCTTCTGCTTCTCAATCTCTCTTTCTCTTCTCTGTTCTCATGATGCTGGAAAATGTGATGACTTCTTTTCTTATTCATGAGCTGAAATGCATCCTGGCAGTTCTGAAAGCTGGTGCCATCAGCCTTTCTGTTCTCTGTGAGTTCCACCTCCTACCCCCAGGAAGACACTGCAGCCCCCTGGCTGCGGGCTCCCCTCCTGGCTTCAGGGTCTGCGCCACCCCTGGAGATGAGAATTTTCCCACAGTGGTCCTTTGCCATGTTGGTTCTACTTACTTTCTATTCTTCGGGTTCCCCACCACCAGGGCAGTGGACTTGTGAGTCTGTGACTCAGCGGACAGGTCTGTGCTGCAGATATCAATCTGGAAATGATGAGTGTGGGATGATATTTGAGGGAATTGAGTCAAACTAGATAAAAAGAAGAGTCTGGAGTGAAGAGGAGGATCCAGCAAAGGAGGCTGAGAAAGGACAGTGGGGAGATGGGAGGAAGGCAGGCGAGTGTGCTGTGGAGAGAGTGTCCAGGAAGGTGGAAGCACAGGCCCTGCCAAGGAGCTGAGCTAAAAAGAGGAGCGGGACCTGGGCTCCTGATGGAGGCAGATGCTCGGTCAGTGTCTCCTTGGGTGCTCTTCTAGCATATTTGGATTTTTTAGATTTTTTTTGTGTGTGTGGTAAAAGTCTCATAAAACATACTACGTTAGCCATATTTAAGTGTACAGTTCAGTGACACTAAGTATATCCACATTGTTGTGCAACTTTCACCATCATCTGTCTCCTGAATTCCTCCCCTTCCTAAACTGAAACCCTGTCCCCATTAAACACTGAGTCCCCAACCCCCGTCCCCAGCGCCTCCACCTCCTGGCCCCTGGCATCTACCAGCATACTTTCTGACTCTAGGAGTTTGACTAGTCTAAGTGTCTGGTATAAGTGGTGTCGACCAGTATTTGTCTGCACTTCATGGATATTGGTGCTTCCCTGGTGGCTCAGATGGTAAAGAATCTGCCTGCAATGCGGGAGACCCAGGTTCAATCCCTGGGTTGGGAAGATCCCTTGGAGGAGGGCATGGCAACCCACTCTAGTATTCTTGCCTGGAGAATCTCATGGAGTCTGGCAGGCGGCAGTCCACGAGGTCCCAAAGAGTTGGACACAACTGAAGTGACTGAGCAGGCATGTATGCAATGTATATTGGAATGCATTTTTAAGGTTAACTTATTATATGTCCTACAAACAGACTGTACTTTCTTTCTTTCCCCCACCCCTGCCCCGTTCTTCCAGCATATTTGTATGCTGGCAGATGATTGACTAGAAAGAAAGAAATTGATGTTTCAAGAGGGAATTATAGAAGGAACAAAGTTCCCAGGAGGGTGTGAGAAGTCGGGCTCGAGGCACAAGTAGGAGCTGGAAGAGTTGCTCCTGGTATCAAGAGGGAGACAAGTATAGGGGCACAGGGGTGAAGAGGTGAGTGGAAGCACGTGGAGAAGATGAGAAAGTGTACGTCAAGGCTGTATATTGTCACCCTGCTTATTTAATTTATATGCAGAGTACATCATGAGAAACGCTGGACTGGAAGAAACAAAGCTGGAATCAAGATTGCCGGGAGAAATATCAATAACCTCAGATATGCAGATGACACCACCCTTATGGCAGAAAGTGAAGAGGAGCTAAAAAGCCTCTTGTTGAAAGTGAAAGAGGAGAGTGAAAAAGTTGGCTTAAAGCTCAACATTCAGAAAACGAAGATCATGGCATCTGGTCCCATCACTTCATGGGAAATAGATGGGGAAACAGTAGAAACAGTGTCAGACTTTGTTTTTTTGGGCTCCAAAATCACTGCAGATGGTGACTGCAGCCATGAAATTAAAAGGCGCTTACTCCTTGGAAGAAAAGTTATGACCAACCTAGATAGTATATTCAAAAGCAGAGTCATTACTTTGCCGACTAAGGTCTGTCTAGTCAAGGCTATGGTTTTTCCTGTGGTCATGTATGGATGTGAGAGTTGGACTGTGAAGAAGGCTGAGCGCTGAAGAATTGATGCTTTTGAACTGTGGTGTTGGAGAAGACTCTTGAGAGTCCCTTGGACTGCAAGGAGATCCAACTAGTCCATTCTGAAGGAGATCAACCCTGGGATTTCTTTGGAAGGAATGATGCTAAAACTGAAGCTCCAGTACTTTGGCCACCTCATGCGAAGAGCTGACTCATTGGAAAAGACCCTGATGCTGGGAGGGATTGGGGGCAAGAGGAGAAGGGGACAACAGAGGATGAGATGGCTGGATGGCATCACGGACTCAATGGATGTGAGTCTGAGGAGTTGGTGATGGAAGGGAGGCCTGGCGTGCTGTGACTCATGGGGTCGCAGAGAGTCGGACACGACTGAGCGACTGAACTGAACTGAACTGAATGTATTTTTTTATATGTATAAGTCAACAAGAAGAGTGTGAGGAAGGGCCATGAGGCCTGGGCAATTTGAGAAGCTGGAAGAATGCGGGAGAATTGTTTGCCAAGTTTTGTGGTTACCACTCAGTGTAGACTGGTTAGCTTAGTGGTGTGATTTTCTAAACCTGGGTTCAGCATGGAGCCCGTGGAGGGTTGGGCTTATCTGGAGTTAGGGTGAGTAGGAAAGAGGGAGAAAGGGCTAAGCAGGTAGATGCAAGGGTGTGATCTCAGGGATGGATATGGGGTCAATGGCTATGGGCTTATGAGAGGTGGTGACTGAGAGGATAAGTGGTATGAAGTGTGAAGTCAATGTGTTGGCACCCTTGACCCATGAACTGATGGAATCCTCAGTAAGTTAGAACCAAGCTGGTTATTACTAGTTGTGCTCTTTTGATTTTAGCTCTTTAAAATAATTGAATAAACACTAAAATAGTAAATGGTGAAAAGCAATGCTTGTTCTGGGGCTGTTGGATTCACTCATCTTTCAAAAAGTCCAGTTTAATTAGGCTGCAAATATCCTCAATGATTCATGATGACACGGTGGAAATGACATCTTACATTTTTTCTACCCCAGTCAGATCAGTCCCACAAACACTGGGATGGGTAATTAATGTTTGTTCTCATTAACACAAAGGAGATATTCTAAGTGTGCTGCTGTCTGAGAGACCTTATCTTGGAGATGGAGTGTGTGTTGTCTTTCTCTGGCTGCTGGGGGGAGGCTAAGGCCTCTTGTTTATGCACAAGACCCCCAGGTCGGTGGCAAACAGAACTACTCTCAGGAAGACAGCTTATGTCTGGACACTGGCCAGTATGAATTGATGTCCTTTGTATCCAACAATCACAGGACTGCCTGAAACACTTAAAAGTATGTTGACAGTAGGCTCTGAGGTTGAGAGAAATACAGAGTTCTGGGAATAGGAATAGAGGTTTATTTGTTAGAGCCAAGACAAAGCCAAAGAGTGGGAAAACCTTGCCTTGGGAAAGAATGTTTTCCATTTTAGTAAAGCAGGAGCACATACCCTATCGTTGTGGTCCTCACAATAGAAAGATGAGGTGGACAGGAAAGATTTTGGAGCCCTCATTTGACCAAGATGGATTCAAAGTCAGAGTAGCCATCAGCTTGTCTGTGGTCCTGCACACCTGCCTCATGGCATAGCTTGCCATGTGCAGGAGCCTCAAGGAGAATCTAGGAAGCAGAGGGTCATCTAGTGCAGCCCAAGGACCTGGCATCAGGGTCTGCATGCTTAAGCCCTCTCCAGGGTACTCTGGAGCTGGAGAGCCACTGGGTCAGCGGAATGGCCTTGCAGTGGCCTGAGGAATTGGGTGGGCCAGTCAATGGGGTCATGAGGAGTCCACCCTAGGAAATTCTATTGGGGACACTTCTATAGGGACACGACTGAAGCAACTTAGCAGCAGAAGCAGCAGCAACTAATATGTCCTCTCTGCGTTCTTTGTTCTCCAAAGAGAACAAGGAAAAATTCCCCCTGAGGACAGGAGAGTGACAGAGGTGGGTTCTCGGGATGCGTGTTGAAGAAAGGGAACAGACTATGATCTTCAAGGAGACTGAGAGACTGGGTAGAGGGCGCCCCAGTGGGTAAGAACCCGAACAAGGTAACCTGGTTCAGATCAGCCTGCCTGGGGCCTCATCCACAAAGCAGCTTTCAACTTGCTGTACCCAGCTGAGCCGCGGAGTTCTGCCCTTGACAGTGGCCACGGGGTGCTTCTGGGGAGGCCGTGAGCACTCTTTCTGCTGTCATTCTTAAAGGTGGCACATAGCAGGTACACTGGGTGTGATTGGGCAGTTTGCCCAGCTTCTCTCAGCCCTTTGGTTTCCTTGTCTGCATTCAGTTCAGTTCAGTTCAGTTCAGTCGCGCAGTCCTGTCCAACTCTTTGCAACCCCATGAATCGCAGCATGCCAGGCCTCCCTGTCATCACCAACTCCCGGAGTTCACTCAGACTCACGTCCATTGAGTCCATGATGCCATCCAGCCATCTCATCCTCGGTCGTCCCCTTCTCCTCCTGTCCCCAATCCTTCCCAGCATCAGGGTCTTTTCCAATGAGTCAACTCTTCGCATGAGGTGGCCAAAGTACTGGAGCTTCAGTTTTAGTATCATTCCTTCCAAAGAAATCCCAGGGTTGATCTCCCTCAGAATGGACTGGTTGGATCTCCTTGCAGTCCAAGGGACTCTCAAGAGTCTTCTCCAACACCACAGTTCAAAAGCATCAATTCTTCGGCGCTCAGCCTTCTTCACAGTCCAACTCTCACATCCATACATGACCACAGGAAAAACCATAGCCTTGACTAGACGGACCTTAGTCAGCAAAGTAATGTCTTCCCAGAAGTGGACTGTTTGGGCTGGACTTGAAGGCTGAATAGAAGTTCCTAGGGTGGGCACAAGGGCAAGTCATATTTCATGGATCCTTTTATTCATATGTGAATGGGTGGAGCCACTCATTTAGTGAGAGTCTTGTTGATGGAGAGGTAGGGAGGGAAGTCGGAGTAGCGAGAAAGATTGGGTGGGGTTTCCCAGGAAAGGAGGGAGTGCATTTGGGACAGTGTGTCTTATTAGCATCTTGTGAAAATGCAGCTTTTAAGTTCATAGGTCTGGGGTGGGTGCTTCTAACAAGCCCCCAGGTGATTCTCATACCCCTGGTCCATGTGCCTACACTTCACGTAACCAGAGTATAGACTACTTGCTTGACAGGTTTGGCTGTGAATGGGAGTTAAGAGATGGGTCAGAGAGACTTTTGTGTGCACAAGTGTGAAATGCAAAGAAAGAAGGGGGTTTGGGGGATGGGGGTGGGGAGAGGGAGGGTGACAGCAAGTACTTTTCCGTGAGACTGTCGCAGAGGGCGTAGACGTGGTCGAGTTATGGAGAGGTAGGGAGGGAAGTCGGAGTAGCGAGAAAGATTGGGTGGGGTTTCCCAGGAAAGGAGGGAGTGCATTTGGGACAGTGTGTCTTATTAGCATCTTGTGAAAATGCAGCTTTTAAGTTCATAGGTCTGGGGTGGGTGCTTCTAACAAGCCCCCAGGTGATTCTCATACCCCTGGTCCATGTGCCTACACTTCACGTAACCAGAGTATAGACTACTTGCTTGACAGGTTTGGCTGTGAATGGGAGTTAAGAGATGGGTCAGAGAGACTTTTGTGTGCACAAGTGTGAAATGCAAAGAAAGAAGGGGGTTTGGGGGATGGGGGTGGGGAGAGGGAGGGTGACAGCAAGTACTTTTCCGTGAGACTGTCGCAGAGGGCGTAGACGTGGTCGAGTTAGCGGTCACGAAAGAAGACGAATCTAAAAAAGGCAGTTGTGATCAGGCAGCAAAGAGGCTTGTGGCACTAAGGAGCTTACTTCCCACTGTGAGCAATGAGAGAGGCTGGAATTATTTAAGGAGGGGTGGGTTGGTACCTCATAACTGATGAAGTAGAAAAGAAAATGGACTACTTTTAAAGCTTTTTCTGTTTAGAAAGCAGGTTTGCGATGATTTTCTGTGCACACAGAAGTATGTGACAGTAGGAATTCTGTCTGTTAGTCCAACCACAGAACAAGGCCACCATCTGGTTTGTGGTCTTAGTGGTTTTGATTAGGGTCTCTGACTCACAGAAAGGGAAACAGGAGTTAAATAGCTGGTGACTTCCTGAAGGTTCAAATCGTTAATTTTCACATGAGACTTTTAACCTGTTAAGCTTAATAGCTTCCCGCTCAGAGGTAGCAGCTAGGTTTCTTCTTGAACGAGAACTCACAGGCCAGTCATAGTGGACTGGAGAAGGAGCCAGAGTCTCCGTGTGAAGAGAGTGTTGCATTGATTAATGATGTCTGCTGTCAGTGTGGTGAAGAGAATGTTGCACTGATTAATGATGTCTGGTGTTAGCATGTGATGGAATGGTGCCACCTATTTAGCTCTCTCAGAAGGGAGGTCAGATTTCTGGTGATGAATATCCCCTCACCTATTCCTAAGGTGGAATATCACCTATTCCTAAGGTGAACCAGAGCCACTTTAGAGATACTCAGTCCTTAATTCCCCGGTCGTGGAATGGTGTTGATCGCCATCTAACCAGAAGAACTTTGTGAATACTTCAAATGCTTGCAAGGCTCTTGTCTACATTTGCAAAGTACCAGGAAGGCCTCTTCTTCTGCATTACTCTAAAATCGATATTAAAAAGCAGAGACATTACTTTGCCAACAAAGCTCCGTCTAGTCAGGGCTATGGTTTTTCCAGTGGTCATGTATGGATGTGAGAGTTGGACTGTGAAGAAAGCTGAGCACCAAAGAATTGATGCTTTTGAACTGTGGTGTTGGAGAAGACTTTTGAGAGTCCCTTGGACTGCAAGGAGAGCCAACCAGTCCATTCTGAAGGAGATCAGCCCTGGGTGTTCATTGGAAGGACTGATGCTGAAGCTGAAACTCCAGTACTTTGGCCACCTCACGTGAAGAGTTGACTCATTGGAAAAGACCCTGATGCTGGCAGGGATTGGGGGAAGGAGAAGAAGGGGATGACAGAGGATGAGATGGCTGGATGGCATCACCGACTCAATGGAGATGAGTTTGTGTAAACTCTGGGAGTTGGTGATGGACAGGGAGGCCTGGCGTGCTGTGATTCCTGGGGGTTGCAAAGAGTCGGACACGACTGAGCGACTGAACTGACTGACTGACTGAATATCGATGGGTATTTTTGTACTGAATAAACTATGTGTCCTAGGGCATCATTTCTATTAAATCTGAAGACAGATGCTGGTCACTGGAAATAGCCATTGATTTGCTTCCTTTTGTTCTAGCACAACTCCTTGATTTATCCAGAGGAAAAAGATAAAGCCCATGTAAATCCAACCCCTCTAGCTTTCTAAATAAACAGCGAGATCAATTCTCATTCATGAGTTTGTTGGATAAATAGTTGTTTGATTGTAAGGAAAAGTCAGATTAATCTTAAGATGAGAATTTGGCTGCTGGAAAATGATCTATGAGTTGGACTGAGTGCCCCCCAAAGATGCAGGATGAGTACAGAGCTGGTGCTGCCTTTGTGTTGGGGGTTGGAGGCAAATGCTGAGTTAACGGAAGGCCAGACAGATGGTGCCGGGTTTTGCCGTACTCCCATGGAACCTAAGGATGTGTCTCTGTTAAGTAAGGTTGGTTCTGTGTGATTTTTGTTTCCTTGTTGAAGATGTTGAAGGATATCAGGGACCTCAGGGACTTTCAAGGAGCCTGGGCGAGAGGCTTCAGGGAACCCGATTCTTACCACCATCACCCTCATTTTTCATTCTCCTGCCATCATGACTTGGAAAGCAGATTAGTGACATGGAGGAAATGGGGGGAGGTGAAGAGAGAAAATGATGAGTTGGTGAACTCTTGCTGCAGCTTCAGAGTGGGGAGGTAGAGTTGTAGGTGTCTTGACTGTGATGCAGTCTGGTGAATATGAAAGGGGGGCCTTTTCTGCTCTTTTGTTCTTCGAAATAAGGTGAGTAAGGAACATTCCTATCCACTGACAGTGTAATAGAGGTGTCTGGGGCTGATGTGAAATTGGCTTTGGATGCCAGACATCTTTGTGTGTTCCTCTCAGAGGTTCCACCCGGGGAGGTGGTGATGGGCTGTCCATCCCCGTGTGGGATAACTGGCCCAGCAGGGCTGTATGGGATGGTGCCCTGAGGAGAGAGGAAGGACACCTCCTCACCCCAGCCTCTGGCAGAGGAGCTGTGGCCAATGAGGTCAGGGGACCTCTGTTGAGATTCTCGAGTGCTAAAGCCCAGTAATGTCCACAAGTTTCCCACAGCCTCCAGGCCCTCTTGGTGTGGGCTGGACTGGCTCACTCCACAGCAAGTCTTCCCCAGGGTTTTCCAGGATTAGTCACTGCCAGATGGTGAGGACTCAATGCCTGGCCTTGTGTGAGCAAGCCTGGCTTCCTGAGAGATTTTGCATGAGGCCTGGAACACTGAGGCCCGGAAAGATCTTCAGGAACAAATAATCACCTTTGTGTGGTATCAACTGAGGAGACTGAGGCAAAGAGGAACTCGGTGAGCTACCTGACAGTGCCTTAGGCAACTTCTGTGAGTGAAGGGGGATGTGCCGTCAGATTTAACAGCTTCAAGTATGGAGGTGAGCTCAAGCTGGTCCACCACACTTGTGTGGACTGTGTTGGGTGACCGTGGTGCGGGGCAGAGGAGGGAAGGAAAGAGTCCAAAGGACAAGCCTGTGAGGACATGGCTTCTAGCCCTGGCTCCATGACTTGCTGTCTGCCTGAGCCATTCTGAGCCCCAGTTTCCTCACCTGTAAATCAGGCATATTTGTATCTGTCCTTCCTGCCTCACATGATCAGTGTGGGGAATCCAAGGAGACCGGTGAGTAGAAAGGTGTTTACTTGAAAACGTTATGAGAATTACCATTAAGATGTCTAAGCATTGCTTTCTTAAGCCCCCACACTGGCTCTAGGTGGCTGTTCTGCTCGTATCAGTCTGTGGAACTTCCGGGGAGTCTCTGGCTTTCTCATATGGTGGGGAGGGAGGGCAGGGGGGTCCTTGTTCCAGGGAACCCACATGGAAAGCTTGTTGGAGGTGAGAGAGGGGCTCAGGAAGGTGGAAGGAGGCTGGAGCAGGTTGGCGGTGACATGGGACTAGAGGTCAAGCCCAGAGGCCAGGATGCCAGCCTCTCTGGTGGAGAGTCCCCCTCTGGCCCACACCGAGCAGACACGTTGGGCCCAGGAAGCTGCAGACATGCTCTTGTTGCCCAGTGAGGTTTCACACCTATTTGCTTCTTTTTTTAGTCATCCTCACATTGCTGCATAAACTGTCTTAATTTTTAGTATCGGCTCTTTCAAAGACGATTCATTTAAAAAGTAACAGCCCTACATGGAGGAGAAGTGAGATAAGACCCCAGACCCCACTTCTGCCCTTCCTTGTTCAGGCCAGCGCTGGCCCTTCTGTGGCAGGGACTTGCCTAAGTGGGAGTCCTCTCGAGTACCTGCTTTTCTGGAGCCTTCCCACAAACCTCTTACTGTTTCTCCTTTGTCACTGCTTTAGTTATCTGTGACCTGTGTCATTCCCCAATGCAGTACCTTAGAACAACATTTCTATGTCACAGCTTGTGAGGACCAGGAATCTGGGGATGGCTCAGCTGGTCGGTAAGGGTATGTTCTCTCAGGAGGTGGTGGTCACGATGTTGGATGGGGTTGTGGTCATCTCCGGGCTGCACTGGGGTTGAAGATGTTGCTCCAGGCCCGCTCACATGATGTTGGTAGGGCTCAGCTCATCTCAGGCTGTTGGACCGGGGGCCTCAGTTCCTTACTGGCTGATGGTCAGAGGCTGCTCTCAATTCCTTGTCATGTGTGGGCCTTTCCATAGGGCTGCTTATAACATAGCAGCTGACATTTTTTCCCAAGGAGGGAGAGGGACAGAGTGACAGAGGGAAGGAGGAGGAGGGTGGGAGGATGGAGAGAGAGAGAGAATGAGAAAGAGATTAAAATGGAAACCTGAGTGCCTTTTTTATTATTTAGCCTCCAAAGTCTCATATTGTCACTTCCTTTTTACTGTATCTGTTCAAACAAGTCAGCCCCCGTTCAGAGATTGGGGAATAGCCTTCATCTCTTGAAAAGAGGAGGATTGAGGAACTCAAGGGTATTTTTAAAAAGCACCGTAGTCACCAACATTACTGCCTGGCAATCATTTCCATCCTCCCCACTGCTCAGTCTGACTTGCAGAGTCGCTCTCCTGCCTGTGGCACCAACATCCCTCCTGGATCTGACCATTCTTAGAGAACACGCAAGGCCACATGACCAGATTCTGAAGCCTCCGCCAGGATCTGCCCCAGCCATGAGCTGCTCTGACACCTGGGACTGAAGAGCTTCAATCCAAGGTCAGGAGGAATGAACTGGCTTCCAGAGGCTGGATGCAGCTCCCAGGGCACGGATGGAAAGTGATTCTAGCAGGGCCTCACTTTGGCCATGGAATCTACATCAAAAGATGACCCCTACTATCAACGAAGGGCATCAGATAAAGGCAATACTCTTAAGACAGTTTTATATGGTGTTTGCATGTAAACACTATAAACTTAGCCTGATGGACAAAGCCTATGGAAGGAGAAGCATGTTGTGAGATATCTACTGGTGAATTCTTCTCTCTGCAGTGCTGAAACCACCCAGTCATCCAGAGAGGGATGAGGGTCCACTGCTCCTGGGGATCCCTTTACCCGGTTCTATTCAGCACTGACTCACAGTGTAATACTCAGTTCTTTTCTTACTGAACCTCTCCCTTCATGTCGGTGGCCACCCCATCCTCTTCCTTGGATGCCATGAAGCTCTGTCTCCAGGTTCTCCTCATTTTGGGACTTCATTGTCTCAATCTTTCTCCTTGAGTTCTCTGCCTGATGCCCTTTCATGCCTTCAGTTCCAATGGTTACCCTTTCCACTATTCCCCACCTTTTATTTTTCACTCTATAGCCTCTCCCTGGGGCTTTCCTGGTAGCTTAGCTGGTAAAGAACCCACCTGCAATGCAGGAGACCCTGGTTCGACTCCTGGGTCTGGAAGATCCCTTGGAGAAGGGATAGGCTACCCACTTCAGTATTCTTGGGCTTCCCGGGTAGCTTAGCTGGTAAAGAATCCGCCTGCAATGCAGGAGACCCCGGTTCGACTCCTGGGTCTGGAAGATCCCTTGGAGGAGGGATAGGCTACCCACTCCAGTATTCTTGGGCTTCCCTGGTAGCTTAGATGGTAAAGAATCCACCTGCAATGCAGGAGACCTGGGTTTGATCCCTGGGTCGAGAAGATCCCCTGGAGGAGGGCATGGCAACCCACTCCAGTGTTCTTGCCTGGAGAATCTCCATGGACATAGGAGCCTGGTGGACTATAGTCCATGGGGTCACAGAGTTGGGCCTGACTAAGCAACTGAGCACAGCACAGTCTCTCCCTGAGTATCTCACTAAGTGTCAAGGCTTTGTCTACCACCCACATCTGATGATTCCTAAATCTGTGTCTCCAGTCTGGTCCTCTCTCCTGAGTATAGCCCTGTATTTTCTCACCTACCCATGGACAACTCCACTGAATATCTCATTACAACAAATGCAATATGCCAGCATTGAATCTATTGTTACTCTCTGCAAGCCTGTTGTCTCCTTCTCAGCAACAGGGTTATCATTTACTCTGTGTCCCAACCTAAGAATCTCAGTGTCACTTTTTACTTCTCCCTTTTTCCTCACACCCAAGTCTAGGCAGGTATCATGTCCCATTGATTAATCCTACCTCTCAAACGTTTCCTACATTTATCACCACTGTTTCTAGGCTGGTCCTGGCTAGTGCCCCCACTAGAACATAAGCTGCATAGGAGTAGGAGCTTTTGTCTGTGTTCCTCACTGCTTGGCACCTCTCACGGCGCCTGGCACACTGGAAGTGTTCAATAAAAACTTTTTGAATAAATGGATATTGTACCTGGAGCGGTCTCCACTCTATCTACCCTCTGTCCTACCACCAGAATCATTTCTCTAAAGCACGTGTGCTAAGTCGCTTCAGTCCATGGGATTCTCCAGGCAAGAATACTGGACCCGGTTGCCATTTCCTCCTCCAGGGGATCTTCCCGACCCAGGGATTGAACCCATGTCTCTTATGTTTCCTGCAGGCTTGTTCTTTACCACTAACACCACGTGGGAAGCCCGTGGCTTCTCTAAAGCATGGGTACAAGCAAATCAGGTCCCTGCTTAAAAAACTCTGAGGATTTCTCACTGCTTACAGGGTCACATTCAGATCTGTATATCTGTATAAGAGGCCTGTACAATCTTTCCTCTTGCCTCTCTGACATCATCTTTTGCCATTTCCCTTTTCCCCTGCTCCTCTTGAGCTACTCTGCTTTGCCTAGACGAACCACGCACTTTAAATTTCTTGCAATTTCCTCTCCCTGTAATTCTCTTTATTTATTTTTCTTAGAAAGCTTCTATTCATCCTTCAAGGCCCAGCTTAAATGCTCCCTCCTCTCAGTAACATTCCCCAAGCTCCATATTATTTACTCTACTCCATCTGTAAGCACTTGATTTCTTCCCCTGTTATAGTACGTATTGAATTGTATGATAGTCATTAATGGGCTTCCCAGGTGGCACTAGCAGTAAAGAACCTGCCTGCCAATTCAGGAGACTTAAGAGACACAAGTGTGATCCTGGGTTGGGAAGATCCCTGGAGGAGAGCATGGCAACCCACTCTAGTATACTTGCCTTCAGAATCCCATGGACAGAGGAGCCTGGCAGGCTATGATCCATAGGGTCCCAAGAGTTGGACACAACTGAAGTGACTTAGCACAGCATAGCACATAGCCATATATATATATATATATACATATACACACACACACGTGTATGTGTCTGTGTGTGTATAACTTGTAATAGTTATCTGGTGCTGTATAACAAATTACTCCAAAATGTAACAGCTGAAAACAAATATTTATTATCTCATAGTTAGTCTGGGTTAGAAATCTAGGTGTGGTTTAAGCTGAGTGCCTTTGGATAAAGGTCTCTTGTGAAGCTGCAGTCAAATTGTCATCCAGGGCTATGGTCTCATCTGAAGGCTTAGCTGGGAGAGGATCCAGTTCTAAGCTCTCTCACATTGTTTTGGCAGGATTAATTTCCTCCCAGGTTATTGGACTGAAACCTCTTCAAGGATGTCTCACAACACAGCAGCTGACTTCCCTAAGAGCAAATGAGAAAGCACAAGACAGAGTGTCAAAGATAAAACTTAACATTAGGAGTGGCATCCTATCACTTTGGTCATAGTATACTTGCTAGAAGTGAATCAGTAAATCCAACCTGCCCTCAAGGAGAGAGAATTGCATATACTTATGAAGAGCAGGAAAGTGAGATTGCTGATAGTCATCTCAGAGGCTGCCTGTCATACCTCCCTAACCTGAGCTCCTCAAGGCGGGCTCCATGCCTCATTCACATTTGAAATTTCAGCACCTAGTACAGCTCCTGGAAGGTGTAAGTACTCAGTGAATCAGGTCAAATTCAGTAGAACTATTTTTCTGTACAAACCTCATCACAATGAAGTGAATTGCTAAATCAGAAGAACTCTCAAAATTAGGCTGAAAAATGTTTCAAAAAATAAAATGTAAGACAGTGTTTAAGTGTCATGGACACACTCTAAGTCTTCTATTGCTAGGCATGTCTATGGTTGCTTGCCAGTCTCCATGGAAAAGGCCAGAAGAGCAAGAAAGCATCATTTTTCTTTTGACTTGGTACAGATCTGAAATATTTTTGAATGGAAGAAACGGAATACCATCTCAAATTTCCTTAGATAACTCAAAAACTTAGACCACCCATGAATCCATCTTCTGATTCATGGAAGATCAGCAGTTGGAGGATCACAGATAATCAAATGTTGATTAATCACTGCTCTTTTCTGCTACTACCATCAGTGAGGCCATAAAATCCTTCAGGAAGACTTTAGGATCTCCACGCTGTACAATGATTTCTTCTTCAGGTTTACTTTTCTAAAGAAAATTCAGAGTCTTTAGCCAGGGCCCATGGCTGGATGCTCATGATGTCCTGAGAGGTCTGATCTGCACAGCCAGTGTCAGAGATTCACAGAGGAAACTGATGTTGGGCTCTGGAGGGTGATTCAGGCTGGCCTCCGCGCACTGCTGTGGGACAAGCATCACTTTGTCAGATAATTGCCTACAATCTACAGTTCCGGCTAAAGATTTAGAAGGAGAGTCAACCTGAGTTGCTCATGTTGCTGACTCTCTTCTTCCATTCCCTGCCTGGAAATATCTGCCCACGGCTACACAGCCAGCTCCACCTGGATCTAGTATTGCTCATGGGTGAAACCTTTTTCAAGGCCTCTGCTGCCTGCAGATTCACTGGCAGTCCATTTGTACAGGCCCGATTTATTGCATCAGTTGGGTGGTATAAGTAAGTAAGTAAGTAAAGTCACTCAGTCGTGTCCAACTCTTTGTGACTGCAGCCCACCAGGCTCCTCAGTCCATGAGATTCTCCAAGCAAGAATACTGGAGTGGGTTGCCATTTCCTTCTCCAGGGAATCTTCCCGACCCAGGGATCGAACCCGGGTCTCCCACATTGGAGGCAGACGCTTTAACCTCTGAGCCACCAGGGAAGTCCGTTGGGTGGTATAGTTAATGAAAAGTTGAGCACTTTCAGTGTCTAGATTTCTTGTGCTTTTTGTCATGGTACTGGTCTAGGAGTGGGCAATTCAGTGGAAGAGTTGCCAGAAATTCTAGCAGAACTGATTATTTACATTTCCTTCTTAGTTTCTTTCACTCTGAGTATCAGCTGGCAAACTTTAGAAGGCTTGTTTTGTCCAACCAGATGGACAAAATTTGGATCAAGAATATCTCTAAAAATAGCGTTGATGAGTGGCATAGGCAGAGTCACAGCTTCATGGATAGTAGAGTCCTATCCTTTCATTAATATGTTGGAAAACTAATGTGCTAGAGGCAAAGTGACTTGTCTCAGGGACTCAGATGCTGCATCATATCTCAAATTGTGGTACTTGCTCCATGAGGGCAGGTTTTTATTTTCCCACTGCTGTGTCCCCAGTGCCTAGAAGAGTGCCTGCCACAATTATTTAGTCAACAAATACTGTTGAGGGAATGAGCAAATGAATAAATTATCCGTGGTCCTCAGCTGCAGTGACTAATTAGAGGCACCGGGATCATTACTGTGGTAATTGACATCTTTCTGGTGCCTTGGTCCCAACCTGGGCCAGTCAGGTAAGTTATATAAAACCAGGTCAAGGCTGACCCACCCCCTGATTTTGCTTTACAAAGACCAACTGCAGGTTTATAGACAAGACTACTCAGACCACACTTGACCATGAAAACTTGGGGGAATTTCTAGGGCCATTTGAGAATGGCACCAGGAAGCCCTTAGTGGTTTAGCCCATTAAAAGCACCCCTAATAAATGGCAACCCACTCAAGGACTCTTGCCTGGAAAATTCCATGGATGGAGGAGCCTCCTAGGCTATAGTCCATGGGGTCGCAAAGAATCGGACACGACTGAGCAACTTCACTTTCACTTTTCAATGTTCTTGCATGAATATGTTTTCTGTGATTATTGATGACAATGATTGAAGTTACAATCCCTGTGGCTTGCCTCCTGTGTGGCACCTGTGTGCCTTGAGTTTGACAGCTTTGAGAGAGGATAAGCAGACCTCTAAGATGGGCTGAACTTGCTGATGGTAGTGTTTTAGCCCAGCAAAAGGTAGCCATGGATACACCATCATTTATTTTGAGTGTGTTTTTGTTACTTTGGTCTTATCCTTTCTACTCTCTTTCTCCTCTTCATCCTTGTTGAAGGACATCAAAATGATGAGAAAAAGGGAGCCATGCAGATGTCTCTGGAATGCCACTGTGGTCATCGATTTGTAGATGTCCTAGTGTTAGCAGTAATATCTGGGGCAGATGAGAGGTGAGCCTGAGACCATTGCAGAAGATTTGCAAAGAAGGGCTGGAGAAGTAATCTATATGGGGAACTAGTGCCTGAGTAAAAGCTTGTCACAAGACAGGTGCACAAAGTTTGAATTCTTGACTGCTCAGAATTGGTCTCCATCCCCCTTTACAGACTAAGTATAAAGACTCAGAGCCTCATTCCCTCCTCTTGAAAAACTGGGTCTCAAAGTGGAGGGGGATTGAAAGAGAAGGAGAAAAAGAGAGAAAGGGAGAGATAGAAACAGAGAGACAAGGAAGGAGAGAGAGAATAAGGGAAAATGAATGGGTTTGATGGAGTGAGATGGTTTCACCAGGTAAGCTAGTAATATTTTTTTCTCCTCAAATTACTCTTGAGCATGGATGATTCAGATTTGATTGCACTGTGCATGAATTCTTTATAGCTGAAGCTTCTTATGTATTTTTGCAATATGTAAATATTAGAACTTGTATGTGTGTATGAATATAGAGAACTGCTAGAAATTTGAGCCAAAGTATTTTCTGATGAATGCTTATGAAGACTTGTTTTTGGTGCTATTTCAGGTTGGAATTGATCCTACGTATTTTACATAATATGATTTCTATAAACCAGGTATGAGACAGAGGAGCACAAATTTGAATTTTGCAGTTACTTCCCTGAGAACCAGGGATATTTAGGTTTTCCTTTCCTGAGAAATTAGTTTTTAAGAGTTCAACATTGATAAATAAGGTAATAAAATATAATTGGATGTTTATAATTTCAAAATGAATAAATAATAGACCATGCTACTTCCACAGTTATTTGTATCTATTTTATTTATGCTTTCAGAAATACCTAGCGAGATAATTTTTTTTTTTTCCTGGAGCTCTAATTTAATCAGTGATATGGCTTAGGCTAGTCCAAATTAAATATTGGCAATAATGAAATAAAAAACTCTTTTAATAAGGATCATGATGTAAGAGACACATGTCATAGTAGTTTGTAGATTTCTTTTTGCCCAGGGTTTGTTGAAAATGAACTGTGTTTCTCTCACTGTGCTGAGTACCTGTAGAGTGACACTGACTGGTAGCTTTTCTGAGAGCATCTAAGTCACAACTGTAATATGAACTCAATCACCAAGGTATATTTAGATATTTTACCCCTAAAATGTTGCAAATATCCATATGTGTGGGTAGCTGTGTATGAGCATGTGTGGAAGTAGGCAGCTGTGAATATAAAACTAACACTGGTTTTGCCTGGATATTTGTCTGTGTGCCTTCGCACTCAAATACCACAACTCCTGTTCACTGTCCCTGGAACATTCTCCGCATCTATGCACATGGGCTCCGGAAAGACACAAGACGTGTCCTTCAGCGGACAAGGGAGCATTTCCTGCTTTCAGATGCCTGCCTTCTCTCTCTCTTTTTAAAAATTACTTTTTATTGGAGTACAGTCGCTTTATGATGCTGCATTAGTTTCTACAGCAAAGTGAATCACCTGTACATATCCATGCATCCCCTCTTTTTTGGATTTCCTTCCCATTTAAGTCACCACAGAGCACAGAATAGAGTTCCCAGAGCTATACTGTTGGTTCTCGTTAATTATCTGTTTTATACATAGTATCAATAGTGTATGTAAATCAATCCCAATCTCCCAATTCATCCCACCTCTTCTTTCCCCTCTTTGTATCCATAAATTTGTTCTCTATGTTTGTGTGTCTATTTCTGTTTTGCAAATAAGATAATCTATACCTTTTTACTTAGATTCCTCATATAGCATTAGTATACGATATTTGTTTTTCTCTTTCTGACTTACTTCACTTTGTGTGACAGTCTGTCCTTCCTTCTTTTTTCCCCTGAGTTAGGGAGACTTAATTTCGTACATACCAACATCATGAACAGTCTTCTTTCCGAGAAGCTTCTCACACTGCACCGGTTTCCGTTTTCTACCCAGCTGCGGAAATAGCACCCTGAAGCCAAATCTCCGTTGTCTGAAACTCCTGTCCAGAAGCTAAGTCTCCGGACATGGTGGTCAGCGGTTACATTCCCTGTTTCAGCTTTGTAGGGAAGATTGAGGTCCGTTTTGGAAGGTGGTAGGGTTTCCCAGGTGGCACTAGTGGTAAACAGTGCCAATGCAGGAGATATAAGAAATGCAGGTTTGATCCTAGGGTCAGGAAGATCCCCTAGAGGAGGGCATGGCAACCCACTCGAGTACTCTTGCCTGGAGAATCCCATGGACAGAGGAGCCTGACCAGCTACAGATCATGGAGTCACAAAGAGCTGGACGTGACTGAAGTGACTTGCACAGCACAGGGCTGGATTTAGCATGTCTCTTTATGCAAAGTTCACCACTGGACCAAGTAAACAAATGGGCAGATTTATTGAACCCTCCTGATAGAACCAGTTTGGAGGAACACTTAGGAAGGGCCTTGTTTTTAATGATCTGGCTAAGATGATTCATGCATACCACTCCACTTTCTAAATCCATTTGGTAATTGGAATCTTATCAATGTCCTGTCGAATCATCTCACCCAGGGGACCTGGGAAGGGATGTTACTCCTTCACTCCACTGGGACGGGCATGCATGTTCAGTCATGTCTGACTCTTTGTGACTTCACTCCACTAGGATATTTAAATAGCAATGCAGGTATTCCTTGCTTTAACAAAACTGGAACTATGGAAAATTCAGATTTCCATAACTTTACAAAAGAGATAAGGACAGAAATCCTTAAGTAGTGAGGGACCATAATTTTCTTTATTGCCAGTGTGTCTCTATTTTGTGCCACCTTTGAATTGGAAGGGCTTCCCTGGTGGCTCAGCTGGTAAAGAATCCGCCTGCAATGTGGGAGACCTGGGTTTGATCCCTGGATTGGGAAGATCGCCTGGAGAAGGGAAGGCTACTCACTCCAGTATTCTGGCCTGGAGAATTCCATAGTCCATGGGGTCACAAAGAGTCAGACACGACTGAGCGACTATCACTTTGAATTGGAAAGACTATTACCTACTTACTTCTAAAGATTTTAGAAATTTGTCCTAACCTAAGTAAGGAATTCTAGTAGTCAAACTTAGGTATGGGCTCCTGGTGGCTTTCCTCGAAACTTCTTGTTTTGTCCAACAGTGTGCATTATTCCAGTCATTTCCATGGTAGATAAGAAGCCTTATCCTTGTAGTTTTTTCAAGGAGACGCCTTCTCCAGTTTGTAGAGACAGGTGCAGACAAGCAACTGTTCTGGTGGCACAGAAAGCAGAACCTAGTTCTGAGTGTAGCGTTTGCTCCTGCTAACGGCAGCTTGGGTGGCTTACCTCTTTGTGTCTCACCCTCCCGGGCTGAGAAGTTGCATCATTGCCTTTCCTCTCCCACTCGAGTCTGAGTTCTGAGTGAAGGAACTCTGCAGACAGAGCTGAAGCGACTCTAAAAGTGAAAAAGTGTTAGTCGCTGAGTTGTGTCCAATTCTTTGCAACCCCATGGACTGTAAACCAGCAGACTCAGAGCCTCGCATTTTACCTGGGGTGGAGGCTGTGTGAGCTCCATTCCCATTCTTTGGGTTTAAAGTCTTAGCGAGATGGCTAGTGACTATCTCAAGACAGGAACACAGAGAAAGCCCATGGGATTTTTTTTTTGGGGGGGGATGGGAGGGTGGACTTCCAACAGGAGTTTCTCAAGCCCACTTGCTACTGTTCACTGGTCCAAAGCTCTTCTAGAAAATGCCTTCAGAGCTCAGCACACCGGTCGCAGAGGTCTTGAACAGAGTTGGCATTCAGCAGATACTTGTAGAGTGCAGTCGGCTGCCTGAAGCTTGCACCCTCCACCCCACTGCCCACCCTTCGGGGTGTCCAGCAGGCTGTGGGGCTCCAGGTCATGCTCTGGAATGTGCTGACCTTCCTTCCCAGGGAAGGCAGCACCGCTCAGGGTGTTATATTAGTAGTGCGGCTTCTGCTCTGCTCTGGCAACATGCCCTCACTCAGGATTCTTACTGAACAACGACAAACCCACGAACCTTGGCAGTCAGCACAGCCGACCGACCACCCTCTCCTCCTCTGGACCACAGTGACCCATACTTGCTGGTCTTACCTCTCTCTGGCCATCCTTCCTGGTTCTTTGGTTCTTTCTTTTGATCTTCAAACAGTTCTTTAAAGCTCAGTCCTAAATATTTTTCTCTCTTCTTTCCTCTTTTCTTAGATAATTTCATTAATTCTCATGGTTTCAATGACCGCCTATTTAGCAAAACTTCCCTGATGGCTCAGATGATAAAGAATCTGCCTGGAATGCAGGGGACCTGGGTTCGATCCCTGAGTTGGGAAGATCCCCTGGAGAAGGGAATGGCTACCCACTCCAGTATTCTTGCCTGCAGAATCCCATGGACAGAGGAGCCTGGTGGGTTACAGTCCATGAGGTCGCAAAGAGTTGGACACAACTGAGCGATTAACACACCCATTTAGCAAAAACTCCTAAATTTATATGTTTAGTCTGTACTTCTCTTTTGAGCTCTAAACCCTTGTATTTGACCTCATCCGCTTGACATTTCTACCCCAAATCTCACAGACTTCCCAAATTCAACCTGCTCTAAACAGAATGCTTCTCTCTTCCATTTGGTCCCTCTGTACTTTCCATAGTCTTCCTCATCTGTGTAAGTTTCACTGCAGCTCACTTCCTTTTTTAGGTCGGAATCTTGAGACTACTTCTCATGATCTCTCTTTCCCACACTCTGAAACTTTAAATCATGGCAGGTCCTGCCAATGATTGCTTTAATACTTTTCAAATCTTCACCTCCATCATGCTTGCCTTTCTCCCACCAGCAGCATCTGTCTTCAAACTAGTTTCCTGGCAACAATTCTTACATCTTTATATTCCCTTTGCCTCCACCCCCAATTCTTTCCTTTGACAGCAGCTCTTTCCTTTCTCCCTCCCTCCCTCCCTCCCTCCCTTTTCTTCCCTCCTTTTGATGACAATTTTTTGTGTGTTTTCCTTATTTAAAAAGATCTTTTCAACTTTTTACTTTGAAATAATTATAACTACATGGAAAGTTATAAAACACATTACTGAGAGGTCCCATGCACGCTTCGCTCAGTTCCCCCCAATGGTAGGAAACTGTGGATAGCTTACATACCCACAGTACTTCTATAGGTGTGTAAGTACACTATGAACCAGGTACACTCTGTTCCACAGTACACTATAAACCAGGCGATTGACAGCCATGCAATCACAGACCTCCTTATCTGCGTTACTGGTTTTTATTCACACACGTGTTTATGCACGTATGTGTATTGTTCTATGCAACCTCATCACATACATAACTACCACTGCAATCAAGGTTCAGAATCGCTTCACCATCCAAAGTTTCGCTCTTGCTGAAGGAATGCTCTTTTAAATCCAAAAAATAGGGGATATATGTAAACGTATAGCTGATTCACTTTGCTGTACAGCAGAAACTAACACTGTAAAACAACAGTACTCCAATAAAATTTTTAAAAAATGAAAAATCTAATAATCTTAGAAAAATGCACAGAGTAATCTAGTCACTGCCTTGCCCAAGAGGCTTTAATGATTTTAAAGCCCCAGATCCTTAATGAGGGGCATAACGTGCCCGGGTAGTCTGACTGCAGCTCGGCTCTGGGTGCTTCTCACCCACCTCCCCTCCTGCTTGCTTGTGAGCCTCTGCCTACTGGCTTTTCCCTTCCTTTGAGTTTGCTCAGTTCCTCCGTGGCTCAGTGCCCTGCCCCTCCATGCACCATCCTCCACACACGGAGTCCTCTCCCTCACCCAGCCAGCTAATCTCCTCATCTGCCAGGTGTCAACTCCAAGATCTTTCTCAGAGGAGGTTTCCTTGACATCTCAGACTAGATACAAACCTCCTGTGATTTTTCATTGCCAATTATGATTTTCCTTCATGGCACTTATCACACAGCTGTAAGTAAACAGGTATGTGTGTAGTTTATTAATTTGAGTTCTCTCTGACCAGATAGAGGGATCTGGAGGTAGGGGTGTGTGCCGTCTTGCTCACCAGTGTATCTTTTCTGCCTGGGACCATGACTGCTCTAGCAGATGTCCAATAAATCCTTGTTCATGAACAGTTACTATAAGCTGGCTGGGTGTGGCTGGGTGTACACGGGGGCTGTGGAACTGGCCAATGACAACCTGTTAATCTAGGTATCTGCTCCATGAATTATCATCAAAATTCCTGGGTGTCCTGTCTAAGAACATGGGCATCTCTGGCTCAGACCACTCAGAATCTCAAGCCTGTGTATTCTCTCCTATTCTCATCCCAGTACTCTGTGTGAGACAGCAGGGTAGGGAACAACTCTGGCCAGCATCCTTAGATATTTGAGATGCCATCAGGAATATCAGCTGGATGTTCATCCAAGCTTTTAATGTAAGGTTTCTCTCTCCCCTGGGTCACTGGTATGGTGTTGCTTTGAGAAAGTTATCAGAGCCATGGGGGTTTCTACCTTGGATGGCCTCTGAGAAGTCCTAGAAAAGCTTTTAGGCTCCTCTTCTCCTCAATGTTCCCATCTGCTTTTTGCAAAGTGTCCCCAGCTCCCCTCAACACGAGTCCCCACTCTCCCTCGCAGAGATAGCGCAGTGTGGTGTGCATTGCTGGGGCCCCAGATCTGAAGGGTTTGTCTGTTGACTGAATGGACAGAATGTCCCCTAAAGGACCATGATGGAACCAGCTTTGCAAGGATATGGAAAAGAGGAAATGGGGGCCTCCTCCTGAGTTGTGACTTTGCCAAGGAGTGGTGGTACCATGCGGATCTTGACTCTCTTGGGGGGACACTGGGTTGGTAGAACTGCCTCTAATTGGAGGCCCATCTATACTCTTCTCCTTTGGAAGCTCACAATCCCTCATGTGATAGAGGCCAAGCAGTGCATGATATGGTGGATTTGGCAGAGTTGGAAGCTCTGGAGAAGGGTGAACCCCCAGCAGCAGGAAAAACTGTCCATTCTTTTGTGACAGTGTCCAAAACAGGCTTCACTCCGAGTGTCTGCCTTCTGATTCACAGCCCTGAGTGACCTGAGGACCTCATTCAAGTTTCCCGTCCCTGTCAAACAGAAGGTCAAAGGCTTCACAGTTGTTCTCATTCTGTGGCTCACAGTTGTTCTCTCGCTGCTGGCCTCTGTCTTTAGGGTGAGCTGTAACTGAGGGTAGAACCCAGCCCTGCAGGCCAAGCTTCTGGTGTTGGACCACTGGGGCTGGGTGCTCTAAGATCACATTAATGTCCCTCCCTGCTCTTGCTATTGGCTTGGCTAACGTGATATTTGGGATGAAGAGAGGAGTTCAGGACAGACCTGGACATCCTTGCAATGATGCTCTACTTTTCGAGCCTCCTTCCTGTTCCTGTGCAGTGTGGACTTCTGCTGGTCCCCTGGTCTTGGGCATGGAGGGACACTTTAGGTGGCAATGCAGAGCCTTCCAGTGCCCCTGAGCTCTGTCCCTGGGAGCCTCACATGCTCTCTCTGGTCTCTTCCCCTGTGCCCTAAGACAGCATGAACAACTTTGCAGGTCAGAAGGATCAATTTCAAATAGCTCTTATGTTGCTCCCATCACAGCAGATGCTGGGGAGATGCTGTTGCTGACTCTCATCACATTGCCTTGTGCTGTGTGATTTCCTTTCTCATTCTCTCTGATCACCACTTTCTGTCCTCATCAACTGGTTACACCTCTGGGGGGACGCGGTTCTTAGGGCAAGAGGACTTGGATGACATCTCTCCCCAGCAAAGGGTTAATCCTCACACCTCTCTTTGGGCATTGATCTGCTGTGACTGTGGGTGGTGGTGAAGAGGGCGGGTAGGGCTCCATCCAGGCCCCCAGTTTGCTTCCCAACACATGCTACCCCACCCTCCCTCCAAGTAAGGCATAATGTTGTGCTGAGGGGGTGACAGGTCAGACCCTCTGGCCTTAATGCTGTCATTTCTGCTTCCTCCAGGTCACCCCACCTGCCTGCAGTTCACCCTGAACATGACCGAGGCTGTCAAGACCTACAAGTGGCAGTGCATAGAATGCAATCCTGCATCCTCTGTGGGACCTCGGAGAATGATGTGAGTGTGGGTTTCCCACGTGGGAGGGGAGATCCAAGGAGCTGGGAGTCCTTTGAGGATGGAGAGGAAGGTGGGATTCTCATCCCTGGACTCCTGGGGAAAATGTGCATCAGGACACTTCCCCCCTTGACTTTTGCCTTGAGGACCCTTGGGACCCTTGTGCTACAATGACCTTGGCTACTCTTTGTGCCTTTAGAAACAGGTGCAGGGGGTAATGGCCAGAGACTGACTTGCTGGCCTCCAGCCCTCAAGGGGTCAGTGGTAGATGGTGGTGCCCATCGCTTACTGTTGGGATGTGCTTTGCTTTTTACACCACATTCTGGAATGTGTCATCTCATTTGGTCTAAATATTAAGCATAATAAATGCAGAATTAAAAAAAAACACCTTTTTATGGAAAATTTCAAACATATACAAAGATAGAGAAAATAATGAGACTTGTGTACCCCATCACCAGCTTCAACAATGATCAGTACATGTCCACTCTACAGGTGCAGGGGGTAATGGCCAGAGACTGACTTGCTGGCCTCCAGCCCTCAAGGGGTCAGTGGTAGACGGTGGTGCCCATCGCTTACTGTTGGGATGTGCTTTGCTTTTTACACCACATTCTGGAATGTGTCATCTCATTTGGTCTAAATATTAAGCATAATAAATGCAGAATTAAAAAAAACACCTTTTTATGGAAAATTTCAAACATATACAAAGATAGAGAAAATAATGAGACTTGTGTACCCCATCACCAGCTTCAACAATGATCAGTACATGTCCACTCTTGTAAATGTTGCTACCTCTTCTGCATGAAATTATAATCCTGGTCATAATATCATTTCACCTGACACTATTCCATACATATCTCAAAAAGATAAAGACTACTTTTTAAAAGATTGTGAATATATTTTTTACAAGTTGAAAACATATAAGGATTTACTTTTTAACAAAAATAACCAAAATATTAACATAGATTTAAGAAATCAATAATTCCTTAGTAAATCAAACATCTGGTCAATATTTCTATTGCCTTGATTGTCTTAAACATTGTCTTAATTATCTTATTGTTTCTAAATATTTTTATTATGGTTTATTTGAATTGGGATTCAAATAAGGCCCATGCATTGCCAGTTAGTTGGTGTGCCTTTAAAGTTTCTTTTAATACACAGGGTTTCCCTTCATTTTGCTCTTCCCCTCTCCCCCCCCTTGATTTTTTGTTAAAGAAATCACTTTACTCGTTCAATAGAGTTTCCCGTGATTTTATTTTCCTGACTGCATCCCTATGGTGGTGTTTGACATTTTCTTCTGTCTTTTGTATTTCTTGTATGATGGTGCTTAGAGCTAGAGGCTTCATCACATTCAGGCTCTCTCTCTTTTTCTCTGCCTCCTTAGTATATAAAAATAGTAAGACTACTTAATAAATAGTGGTGTATTCTTTCATCAGGAGGTATATAATACCTGGTATCTCTCTTTTTGTGAAGGTAGCAACTGTTCAGTTCAGTTCATTTCAGTTCAGTTGCTCCATCGTGTCCGACTCTTTGCGACCCCATGAATTGCAGCACACCAGGCCTCCCTGTCCATCACCAACTCCCGAAGTTCACTCAGATTCATGTCCATAAAGTCGGTGATGCCATCCAGCCATCTCATCCTCTGTTGTCCCCTTCTCCTCTTGCCCCCAATCCCTCCCAGCATCAGAGTCTTTTCCAATGAGTCAACTCTTCGCATGAGGTGGCCAAAATACTGGAGTTTCAGCTTTAGCATCATTCCTTCCAAACAACACCCAGGACTGATCTTCAGAATGGACTGGTTGGATATCATTGCAGTCCAAGAGACTCTCAAGAGTCTTCTCCAACACCACAGTTCAAAAGCATCAATTCTTCAGTGCTCAGCTTTCTTCACAGTCCAACTCTCACATCCATACATGACCACTGGAAAAACCATAGCCTTGACTAGACGGACCATTGTTGGCAAAGTAATGTCTCCGCTTTTCGATATGCTATCTAGGTTGGTCATAACTTTCCTTCCAAGGAGTAAGCGTCTTTTCATGGCTGCAATAACCATCTGTAGCGATTTTGG
>SJXQ01012279.1:127460-215557 GCA_006408695.1 Aepyceros melampus
CCTCCCCAATTCAGTTCAGTTCAGTTCATTCGCTCAGTCATGTCCGACTCTTTGCGACCCCATGAATTGCAGCACACCAGGCCTCCCTGTCCATCACCAACTCCCGGAGTTCACTCAGACTCATGTCCATTGAGTCTGTGATGCCATCCAGCCATCTCATCCTCTGTCGTCCCCTTCTCCTCTTGCCCCCAATCCCTCCCAGCATCAGGGTCTTTTCCAATGAGTCAACTCTTCGCATGAGGTGGCCAAAGTACTGGAGTTTCAGCTTTAGCATCATTCCTTCCAAAGAAATCCCAGGGCTGATCTTCAGAATGGACTGGTTGGATCTCCTTGCAGTCCAAGGGACACTCAAGAGTCTTCTCCAACACCACATTTCAAAAGCATCAATTCTTCAGTGCTCAGCCTTCTTCACAGCCATTTTATTAGGGGTTGTAAGTAGTGATATTCTTAATCTATGATTTCCTCTTCTTTGTTTAATAGCTGGAGTAATTCTATAAAGAGAAACTTTCCAAGCCTTGTATTTGGTTACCCTGAGCTATAGATTATTTAGAAAAAGCAGGATAAACATTTGATTCTTTTCCTTCATCAGTTTTCAAAATAAAGGAGTGGATTCAACACCTATTCATGATCACAACACAAGAAAATAGAAATTGTGGGATACTTTCTTAACATGATAATTTTTTTTATCTTAGAACTAAAGCCATTATCTTGTTTAATAGAGAAGTGCTAGAGGCATTTCTAAGATCAGGAACCAGGTAAGGATGCCCATTAATGCTATTACTACTCATTACTCTAGAGATATTAGCTAATGCAACTAGGTAAGAGATAACAATAAGTACTTGAGATAACAATAAGTAACAATAAGAATGGTAACAAATTTTTAAATGCTTTTGAAAAGACATAGAAATAGATTTGAACAAATGAAGACGTGGTATGATCTTGGATAGAATGACTCAAATTGTAAAGATTTCAGTTCTTCCTAAGTTAAATTGTAAATTTGATTTAAATCCAATAAATTCATTGACATGCTTTTTAATGGAACTAGACAAGTTGATACTAAAATTCACATGGAAAAAATGCAAGATTAGCCAATGAAACACTGAAAGACAACAAATTATGAGGGGAGTCTAGCCCTACCAGACATTAAAACATACTATGATGCCTGAGGAGGGTTCAGGATTGGGAACACATGTACACCCATGGAGGATTCATGTTGATGTATGGCAAAAGAAATACACTATTGTAAAGTAAAATTAAAAAAAAAACAAACAGTATGGACAAAAAGACCAGTGGAATGGAATAGAAACCCCACAAATCAACCCAATTACATATGGACATTAGTGTAAGATAAAAGTTTGGTCTTCCCAGTGGCTCAAATGGTAAAGAATCTGCCTGCAATGTGGGAGATCCAGGTTTGATCCCTGGGTTGGGAATACTTGCTGGAGAAGGGAATGGCAACCCACTCCACTATTCTTGCCTGGAGAATCCCATGGACAGAGGAATTTGGTGAGCTACAGTCCATGGGGTTACAAAGAGTTGGACACAACTGAGCTGCTAACACACTAACACACACACACAAAGGTTGTATCTAAAATTATTGGATCAAAGATAGACATTTCCATGAATGGTACTGGGACAATAGGGTCACCATTTGGGAAAAGATAAAATTAGGTCTGTATCTTGTGTAATACAGAAGAGCAGTCTTCATGTGAACTGGGGATATACATGTAGAAAGTAAAACTATATTAGTATCAGAAGAAAACATGGATAAATTCTTCCCTAATCTAAATATAAGGTGAGATTTTCTGTGATTCAGAATTCGCTAGGAATAAAAGAGAATGTTGACAGATCTGACCACAGAAACCTCTGCATACTGAAAAACACAATAAAGTAAAAAGATAACTGAGAAACTGGGAGAAAATGTCTGCAGCATATACTACAGATAAAGGTGGCGATGTGTGACACATAAGGGACCCTTAAAGTGTGAAGGACAAAGGGTCATAAACTGGATAGAAAATGGGGAAAATGTGAAAGATAGTTCACGAAAGATATAAAAATGACCTTTATACATGTGGGAAAAAATTGTTTGAACACAGTTATAACTAAAGAAATTTAACTGTAAACAAAATTGAGATATCCTTTCTTATCCATAAAATTAGGGGAAAAAAGCATGACAGTGTATTCTGTTGATGAAGTTGTGGGAAAGCTGGCACCCTTATGCAATGTCAGCAGCAAAACAAAGTGGCACAACCCTCTATTCTACCAGTACCTAACCAACCACCGGGCACTTACCTTTTGACTGGGTGCCTCACCTATCCTATCCTAAAGATATACCCATAACACTGTGAAAATACATACGCTAAAGTTCTTCATGACCACATTGCTTATAATTGCAAAATATTGGAAATGACCTAAATGCTCATACACAGTATGGGTGAGTAAAGGATGGCACAATAAAGTACTGTGTAGCCATAAAACAATCACAACACAAATTCATCTTTATGAATTAATATGGAGTGATTTCCAGGATATGTTGTTAAATAAAAAAGCAAAGTAAAAATATTATCTATAGTACATGGCCATTTTTGTAAGAAAGGCATAAGAAAATATACATATATCTTTTTAATTGTGTAAGAGAAATAGAAGAAGGATAAATAAGAAACTAGAGAGACTGGTTATTGTCAGAGTGGGTGGGAATGTACATCCCAGAAAAAGATTCCCATTCTACTGGAAGTGTAGCCATAGGTGAATTCTGGTTCTTAAATACTTAGGAGTAAGAAACAACCCTTAAAGTGTGTTTCTCATGGGGGATAGCATGGGCTGGGGTTTTGGCTCTCTCTCTCTCTTTTTTTTTTTTTTGGTAATATTGTCAGGCAGTTATCTGAGAAGCAAATGGAAAAGAAGAGATTATGGTGCTAGACGATTATCAACCTATGATACATTTAAACCCACAGATACTTTGGTTTCCCTTTGAGAAAGTCTAAACCAGGAAATCCTGTCTTCTTGTATAAGTAGGAGTTGTCAATGTATTTCAGATATTAGTAATATTGTTTCTCACATCTCTTCCTGTTTCTTGTCCCTCTTCTAACTTGTTTTCCCTCATATCATCCCTAAATCATATTGCAATTTAGCTTGTTTGAGTTCTGACACTAATGGTGTAACCCTTGGAATAGCTTCTCATTTTCATCCTACATTTCCTACCACTGCTTCTTAACCTCTTTTTTGTCTGCCTGTCCTTAACTTTGGTGTTCCCCAAGCCTCTCTTCTTGATCTTCTCCTCAGTAACTTTTTTGAGTTCTTGGTTTTTCAGAAAATTCAATGAAAGCTATGGATTTATTTTTTCCTTAGAAAAATCTACATTTGGACTTGTATGCAAAATTGTCATTTAATTTCAAGGAGTTCACGGATACCTCTCCATGTTCAAAAACATCTGCTTTCACATACTCTGGGCTTCCTCTCCCAGGACCTTCATTGCCCTCTCATCACCAAAGACTCCATAACCCATATCTCATGCCCAGGCCTCTCTCCTGATCTCCAGCTGCCTTCCGGGCATCCTCACCAGTTGATCCGTAGATCTACAGAACAAGTTTCTAGCTGAGGTTGCCTTCTGCCTCCCACAGGCCTGCTCCTCTGCTCACGGCTTAATGGATGGCTACCTCATCTGGCTTGCTGACCAAGACCACAACCTAGGAGACACCCTTGATTTCTTCCTTTTCACTCTCTACAGCTAATCAATGACTCTCAAACGGAAGCAGGCCCCTTTTCTCTCCCCCAACCCACAACCCTAGTTCAGACCATCATCATACGTTATCTCTTACCTGATGACTACAGTAGCCTCCTAAGTGGTCTTCCGGCCTCAAGAACCAATCTCTGTCCACCTGGGCATCTATTCTGATACAATGAGATACAGCAGCTAGTGAGATCTTTCTAAATTGCAAGTCTAACCATGTCACTCTGTGGCTAACCCTTTGAAAGCTTCCCATTGTGTCCTATTGAAAGGTCTTAGCATGATTAAAAAAAAGAGATCTTTCATGGTCTCTCGTGCCTCACTGCTTGCTCACAGGGGTTTCCAACTTCTGTATCTACTTTTTCCAGGATCTCTAAACTGGTGAAAGCCAAGGTGAGATTTGATACAAAACTTTGCAGACATCTTATAAGCGATCAAAGCAGACCCAAAGATAACCGAATAGAACAGGGCTGAACCTGGAGGATGGGAACCAGGTCACAAACACTTACTGAGTAGCTCCTATGCACAGAAGTTCTGAAGGAGATGTGGAGATGAGTGAGACAAGGTCCGCCCCAAGGGCTGTGCAACCTGTACGGGCATGGACAAAAGAGCTGTGTTCCAAACGGACTGTGTGCAGATGCCTACCACATGCCAGGCTTGGCAGCATAAAGTGCGATAAATGTCATAAGAAAGCGAAAGTCCATGAGGAGGCAAGAGGGGTCAGAGAACTTCCATTTGAGCAGATTAGTGAAGTTTTTGTAGCAGAGAAGTGTTTGAAGACTTGAAGGGTGGTTCGGGAAGAGTCCAGAAGAGAAGGGGCCAGGGACTGGGAGAGCCTCCAAACAGAGAGAACTACAGGAGCAAAGTGTCAACTGTGTCCTTGGAAGTTAACCACAGTGCCAGAAAGGCCTATTCTCATCTGGTCTCCAAACTCCAGCCTCCAAGGAGGCTTTTAGGAGCTGTCAGGTGGCCTAATATCACTTGCATTTCTCTAGTAATGAAACCCTGAAAAGGTTCTGAGGTGTTATGGATGTTACAAGCAAGTATGCGGCCCATTTCATAAGTGGAAAGGGTGAGGTCCAGAGCAATTCAATTAAGATTTACAAACATTTAAAGTACTGTCTATTCACTAGGCAAATATCCTGAGGAATACAGAAATGCATTAGATTAATTTTCTACCCTTATGGAGGCAGAATTGTTGGTGATGTGAGTTCAGAAGCATAAAGAATCCCTTTAGGCTTGGATGTGAGATGGTGGGCTAGGGGGACTTCTTGGAGGAGGAATGGTTTGAGAACACTTACGTGGGAGTAGGGTTTGCATAGTTCAGAGGACAGATGGGGGCATTCCAGGCATGGGCAAAGCACGTGGCTGTTCAGAGGGAACTGAGGACTTCAAATGGGCTGGGAAACGGGCATCCAGGGAGGTTGACTAATGGAAATAAGCTGATGGCATAGGTCATTGGGGGCCAGAAAAATAATTAACCGAAATAATTCCATACTTCTTCCTCTCCTTCTACTCTGTGTTCCACCAGGACCAGCTGCTCTTCTGCGATGACTGTGACCGTGGCTACCACATGTACTGTTTAAATCCCCCCGTGGCTGAGCCCCCAGAAGGTAATAATGATGAGGTCATCAATAACAATAACAGCTACGTCTACCACTTCCTGAGTCCTCACTAAAGTGCAGGCCTTGTGCTAAGGCTTCACATATCTTGTCTCATTTAACTTTCATAACCTTTCGAGGTAGGTATGACCATTCCCATTTTACAGATCATGCAACTGAGACCCAGTTCAACCAGCTGAAATTCCAGCTTGAAGGCCAAGGAGATGTTTCCCTGGCTTATGACTGAGATGGTGGGAGAGGTGTGAGTTTCTAGAGGAAACTGGTCCAGACCCAGTGATGCTGGTTAAGAGGCACAACAAAGGAAGCAGGGTTTTCACTGCTGTTTGGCCAATCGTCTCTGTGCACTTAACTATTTTCTGAGCAGCGTTCTGCTGAGCAACAGACTTCAGCACATTTTTCGAACTGGGACTCAGTCTCTGGATCATGAAAATCCAGAATAAAATGCGGCTGATAAAAAGTTTAGGGCCAAGGGGTGGGGCTTGAGGCTTGGGGAGAGGCTGCTTGTAATGCCATCTCATTTCTTGCAGGGAGCTGGAGCTGCCACTTATGCTGGGAACTGCTCAAAGAAAAAGCCTCAGCCTTCGGCTGCCAGGCCTAGGGTCCCTGGTCACACATATAAGGTGACTTGCCACTGGAGAGGCTGAAGCAGAGCCCAGTTCAAACCCGATCCAGCCCCTTCTCCCGTATATCCAGACAGTAAGGAGGAACGCCAATCAGTAACCACAGAGCGCGCGGACACAGGGCCTCAAGGGGCGAGGTGTCTGCTTACCTCCTACGTGCAGGTTTCCGTTCTTCAGCCAGCCCCCCACCCCTTGTTTCTGCCAGAAAGATGGTAAACTTTTGAAGAATGACCCCAGCCACAGCCCTGTGGACCCTTCCTCACATTTATCCTAGCACTGGGCCCTCTCACTGGTTCCCCATTTTAAGGTCCCATTTTGTGACCACCCATCCCATCACTCCTGTGTGGTTTGGTGTTTCGTATTATCTATCGTGTTCCAAGAAACCTTCGCACAGCCTCCCTGCCCTCAGCTTCGTCAGAGGAACAAAGGGCTGTGGAGAAGTTTGTATTTATTACAAGCCTCCCTGCAAACTTCTAGACCGGGACCTGGAGGCCATCCAGATGACAAAGCCCTGAAATCCCTCCTAGGACCTCCGTCTCTTTGAAGAAGAACTTTTTGCTGCTTTCTGCACCCCCAGCGGATACCCAATGATATCAGTGACAGCTGAAGGGGTTCTCTAGATGGTGCTGGGGAGGGAAGGGGAAGCCAAGAGAGGTGGGCGCAAACGCTATGAAGGTAATTCTGAGGCCCTGTCACAGCCAGTCAGTATTTGCTGTCCATCAGGAATGGCTTTGCCCGGGACCAGATTGTCAGAGCTGGGGCATCCTTGAGGAGAGACAAGCCACAGAGTAGGCAGAGCTCTGAAGAAGTCAAGACTCTGCCTTCCACTCGGTCTGGGTCTGGAGCTTTCCCTGGTGGACTAAGAACCCAGGAAGGTGAGTGAAGGCTGCCAGGTCAAGAATCTGAATGTTGGTCCTGAGGACTGCAGCTCTGAGCAACCCATCAGTATTGATGTGGCACCACAGATCCCTTTTCCCGAGAAACTCCTTCCTTCTCCATCGTGTACGTTTGCCATTGTCTGCTGAGACCCAACTCTGGGAGTTTCAGGAAGAGGGAAGAAATGATGATTCCCTAAACAAATAACTGGGATGATGTGATTATTTATGACCAGGGTGACCGTCACACAGAATCTTCAGCTTGAGGGCTGCTCTTGTCTCCGAAGTCCCCAGTCCATGCTGGATTCTCCCTTTGGAAAAAAAAAAATGTGTTGAGAAGAAAGAAGTGGGGAGGCAATCAGATGCCGAGAAGTCTGTGTTGGAAGTCAGCCCCGGGGGCCGGAGCAGGCCCGGCCACCTTTGAATCTCCGCAGCAGTGGCTGCAGCAGCAGCACACAGTAACTGACACATTTCTGGAAAAATCATTTGCCCAAAGGGCAGGTCTCGGTGAGCCAGACCCTCACATGTGCTCGGCTTCCTTGAAATCAGCTCCACTTCTGTGGTCCGGCTGCTTACAACAAAGGCCCAGGTTATTTTTAGACCTTCAGCTCCTGAAAAAAAAGCCCCCAGAGGCCTGGAGGCTCCAGCCACTTGGGCCACCTCTGCCCGGCTGCGGCCTTCTCGCCAGGACTTGGCAAGAGCCCTCCTTCCTGACTAATTGCTCTTGGCCAGTGGACCCGGGGTAGCCTGGCGGGGAGCCAGGCTGTGTGGGTCTCTCCCTGGGTCCTTTGCAGGGTGACCTGTGGCCAGAGGTGGAGGTCAGTCTCCTGCAGGGGCCCGTGGCCTTGGAGGGAGTTCCACGGGTACATAATGATCTCGTTTAAAGGGCTGACCAGATGGGATTTCCATCTTCCTCTGGAGGGATTTCCTTCCCCCTGTTGGTTGGTGCGCTCGTTTTGGATTCTGGAGGCCCAGGGAGGGTTTGGGAAGCTGCCCTGTGGTCACACCATCATCCGTTTACCCAAGAGGGTCACACTGGAGGGCCAGATTTCTTCCCCTGACGGCCCTGGCTCTCTGTCCTCCCACAAAACCCAAAGTGGGCATCCTCAAAGGCTGGTTATTGGTTTTGAAAAGTCACTTTGCTTAATTTTAGGAAAAAAGTCATCAAGCTGTTTGCAAAAGCCACAAATGGCTTAAAAGCTTAAAAAAGCAAATCTGAAACCAAAACAGTGCCCCTGCATGTGACAGACCCTCTTTGGAGAGTGTTCACCTCAACACAGTTGATGGGTTGGGGGCGGGGGAGGGAACTGTGTTCTTTCTCCAGACACACTGGCTGCCACAGAAGCTATGAAGGTGTGATTGAGTCTTGGAGAGCAAGGAAGGTGCTGGAACCTTCCACGGGGGTGAAGGTGGCCAGGACTCTGCACTGAACATCAGGAAGGCCCAGCATTCCCTTTTCAGTTTCACTGCCTGCAGGATGGGCCCAATCCCTTCTTTGGAGACCTCAGTTTCCCCCATCTGGAAAATGGGGACAGCAAAGCTGGCTGGTGAGATGGCACTTGCAGGATACTGCAAGCAAAAATCATGGTCACACTGATCACTTTCTGTATTGAAAAAAGGAAGGTGTTGGTCAACAACTGCTCTTTTTTGAGCCCCAGAGAATGAGCTGGAATCATGGGTGCATATGGATGCTCAGGGTTTTTGCTTTACCCCTGCCACTGAGTAGCTGTTTGATCTTGGGCAAAGCACTTAATGTCTCTGAACCTCAGTTTGCCCATCTGTGACATGGAGATAATACGTGTCCTGTCTGTTCCACAGTGATATCAGGAGTCTTAAAAGGCATAATGTTATATAAGTCATCACTGGAAAGCTGGGCTTGTCAGGTAGGGACCCCCAAAATGATTTTCACACCCACTTTCTGGTGTGAGTTAGCCAAGGTTAGATGCCTTCTTGGAATTGCCATTTTGACCGAAGGGGGTTTATGTTTTAAGGAACAGGCTGCCTGTGGTCAGGGTCACGAGGTCAAGCTGTGACAAGACCATTGTGACTGAGCATGGATCTATGGTGGAAGGCGAGGCTGTACCCTGGGGCTGGGGTTTCAGAATGCAGATACTCCCTTCTATGAGGTCAGCGCAGCCTAGAATGGGGCTCTGACTTCTGGGGAGGGCTGTCATTCAGTTTAGTATAACAGTTGCTTAAAAACTTTGGTTTTTAAAGCCCAGCTCTGCTAGTTTCTAGCAGAAATGACTTGGGGAGATGACTTAACCTCTCTGGGCCTCATGTTCCACATCTGAGAAGGGGGATCTGGCCTATCCAGGAGGGTTCTTTCAGGGACTAGAGTCAGTGTTGCTGAAGATCCTGACACGGGGCTTGGGTTCTTTGGTGGAGGGGCAGAGAGGGGCCCTCCCCTGCACTGTGGTAGCGCCTGTCACTGCCCAGAGGCTACCATGTGGAGGTAAGGATGCTGCTGCCTCTCAGCTCAAAGCCCAGGCACAGCCAGGGTGCCCTAGTTCAGCTTCACCCCGATGCTATGGCTCCCGCTAGCCAGAGAGGAGGTGCAGCTGCGGGGTCCAAGTCGGAAGTTGAAACCCTCTGTTTCCTGTAGGTATTTTCGAAATGCTGCCTTTGGGGCCTGCAGCAAATCCAGTGCAGGCGCCAGAGTGAGGAAATGAGAGACAAGGCCCCTCGTGGGATGTTCACCTTCTGACTTTCTTTCTCAACCCCGCACTGACTCAGAGCCCCCGAGGCAGGAGCCAGCCAGTCCAAAGGTGCCCCTGCTCCTGTCATTGCCCTGGAGCCAGGTAGGAGGCCTGCACAGGCCTCAGGGGCAGCTGCTTCCCTGGACTTGGCTCAGTCTGTCTGCAAACAGGATAGCAAGCCCGTGGGAGGGAGGCCAGATTCCTTCGTCGCTGGGGAGGAGAGCAGGTTTAGGGTTGGGGGAGGGTTTGGCTTTCACAGTGATGGTTTCATGATACCCTGGAGAGTTTACGCTCATGCTGCATTTGAGTCTTTGTGCTTTGAACACAGCATGATTTCTTTATGCCCTTCTCTTTAAAAGTTCAGATATTTTAAGGAAGAAAAATGAGATGATTGTTATTACTTTTCCTATAGGGCCAAATTTAAGAGACAGATCTATGCGCTTGAAGAAAAATTACGGGCACCCTTAGGCTTCCAGACTCAGAGAAGAGGGGTCTCTGGTATTTTCTTTGAGTCCTTGTGTAGGAGGTGAGGGAGGAGCCCTGAAGACCCCCTTTTCTGCCACCTAGGAGGTTCTCAGTCCGAATGCAGGTGCTGGGACCACAGCCCCCCTTCCTCTCTCACTCCCTGAACCCCCAGGCTCTCCCCTGCCACCCACTGTGGGCCCCTTCAGGGTGTGCCTGTGTCCCAACCCTAGGGAGACATGGCTTCCTGGGTCAGAGCTGAGCTCACACTCCTGCTGAAGGTGCCCCGCTTGCCTCCTTTCCCGAGCTGAACACTGGTGTCACCTAGAGTAGGCTCACATCCCTGGAGAGGGAGGGAGAGGCGGCCCTGAGGAAGGAGTGGAAAGGGTCAAAGATTTTCACTTTGGGCAAAGTAAAATGAAGAGAACTGGGGCTGGGGGAGGGCCTTTGTGGAGGGGGCCAGAAACCTGGGTTCCCCTTAGGAACAAATCCTACACCTACATAACTAGAAGGCATGGGAAGAAAGAGTTGTATAACTCATTGTTTTCTCCCTAAAGGCCTAAGATCCTGGTAGTGTGTTTTTTTGTTTGTGTGTTTGTTTCCCCAAAGGCCCAACCTCTGTCAGTCCTGGACACCAAGCTGACTCCACCTTTTCCGAGACTCCCTGGCCTCTGGCCCCCTGGGTTGGGGCCGGGGCGCTTCAGAGACCAAAGCAGGCAGGAGTGATGCCCTTCACCCAGCTGGAGGTGGGAGGTACAGTGGGTCTCCTGGTTGACTGCTGTGAATTTTCCCAATGCCACAGAAAAAGCGTCCTTTGACGCTCACTAGTGAGATGAGCTGCTGAAGTCCTCCTGGTCTGGATGGAAGGTGGGGGTGTGGTGGAGAAAGCGGTGGTGGCAAAGGCCAGGCTGGGTCACCACCTGCTGCTCTGGGAGTGGAGGGCTGCTAGGCGCTGCCTCCAGAGGCATCGGGCCTGGGAGGCCCTCCCTGACATGGTCCCCAAGCCCAGCTGGCCAGCAGGTGGGACCTCAAGAAAGGGGGCACCTGGCTGGTCCTCCCCACTGCCCAGCGAGCTAGATGGGGCTCCTCTTTCTCCTGTTGTCTGCTTCCCCTTTTGAGGATCTTATTCCCATCCCCAAAAGGATGCTTTTAGTTTCCCAGTTAGCCCAGTTTCCCCTGGACACCAGGTGAGTCAGGAAGAGGGTGGAAGCACAGATGCTTTCGCTTGCCTCAGGCCTTCAGGTCTCCCTACCCAGCCCCATGGCCCTGCGGGTTTCCCTAGGTCTAACTGGTCAGTGGTCAGAGGCGGGGCTCTGCAGCTATCAGGGGGGTTAACGACTCCCCCCTTCCCCCCCACCCCAGTTCCTGAACATTCCCAGAGCTTGGGGATCTGGTCTCAATTCTCCACGGCCACCAGCCCCTGGTGTAGAAAGAGCAGAGCAGGTGGGTTAGTTCAGGGCCTTTCAGGGAGCTCGAGGGGGCTTTGACCATGGGGAGCTGGGTCCTTTCTAAGGAGGCGGGACAGCTACGGTAATTGTTCTGGGAGGGAAGGAGCCAAAGGGGCAGGAAGCTGTCCTTGGGTGCCGTCTGCCCTGGTGCCCTGGCTGCGGGAGCAGGGCTGGCCGGCCTTTGAGCATCTCAGCAGCTGCTCGGGGCAGGGAGTGGCTGCAGGGCGCCCTCCCCAGGCTGCTGGGAGGAGAGACCACAGGAAGCACCTCCAGGAAACTGTCAGGGGGAGGGTCATGGTTTCCCAGAAGGAACAGAGGCCCCCTGTGTGCGGGGAAAGCTTTGGAAGGGGGTGGGTTCCCAGAGGAGGCACCCTCCAGGCTCTCAGGGGGCCCTGCCCGTGTCCCCTCAGATGGCTGAGACCTGAGGTAACTCCCCAGGGTCCTGGGTGGGGGGCACAGAATGGGGGTCAGAGGGCCCAGGAACACCCCTGGTCATGGTCTCTGTTCCCAACTGCCTCCCTTTCTTCACCCCAGTGCTTTGAAAGAGAGGCATTGCAGGCCTTCCCCCTCTTTGGCCCCACCAAGAGAAGGAAGTATTTGTGCTGATGGTGACATTTCCCAGGCAGCCCAGAGGAAGGCAGGGACCGGGACTGGCCGGCAGCCAGAACCCTCTTCGGCAGAGATATAATGACTAATCATGACCTCTAGCCCAGGCAGCGAGCAAAGCGGCCATTCAGGACGGCACCAACCCAGTATGGCAAAAAAAAAAAAAAAAAAAAAGCTGCTGTGGTGGGGAAGAGAGGGTAAGCAGTCACTGTAGGAAATGGGGGTGGTGAGCCCCCAAGATCTCTGTTCTCCCTCAACAACACCCCTCAAGTCTCCAGGTTGTATTCATATAGACTGTATCCTGTTTGCTTGCCTTTCTGCATCTCTATAATTCCTATCAATGTTATTAGTGTGGATGGTGAGAACACAGATGCATACACACACACACACATGGCTTAGGGAACCAAAACAAACCTTTGTGTTGCTCCAGAATGAGAAGGAGAACCTGCTGGTAACCAGAAGCCACCAGACCAGATGCTTTCTTTCCCTGAGGTTCCTGCCAGGCCAGCTCCCCCAGCTTCAGCCCCTGCACAACCACAGGGAGTTGGAAAGGAATCTTTGTGCTTGGAAAGTCATTGGCCGTGAGGACTTTCTCATCCCTCTCCTCTGCTTCCTTGGGGGAGATGTTTGGCAATAGTTGGGGACTTGGAAAAAAGTCTTGATTCTGCTTTCTGTTGAAGGGATGCAAAGATTTTCTGGGTAACACTGGGGTTGTGGTTTTGTTGACTTTGCCCTTTTATGATCATTCCCCACCAAGACATGGGTTCTCCTCTTCCTTAGCGAGCCTTCTCCCTTCCTGCGCCTTCCCTCCCTTCCCTCCTGCCAGGCTGGATGCTGCAGGATGGGGTGGTAGTGGAAAGAAACAGTAGCACCAAAGAAAAGGAAAACACTTTCTCCCTGCACATTTTCACCATGTAGTTGAAGGGCTTAATTAGGTACTAGAGGGAAAAAAAGGAAAACACAAATATGTGAGTGAGAGAATGAAAACATAGAACAGTTATCCCTGAGCAGAGGAGGTGGGGGCAGGTGGCTAGAGAGAGGCGAGGTAGGGAGGCAGGGTCCTGGCTCATCAATGCAGCTGGTCCATGTGGCATTTGGGAAGGCAGAGAGTCACGCTTTGGCAAGAGATGCTCAGATGCTTAGGGGGCATTCGTGCCCTGGACCAGGGAAGGGAATGTGTCCATCCTTGTGCCCACCACTCATCTACTCCATTTGCCCACTCTGGGCATCTTTCCTCCAGAGGAGCATGAACACATTTCCTGCCTGCCATGAAGGACTGCTCGGCAGGCTGGTACTGGCCAAAACACTTGGTGGGGTATGTGCTGCAGGCCGGGCAGTGCTAGATACCACAGGGTCTGGAGGAGTAAAGTACGTCCCGGCCCAACCTTTCAGTTGCTTTTCAGCCTTAAAATTCCACTCCCTCAAGGCACCCTGATCACACGTCAGATGGCGTGCCATCAGAGAAGGTATGCGTGTGTTTGGGTCTCTCTGTTTAGAACACATGTTGGTCAGTAGAAGATGAGCAGGCCTAGGCGTCCCGTTATCTCACCCTCTGGGGCTGGGGGAAAGGAGTGCAGTTGACATCAGCCCGGTTGCTTTTAAGTCTCCCAAGCACCGGCTGCCCTGGGAAGATGAGCATCCTTAACAGGGACGGGAGTGAGATGATGAAGGCACCTGGGCTGGTGTGTGTCCCCAGCTAGAGGGACTCAGAGCCTGGGCCTCCAGAAGCTGCCTTTGGGCCACTGGGTGATGGGCAGGCAGGTGCAACTGGCAGGGCCCGATCAGAGGTCGAAAGGGACCCTCACGATGGCCTTGTCTAGTCCCCACTGGAGGAAGCAGAGATGAAGAGTGGTGGGACGCAGGCCTCATGCGTGGGTTGGGTGGACTCCCACGGAGACCCCAGCCAGGCTGTCCCAGCTGCACAGCATTTCTGGCTTGGAGGTGGGGGGAGGGCGTGTCAAAGGTGTTTTCAGTAAATCTTCTCTGTCCTCCTTTGGCCAAGTGCTCGTCAGATCTGAGCTTCATGCTCCACTAGACTCCCACTGTCTGACAGCATTAGAAATTGGCTATTTGCTCCAGCTCGACCTTCCTCTACACACGTCACAGACAGATTCCAGGTTCTAGCTATTCCCTGAAGAAGCCGCCCCAAACTGGCTATCAGGCTGAGCACCTGGGCTAAGAGGAAAGCTCGTATCTGCCCCTGTGTTGGTGTCAGCTCAGAGCTGGCCTAAAGCAGCCTTCACTTCCTCTGCTGCGCAGGTTTTGGGAAATGCTCCTCCCTGGACAGCACTGGCTCCCAGAAGGTGGTTTTGGTGCTCTCTATGGAGAGTCAGGGACACAAGGTTTTCATGATGCTTGGCTGGGGGTCTGGTTTTAAAATGCTTGAGAACCCGAAGTTCATTCTGGGGTTTGATCTACCCATCCGTTTGAAAGCCTTTGGGCAAGGCTCTTCTGACTGACCCAGTTTCAGCAGTCTCTTGTGCCGGCAGGAGGAGAGAGAGGAAGGCTATTTGACTTGGATCCCATCCAGGCCAGACTGGCAGCACCTCCCCCAGGCAACCAGCCCGGACCCTGAGCCCACAACCCACCCTCTCCCCTACCCCCAGCTCCATGAAGGGTGGACGCTGCTGGCCCAGTGGGCTGAGCCCCGAGATGGTCTTCCCTCCTCTTCTACTCAAGTCTACTCTCAGGCTGAGAATACAGTCTGCTCAGACCCCTTCCCAGCCTGAGGGTGACCTACTGGACCAATTAGGAAGTGGAGGTCTGGGGGAGGGACCGTCCCATCCACATCACACAGTCCACTGGATCAAGAGTCACAAGTCCTCAATTGGGTCTGCATCTCCCTTTCCAAATGTGTTTAGACCGAGGGCAGTTTTAAAGCCCAATTTTGATGACATCCCCCTTTGAGAGCCAAGAAACAGAACATCTCTGCCAGGAAACCAAGATAAATTGATTTTCTTCTAGCTGCCTGAAGTCCCACTGTGTTTCTCCTCAGAGAGAAGCTGATTGTGGCAGCTTTGATGTCTTTCTGGGATTCCTCTGGATGAGCTGTGGCCCCAGGGTTAGGAAGGCTGAAGGGGGTCCCACAGGAGGGGATGCTGGCCTCAGCACCGTGGGAGGAGGCTCAGGCCTGTACAGGCTCTGGTTGAGGAGAGAGCATGAGGAGCCTGGAAAGGGGTTCCTTGAGCTTTCACACTGCCTGACCCAGCTGGTGAAGAGACCCTGGTGCCTCACAGCTTCGAGAATTTACCATCCTCGGATTGCTTTGGGCTGTGGTTGGAAAGGTGGCCCCTGGAGATGTTCCAATGATCTCCAATTGCCGAGGGTCCATTTGTACCTCTAGACCCACAGATAAGAGGCAAACTGGGTGTCACTTCTTCAGGAGTGGTCACGAGAGAGGAGGCCATTCTCACAGTGTATGCCCATCATTCCAAAATGCCTTCTAGTCTCTTCTACCTGCATCTCTTCTCCCGAGTTGGTAGGTGGGTTCTTTACCTCTAGAGCCATCTGGGAAGCCCTTCTCTTCTACTCGCCCTGCCTCAACTCTTTGCAAAACTCTTTGCAAAACTCTTAGTCATAAATGACTGCCAAGAGAGTTGACCTCCAGCAACAGAAATGCCTGCTAACAAAGGTCTTCCTTTTATGCTTCCTTGAATTCCCTCCTCACTGGACCTTGGGATCCAACACCCATTACCTCCTGCTGACGGGAGAACTTGGAGTCGTCCAGCCCTGAACCACTCGAGTACCTCAGACAATGTTCAGGATTGAGGTAGACACAGCTTTCATGAGGTTAGAGAGAAGGGCCTTAGGAAGTTGCAATGGCCTGAGGAGACCTCTGTCGGCTCCTCTAAAAAGCCACCACAGCAACAGACGAGAGCCGCCGTCCTCCCACCCCACAGGCTCTTTGAGGTGTGATGTGATCGTCGTCTCAGCCGTAGGTGTGTGTGCCCCATTCTACTCCTCTGTCTTCTGGGGGTGCTCCTTTCTCCTGTGCGTTAAGTTCCCACTCTCGTGGCTCCTGCTGTGAAAAGTGCTGTGACATCTCTGCCCCGTCTGAGGGATATTTCGAGGTCTCTCAGTGTTTCAGTATTGGAGATGAGGCTGTGCCACGTCTCCCAGAGTCCTAAGAGGACACGCGGGTTCTGTGACTTTCCAGAGAGCGGGTGTACTGTGAGCGTCCGGGATGATCTCCAGGTGGAAAGCACCTCACACCTGGAATTGGATCCACTGGCAAGGACTTGTCTGGAAGCCGGGTTCACTGCTTCCTTCAGAAGAGGGCTGATGGGAGGGCTGCCTGTGAGCCAGGACGCCACCCTCTCCGCTTGCCTTCCTCCTGTGCTGACACAGCTTCTGGGAGAGGCGCCAAGGAGAGGTCAAGTCCCGTAGCCAGTGTGAAGTGGGCATCGAGCAGCTTTTATCTTGGGGACCCCTGGACACCCCAGCCCCTCCATGGAGCCCTTGAACCTCCACAAAGACTGAGTCACAGGCCGTGTCCCTTACTTGCTGTGGTTGTATCTCGTTCTGTGGTTGGTTAGCAGTGTTGACGATTTATGTAGTGAATCTTTTTGTCTGCAATTTAGAGAATGTGTAAACAAATAAAAGGTTTTAAACTCTTGGCAATGTTTGGTTCTTCTCTCCCCACCCACCTTCTGACCCCCGCTGCCGCCCCCCATCTTTACCATTTGCAAATGTATAGAGCCTGTGTGAGTAGACCTTTCGTTCTGGGGTGTCCAGTGGGACTACATGAGTACACATGTGTGCTAGGCTCCAGGGAAAGGCCGGAGCTTCCCGGTTGGAAGGAGACTCCAGAGGCGAGGAGTCTTCCAGGTCCCAGTTGCTCTTGCGGATGGAATTCTGACCCTGTCACTCACAAGCTCCCGTGAAGCCACAGTCATGGCAGCTTTCGTGGGCACAGCAGGCAGCTCCACCACGAGCGCCATCCCATGAGCCCTCTGAGAAGATGGCAGGGCATCCTGAAGAGAAGGAGCCCCTGAAGTTTCCGGGGGAGGTGAGGCCGATGATTCAGAGATGACTCACAGCTGAGGTGGTTGCAGCAGTGGGGGAATGAGAGACCTCAGGCTCAGGACCCATCTAGAAACCAGCTGAATCACTGCACCTCCCCTGTCAGGTCGTCCCCTGTAAGGCAGTGAGATGGCTGCCCTGGGTGAGGGGCAGGAAGTTCACAGGAGACAAGTCTGCCCCAGTCCCCAGCCTGCTCAGCAACCTCCTTAAAGGCACAGCCTCTGGGTGCAGGATCTGAACCACATGGAAGTGGTTTCCGGAGGCTACAGCTTGGGTATCAGTCTAAACACATTCAAAGTAAATAAGTAAATAAAACTTCTACTATGTGCTAGGCACTCGGGATACAGCAGAGAAACAAGACCTCACACCCATGGAGCTTATAAACTACATAGGTAATAATACGACATAAGAGGGACACAGTCCAGGGGACATCTGGGGAGCCAGACCTCAAGCAGGGACTTCTGGTCTCAGTCAGCGTGCTTTTAGTTGGAGTCTATTGTGTTTTTTGGAAGACACGGACACGCAGCTGGAAAAGACAGGGTGTCTTTCAGTTCCTCTGATGATTAAATGTTCCACTCTCCTGCAATGTCATCACACACCTTCAGCCTTCCTTTCAGAAGTGGAGTGTGGGGCAGTTCTTTCTACCAGAGGGGCCGTCAATCATGGTTGCAGACACAGGCTGTTGAGTGGAAAGGCCAGGCCTTCACCCAGGATGGTCTCGGGTGGGAGCTGGGCGGGTAGTGCTGAGCTGCTCATTCCAGCACTGGGGGACTCAGGTTCGCAACCAAGTTCAGGCAGGAAAAGATGGCATAAACACAGGGCTTTCATCTGCACATAGGGGAATGTGATGTTTCTGCTCTGAGCCTGGGGAACCAGCTTTGCATCCCAGACACAATCCACCATTTCCTGAGAGAGGGCTTCCAGGGAGGCAATGGATCTCGGGGCCCAGGAAAGTGACTTAGTATACAGATCGGACACTGATGTTGCTCCAGAGGGTGGCAGGGATGAAGGAGGGAGGGGAAAGCTGGAGGGACCCACATTATGCTCAAGCTAACTCAGAGCAGAACAGGATTCCTTTGTTCTGTTCCTGGTCAGAGGAGAAAGCATGGGGAGGAGGGACTAAGGAGAAGGGATGGGTGGGATAATCCCTTGTGTTGGAGAGTTGAAGGGGGTGGGCTGCTGACAGAGATGGTGTGACTTCTCCTTCTTGGAGGAGCAGAAAGGAGTCAGAAGGTCTCAGTCTCATGTTATCTTGCAGGGTGACCTGAGGCTTTTGTAGATACAGGCAAGACTGTCTACAAAGCCAGCCCCAAGGCAGGCTTCAAGGCAGGCTTGGGGAAGGAGCCAACAGATCAGGGCAGCACCCATGCAGAGAACTAGTGCCTGTCCTTCTCCTGGCTTGGGTCAGAGGCTCTGGGATGTCCTGCAATGCCTGACTCCAAGCAGTCCTGGGAAAGACATGACTTCATGCCAGACACCAGGAAGCTGGAAGGCTGGGTCATTCTACAACACTGGTTTTCCAAATACAGGAGCCTAGGCTTCTAGAAGGGACTTTGGAGATGTCTGGAGACCTCGTGGGGCAGGGTTGGAGAAAAGGTTCCTAAGCCCTGAACTTGAAGCAAATGATGACTGCACAGTTCAGTTCAGTCATTCAGTTGTGTCCGACTCTTTGTGACCCCATGGATTGCAGCACAAAGGCCTCCCTGTCCATCACCAACTCCCAGAGTTTACTCAAACTCTTGTCCATTGAGTCAGCGATGCCATCCAACCATCTCATCCTCAGTCGTCCCCTTCTCCTCCCACCTTCAATCTTTCCCAGCATCAGGGTCTTTTCAAATGAGTCAGCTCTTCACATCAGGTGGCCAAAGTATTCGAGTTTCAGCTTCAGCATCAGTCCTTCCAATGAACACCCAAGACTGATCTCCTTTAGGATGGACTGGTTGGATCTCCTTGCAGTCCAAGGGACTCTCAAGAGTCTTCTCCAACACCACAGTTCAAAAGCATCAATTCTTTGGCGTGCAGCTTTCTTTATAGTCCAACCCTCACATCCATACATGACCACTGGAAAAACCATAGCCTTGACTACACGGACCTTTGTTGGCAAAGTAATGTCTCTGCTTTTTAATATGCTGTCACTAGCACACAGTTCTGATTTAATCTGTTTCATATATTGCTTTTTGCTGCTTTAAACACATACACACCCACCCATGTAAAAACATCTTTGGGTTTTCATGATAGGTGAGGCCTTTGAGGCTTCAGGAGGCCACTGCGGGCCCACCACCCTCTACCCAGACACAAGAGGACATCGCCTCTGGTCCCAGCTCTCTCCAAAGGAGGCCTGCGGCCAGGCACTCCTCCCCTGGGTTTCTCTTAAACAGCCGGAGCAACATCCTTCACCACGGGGCTTTCACTTCCTCCTCTGCTGGGGGTCCTTGCAGCGCGCCCCTCCCCACCCTGGCTCAGACTGCCGCTCCCCTGTCACCTCCTGTCACAAGCCGCAGCCCCTGCCGCGCTCCAGCGGGGCCAGACAACAGTGCGTTCCCAAGACGGGTGGGTTGAGAACCAGTTCGGGCTAAACTTGAGGTAATTAGCATTGTTAATGCTCGTTCTGTGATATTACAGCTGTGAGCCTCATTAAAGCGCTCTCCAGGGGAGGCTAGCAGAGATTCAGGTGTCAGCGCTGCTCCTCACCCCGCGCCCGCCTGCCAGCTCCCAGCCTCTGCTCAGAAGCCGAGTCTGCTGGCATCTGGGCCGGCCCGCTGCTCTCAGCTGGGACTCGCCCTCCCGCCCCCCTCTCCAGCCCAGCATGCTCGGAGTCTCTTCCATCCAAAGAGAAACGTGCCCTCAGGAGGGAGCAGAATGGCTGCCACTGGCCCTTGTGGCCCCCAGACCAGCTCAGAAAGAAAGGAGTCTTCGTGGGAGCAGGAGGCCTGAGCCTGCCTTCTGCCTGTGTCCTGGAGCTTTTTATCCAGAGCGGTTCCTTTGTTCCCTTCCCACCCCTTCAGAGAAAAGCCAAGGCCCTGTGCGCAGCCCCCACCTGCACCCCCCACCTCCTGGCAGGAGTTCCCAGCTTGCTCAACTGGCATCTGCTGGGGCGGCCCCTCCTCAGGAAGAAACCCGAGTCCCTCTGGCTTCCGTGTCTGGGATTCCTGATTGCTGGAAGCGGAGGCAGGGGACGGACTGTTTGCCAAACAGAGAAACATGAAACGTTCCTCAACCGTCTTGAAACCTTGAGGGAAATAATGCCAGCCTCCTCCAGGGACTAAACAGAGACTCAGCCCCAAAACGGAGGGAAAACACAATTCCAGAGAGTCTCCTTGCGGAGGGGGGCTGGGGGAGCTGAGGAGGGCCTGGCAAGGGTCATCTCCCCTTTCTGCTCCCCTCACCTCTCTGGGTGCTCTGTGTCCATGGAGATGCTCAGAGGGGGTCATCTCAGCCAATCTGATTAATATAACGTCAGCCCGGGGGTGGGGTCATCTAGAGCTTGGTGTCAACCAGTAGAGGTTCCTCATGGGAACTGCCCGCCAGCTGTGCCGACAGTGTGTACACAAATGGCTCTAATTCAGGATGGAATGGGGGATGATGGTCCTGAGCGTACGCAGTAAGGGAGAACAGGTCCAGAAGGGGTTGGGGGCATTGGAACAGAACTGGGACGGATGCTCATGACTACGACAGAGTGATCTGGAATTCAGCAGTGGGCCTTTCAAGTGGAGAGGACGATGGGAACAAAGACCTCCAACCCCCACCCCCGCTGCTTTATTCTAGGAACTTTAGATTAGCCTGAGACCTGTATTGTAGGTCCTGGGACCCAGGCTGCCTCTCGGATCTAGGGCAAACTCTTTCATGGAGTCCTGCTTCTGCTGCTGCTGCTAAGTTGCTTCAGTCGTGTCCAACTCTGTGCGACCCCACAGATGGCAGCCCACCAGGCTCCACCATTCCTGGGATTCTTCAGGCAAGAACACTGGAGTGGGTTGCCATTTCCTTCTCCAATGCATGAAAGTGAAAAGTGAAAGTGAAGTCGCTCAGTAAGTGTCCGACTGTTTATGACCCCATGGACTACAGCCTACCAGGCTCCTCTGTCCATGGGATTTTCCAGGCAAGAGTACTGGAGTGGGTTGCCATTGCCTTCTCCCCATGGAGTCCTAGTTGCTGAGACCGCACAGAGGCTGAGAGCTGGTGTTGGAGGCTCTGAGTCCTGAACTTGTGAGAGATGAGACTGAGGTCTTCCAGCAACTCTCCTGTCATTTCGTCTGACGTGTGGGCTGGGATCCTGTAACTTGTACGTCCTCTCCCCTCTCTCTGGGCATCCGCCCTGAGGACAGCTCCTTACACTGTGCCCAGCTCTTCAAGCCTTAGTGTGCATCCTTGGTGCCTTCCAGTCTTATTTTCCCAAAGCTACTGAGAGCTTCTCCACCCTTCCACTCTGTCTTTGGTCAGTGTGCCCGAATTGGTTCTATGTAGAATGCCACTCCCCGGGTTTCCCACACCCCGCCCTTTTGTACTCATACTCTGTCCACCTACAGACACTTTTAAGGCTCCACTCAGCCTTCTGTCCTCATGGAACCTTTTCTGACTTGCCCAGGGAGCAGCCATGCCTTTCTTAGAGTCCCAACTATGATTGGTACACACCTCTCTTACAGTGCCTGGCACTCCCTACCCCGTTTGTGAGGTTTCTTGCTGGACTCCCCCATCAGGCTAGCTTTTTGAGGGCAAAGGCTGTGTCTTATTCATGGTTTAATCCCAACTACTCTGGTACATATTCAGTGAATAAATGAATGGATACATGGATGGTTGGATGGATACGTGAGTGAGTGAATAAGCAAACCAGAGGAAATAAAGTGTGTGTGTAGAGGGGTGTGGAGCATAGTTGGCTCCACAGATATAGGTCTTTTTCCTTATGGGGAAAGGCCTTGGCCAAATTAGCTGCAGGTCTGCCATGGGCACACACTCTTCTCGGGAGAAGGCGGCTCTACTGGGAGGGAAGGACTGGGTGGCTGAGCATTTACTCATCTCTCTCTGCTGGGTGCCTGCAGCTCACTTAAAACCTGAATCCTTCGAGTCCCACTACATTATTAACAGGATCTATATTAAGTGGCCCACCCTGTGTTCCTCTTAAAGGAAATCCACTTGCACTTAAAGAAATAATAAATTATGAAAACGATCTCCGTGCTTCTCTGGGGTAAAAAAGACCAGCTTTCTCTTTAAAGAGCTCATAAAGGACCCTGGAAAAAAAATAGATGGTTAGATTAGTCCCTCTAATCTAAGCACAAACTCAAGTCATTGATAAAGAACACCTAAGTGTACAAGCTTTAAAACTGGTGGTTTATAACTACCCTTTGATTTTAAAGGACTCGATCTTCCTGCAACTAGAACTTACACTGGAGAGGGGGTGGATGCAACTTCTGGGGTGATCTTTTCCTTGTGCTTTTGTTGTGTCATAAAATCATTAGCTTCCTCTAGCTATGCCACTTAAAATATACACTGTTCTCAGAACTGTATGCTTTTAATTATGTCTTGAGGCCAAAACTATTACCCCTGGGGATACAGTCCCAATTACCTAATGGAAGTCAGTGAGAAAATATATTTCAGTTACAAAAGTCACTGGACTCTAACACTTGGAGGCCCATTTGTGGACTGGAAGGAGACACCAGGAAAGTTCATGGCTGCCTCAGTGGACACTATGAAACTCAAAACTGCTGGTAGAGGGCCTTTGGGGCCTAGGATGCTTGAAAGGAAGGCTAGCATTGCCACTTGAAGTAACTGTTGGCAGGAATGTTATATTACCTCCGAGAGCCTCAGTTGCATTACCTGTAAAATGGGTATAATGACACCCACTTTTTGAGTTGCTATGAAGGTTGAAGACAGTGACGTGTGTATAGTGTCTGGTGCACAGGGTCCTTCTTCTCTCTTCTTCTGCCACCCACTCTCTCATACTTTAATGACAGATGTGACAATCGCTTCCATCCAGGAGAAAAGGTAAATAAGATCTTGTCCCTTAAGAAACTTAGGAGGCACAAGAGGGCCAAGGAAAATATGTGGCTGGGGAGTCTGAGACAGGGGGCTTTGCCTTTGTCTCTCAATGGAGATAATTACCTCCACCTTGTATCTTGAATTTGTAGAAGATGAAATGAGACAACTCAGGTAGACCTCTTGGGTCTGTACCTGGCACTGGATAGGTGGTCCCATATGGTTAAGATTACTCACAGAAACGAGGGGAATGTGGCAAATGTCACAGAGCTGTCAAACGATGTGCCACGAGAGTTCAGGGGGAGAGGACGTCCAGCTGGAGAAAAAGCCATGAAGGCTTCACAGGAGGTGACATTTCAACTCATTGAGACATTAGGTGATGGGAGGAGGAAAAAGAGGGTGATCATTCCAGGCACATATGAGGAGACAAGAAAATACAAGAAAATGTGGCTGGCAGTCCAGGCTGACCAGTGTGTAAGGAGTTTTAAGACCTGAGGCAGGGAAGCCTGAGGCTGGAGTCTGACCTGGAAAGCCTTCAGTGAGGCGACAGAGCAGGGAGATTTGATGGAGAGCTGTTAAAGGTCTCTGAGTAGGAGGCATTAGTGTAAACTGCCCCTGTGATTTGTGAACTGCTCTGCATTTGAGGTGGGGATGAGGGAGACCCCTGGCTGTCCAACCAGGGCCCTGTCAGTCGAGCCTGCCAGTAACCACAGGAGGACAGACTTCCTGGAGGAAGGCCAGATGCCAAGGGTGTGTGGGCGGGAGTGCCCAAGCAGGGGGTTTGGGTTGAGGAGGAGGGCCAGAGGCTGCAGCCCCTTTGCTCTCTGCCCTGTCTACGCCTCTTCCTCCCTTCCTTTCCTCTCTTTCTCTTTCTTGGAGCTGCTACAGGCTGGGGGAGGGCTGGCAGCTGTACCAGGAACACAGAGGCGGAGACCCTTCTGAGATTGGGAAGGGAACAGGAGAGGCTAGGGAGCTGGGATGGCCGGGCTGGGTGGCCTGTTGGCCTGGCCTCACCCTCCTGGGAGTCCTTTGGGGTCTGCAGCCCAGGTCATGAGAGGCGTAGCTCTCATGGTGTCAGGGAGCTGGGCCCCGTGTCCGACCCTTGGATAACCCTTCTCTAGTCCATGGATGGGCTTCCAAAACTTGGCTGTCAAGTGGTATGTGTGTCTGTCTGCCTGGTTTCCTCAGGTTCTCAACGGATCTGCAGCACCCCCAGAGCGGAGGCACCCCTTGTCCAAGCAGATGAGGAAACTTCGGCCTGGAGAAGGAGCCTGACTCGCTGGGTCCCACAGCTGGTTAACTGCCAGCCAGGGCCTCTTGCCATTTCTTCTGCATGGGATGGACTGGGCTGGGTGGGCGGGTGGGTGAGGGTGGGGCAGAGGTGGGGAGGGAAGGGAGAGAGATCGAAGACAGCAACAAGGGGAGAGTGTGAGGCGTTGGGGGGAGGAAAAGATGGGCGCCGCAGGGGCACAGGACATGGGCAGCCCTCCTCTGCTGCCTCCCAGGGCCTTGGGGCCGGATGGATGTGAGGGAGGCTGAGGGCCTCCACCACCGGGATTCTCCATAAACACAAACTCGAGGCCTTGCTGGCTGGAGGCTGAGGGCCTCCACCACCAGGATTCTCCATAAACACAAACTCCAGGGCTTGCTGGCTGGAATCTGGTCTTGCCGTTGGTTCTCTTCTCTTTACTCCCCTCAGTCTCACCACCTCTTCTTTCCCACACTCGTGGGGCAGCCGTTGCTGGCTCTGAAATCGCAGACTCTGGCAGCAGGGAGGGACCTGAGGGACCGGCCCAGTGGTTTTCAAAGTGTGGCTCTGACAGACCTCGCAAGGCTCCCTGAGAGGAACAGGTGTGCAGCGGAGCAAGCACACTTGTGCCTGATTGGCCTCCCGTCTGCATTTTTGTGGGGGAAGGAGCTCCTTGGCTAAAAAAACACGAATTCTAAGCTGCTTCTTCCCCCTCCCCCACACCTTATAGAAAGGGAACCAAGGTTGAGGCTTGCTGCAGGTGACAGGGAATCTGGGTTGGCTCTCAGGTCAGGCCTCCCAGCCTCAGACCAATTTTCTGATCTCTTCCTTCTCCCTGGCTTCTAAAGGCCGGAAAGGCGTTGCAGAGGAGAAGTGATGGACCTGGGTGGTTTTGGAAGCCAGGGAAAGGATGATGTCTGAGCACCAGAAGGAGTGCAGCTCTCCTGCCAGCAAAGCCTGGGGAAATTCTCTCCATTGCCCCGCTGCTAGAATCCTGGGTCCTTCTGCTCCTGCCCATCAGGGAAACGAGGTCAGGGGACAAGGGGCAGGGGCAGAAGGGAGGCCCTCAGTTTCATCTTCTGGAGGTTTAGACTCTTTGCTCCTCCAGCCAGGAGTGTTGGGATGACTCTGTGTTCTTGGCAGCCTGGTGGGACGCTCTGACAAGCCTCTCTGTCTTCCAAGGCTGAGTAGACAGATGAAAGCAGCCCCAGCCACTGAGCCGGTGCTCCAAGCAGAGGTGGCTTCTGGGCAGCTGCTGAAGGCCTCATTTGCATATATGCAAATGATGCCTGGCTTCTCTCTTTTCCAGCGCCATCCAGGCAGACCCAGGTGCTGTTGGAAGAGTCTCAGATTCCGCATCAAAACAAGCCTCTTGAAGAGGGTTTTTTGGTCTTCCAACGTGAAATTTCCTTTGAACTCCTAAAACCCTGGTACCTTTCTCAGTCCCCAGGCCCCAGCTCTATCCCTTTTCAGTCATGTTAGCTTCTCAAAGCCTAGGAATCAGAGCTGAAGAAACAGATTTGGAGATAACCAAGATTAGAGGGTAGAGTTCAACCTGGGCAGCCAGGAGGTTCTAGGTGCTGATCCCTGTTCTGCCGCTGGTTCTGGGTTACCTGAGGTCTGCCTCCTAGCCTCTCTGTGCCAAAGTGCACCGATGGATAAACAAAGAGAGGGGCTGAAGGCCCTTTATGGCTCTAACAGTCTGCAAATGTTTGTGAACATCTGTGCATTAAGGCTGTCTGGTTGTAAATAACACACATAGCAACACAAGGCCACTGAGCTGAAATAGAGTGACATATTAGGAGGGCACACGGGTGTCTCAAGAACACAGGACTGGCAATGATGTGTTCAGAAGGAGAGGGGAGATAGGGTAGGGAGAACTGTCTGTTCCTCCCATCTCTTCTTTTAGCTCCTTTCTGGGCAATGGCTTTAATCGTGTTTCTTGAGATTGATTATTCTCTGTTCCTCAATGAAAATGAATATCCCTCAACACCAAGTTCAGGGAGAGTAACTCACAGAGACTGAGTCAAATGTCTATCAGGTATCTGATTCCAGGTTTCTAGAAGAGAGCAACTAATGGTCTGTCTTGAGTCAGGTGATCCCACTGGTCCAATCAGCCGGGAGGTCAGGACATGGAGGAAACACATGGCTGCCTGAGGCCCATAGTCTGACTCTGAGGGAAGGTTTCCAGGTGCTGGGCAGACACAAAAGAAGTCCACCGCATCCTACTAAGTATAAGGTGCTGAATTAAGGTGAGAGCTACTGAGTCTTTACAATGGGACAGACACTGGGCTAAACGTATTTCCTACAAGGTTCAACAAACCAGTGAATAGATGTTATTATCACATTTAATCCTCACTGCTATCCTTGCAAGTGGGTTCCATTATTCTACCCATTTTACTTATTCCTTGCAAGGAAAGCTATGACAAACTTAGGCAATGTATTAAAAAGCAGAGACATCACTTTGCCAATAAAGGTTCATATAGTCAAAGTTATGGTTTTTCCAGTAGTCATGTACAGTTGTGAGAGTTGGACCATAAAGAAGGCTGAGCACTGAAGAATTGATGCTGTCAAATTGTGATGCTAGAGAAGACTCTTGAGAGTCCCTTGGACTGTATAGAGATCAAACCAGTCAATTCTAAAGGAAATCAACCTTGAATATTCATTGGAAGGACTGATGCTGAAGCTGAAGCTCCAATACTTTGGCCACCTGATGGGAAGAGCTGACTCACTGGAAAAGACCCTGATGCTGGAAAAGATTGAAGGCAGGAGGAGAAGGGAGGGCAGAGGATGAGATGGTTGGATAGCATCACCTACTCAACAGACATGAATTTGAGCAAACTCTGGGAGATAGTGGAGGACAGAGAAGCCTGGCGTGCTGCAGTCCATGGTGTCTCAAAGAGTCAGAGACAGCTTAGTGGTTGAACAACAACAACAACAACCCATTTTACAGATGGGGAGCTTGAGGATTCATGAGGTTAAATAATTTGCCCAAGGTCGTGTAGCTTATACAGCTGAGATTCTCACCTGAGTCTCTCTGAGCATCAGATTTATCTTCTCTAAACAGTAACTTCTATTCAGTAGGACTGTTGTGAAGATTAGTGATGTAAGGGATGACCAGTGGTTGGCGGAGTGCTTGGCATGTAGTAACCCTAATTTACGGTGAAGTGGCTCTTTGGCCAGTGCTTGAAGTCCTGTAGAGACTGGGCATTCAGTAACTTCAATAGCAGGTAATTCTACCTGTGCAGTCCTGACTATTAAAAAGTTCTTTATTTCCTGAACATTTGGACTAGAATGAAAATGAACTCTCACTAACTTCTATCTACTGGCCCTAGCTCTATCAGTTAGGGGCTAGAGTAGGCAGAATCATGACTCAAAGATGTCCACATCCTAGTCTCAGAATCTGTTATGTTACATGACAAAGGGGAATTGAAGAAGGAATCAGTTGACCTTAAAATAGAGATGGGTTTAATATAATCACACAGGTCCTTATGAGATAGAAGAAAGAGGCAGAAGAGTCAGCTTCAAAGTGACATGATGTCAGAAAGACTCAATCAGCCATTCTTGGCTTTGAAGACAGAAGGGGCTATGAGTCAAGGACTGTGGGCAACCTCTAGAAATTGGAAAAGGCAAGACAGTGGATTCTGTAAAACCTCTGGAAAGGAATGCAGCCCTTGAGACCTTGATTTTAGGACTGCTGACCCTCAGAACTGAAAGATAATACATCTATGTGTTTTTTTAAAAATTTTTTTATTGAAGGATAATTGCTTTACAGAATTTTGTTGTTTTCTGTCAAACCTCAACATGAATCAGCCATAGGTATACATATATCCCCTCCCTTTTGAACCTCCCTCCCATCTCCCTCCCCATCCCACCACTTTAGATTGATTCAGAGCCCCTGTTTGAGTTTCCTGAGCCATACAGCAAATTCCCATTGGCTATTTGTTTTACATGTGGTAATGTAAGTTTCCATGTTACTCTTTCCATGCATCTCACCCTCTCCTCTCCCCATGTCCATAAGTCTATTCTCTATATCTGTTTCTCCACTGCTGCCCTGTAAGTAAATTCTTCAGTACCATTTTCCTAGGTTCCGTATATAAGGCACTGTGTTTGTCATAGCTATAGAAAAACTAACAGAAAAAGAACAGAAAGTAGAAATAGGGAATAGAAAAGCAATACAGGAGCATTCCAAGGAAATCAGATCTTTGAATCCAGCATTTTGTTCCCCTGTCTTCTCCTCTAGGCTGTACAACCCTGGTTCTGTAAGTGCTCTTCACGAGACCATTTTAGAGTTCAAGCCATATCAGAACCAAGAAGAGACTGTTAAATTTAGCAGTTATTGGTTCAGTGGTGACTTTCCATAGAGGTAAGCTACCTAAGGCTTCCCTCATGGCTCAGCTGGTAGAGAATCCTCCTGTAATGTGAGAGACCTGGGTTCCATCCCTGGGTGGGGAAGATGCCCTGGAGAAGGGAAGAGCTACCCACTCCAGTATTCTGGCCTGGAGAATTCCATGGACTGTATAGTCCATGAGGTGGCAGAGAGTCAGACATGACTGAGCGACTTTCACTTTCACTTTTCAAGCTACCTAAGTAGCACAGATTGGGGGCAGGAGGCAAAAGGGACGACAGAGGATGAGATGGCTGGATGGCATCACCGACTCGATGGACGTGAGTGTGAGTGAACTCTGGGAGATGGTGATGGACAGGGAGGCCTGGCGTGCTGCGATTCATGGGGTCGCAAAGAGTCGGACATGACTGAGCGATTGAACTGAACTGAACTGAAGTAGCACAGATGGATGGATGGAGTCTAGACTGCAAAGGTTGGTGATTGTATGATGGTGGTGATGATGGGGAAGAGTAAATGCGGGTGTAATTTATCACTCCTCAGCCTTTCCCAGCACCCTGCTAAATATCAGAGTAACCTTTAAAGAAGGCCGGAGGCCATCAATTAAATAAACAGATGCCTTGATGGGGAATAGAAGTGTAAACATAGGCATCATCTCATAATTTACTGATGGTAAATCAGCCTATTCATTCAGTGGGCCGTTCTCCATCTGACTAAAGACAGGAAGAAATCCATCACAATGGTGTAAGGACCCAATAAGCAACAAAACAGAAACAGATTTTGAAAAGATTACAACAGATTACAGAAAAAGGATGGACATCTTTTTCCTGGGGTTAAATTTTTTATTTAAAAAGAGGTTGCTTAGGACTTTGTCTGGAATGATTTATGCAATACATTCAGAGATGCAAGGGATGGATTAGACGATCTTTGGATAGCATGCATGTGCGGACAGTATGTGTGTGTGTGCGGACAGTATGTGTGTGTGTGCGCTAAGTCACTTTAGTCATGTCTGACTCTTTGTGACATTATGGACCCTAGCCCACCAGGCTCCTCTGTCCTTGGGATTCTCTAAGCAAGAATACGAGAGTTGCCATGCCCTCCTCCTTGGATAGTATATGCCACCTTTTAATTCTAGGATCAAATGTTGTGATTTCAGCCTGCACGTTCACACTCATGATTAAACCTTAAACGCAGGTTGCTTAGTACAGATGCTTAGTACACACTGAACCACAGTTCCAGTGACCTGATGATGTGTGTGACATATTCAGCAAAACTGGGCCAGGGATTAATATTGCTAAGGTCAGCCTGGTCATTTTGGGTATGCAGGGTGTAATCTTTCATAATCTTTCATGAGGGTTCACTACTCTTCCGTATCTTAGTTCATCTATAATGGACTGGCAGAGAGAGATGGTTATTAGAAAATAAAATGCACTTAGAGTTCCCCCATGAATCATTTATGGAAGACACCAGGCTTAGCAAAGCCGATGAAAATATGGCTGGTAAGGGCAACTCAGTCACTATTTCTGGATGGCTTTCGAGCATGACTACTGACCACAGAAATGGGCCTGCATGCACTGGAAGGATTTAGTGTGGAAGGGAAAATGTGTGGGCGGAGAATGAGCCCGAGGGGGCTGGCTTTCAGGAGTCACCCTGTCGTGGTACCCACACTGTGAGGGTCCCTCACATAAGAAGGGGTCCTTTGCCGTACTTTCTTCCATATTCCCACTCTTGGCCAGAGGAGGAGAGGCCAGCTGAAAAAGCAGTTAATTCAACATCACTGAGGTTTGGGCAATTAATTTGTAAATATGCAAGCAGCTCCGGAGAGGGAGGAAGTGGTTTCCTCTTAGCACACCCAGTGAAAGATGGTGTGATGTATCAAGGCTTTTGGGTAACCAGCAGAAAGTTTTTTAATCCTCACTCTGCCCACACTCAGACTATCAGAACTGCGATAGCCTAATGATAGGGGCCTTGGGAGCCCAAAGAAGGAGAGAATCCTTGCTCTCTGGGTCAGCTATAAATAGAACTTGTTAAGATCTTTCTAGAAGGCTGGGAAAAGCAATCAGCTAACTGAAGCACTGTCAGGAGTTTGCCCAAGGGCACAGTTGGACCTAGGCTTTTTGTTTCCTTCACAGTCGATGACTAAGGGGAAATGCATTTACTTTTTCCAGTGTGTTTGAATCACAGCGGACCTCCTGGTGGAGAGGTAGTGTGGAGGAAAAGGAAGAGGATGAGGAAGAGGAGGGCTGCGCTTGGGGGCAGGATGACCCCGCTTTGAATCTTTGCTCCACAGTAAATCTCCTACATATGAACCTTCAAGGTGCGAATTTTCAAAGGTGAGAACATGTGTTCCGTCAGTGTCAGGCGTGAGGGAAATGGCAACTTGCCCTTCCTTTCCTGTTGCCGCTGATCCTTCAGCTCTACCATCTCTCACCTCCTCTCCCTCCGTCAGTAATTCTTCTTCTCTGTTCACTCAACGTCAGCCCCTGTATGCAAGCTGTTGCACTGTGCCACTGTCCTTTTCAAGGTACTGCAATGTAAGATTAAAAATGTTTTATCGATTATTGTGTTTGTTTTCGTGTACTGTTTGTGTGAGGCGCATGTAAGCCTATTACAGCACAGTACTTTAGGGCCGATTGTGTTAGTTGGGTACCTAGGCTAACTTTGTTGGACTTAGGAACACACTGGACTTAACGAACATCCCCAAGAAAAAGAAATGCAAGAAAGCAAAGTGATTGTCTGAGGAGGCCTTACAAATAACTGAGAAAAGAAGAGAAGTGAAAGGCAAAGGAGAAAGGGAAAGATATACCCAACTGAGTGCAGAATTCCAGAGAATAGCAAGGAGAGATAAGAAAGCCTTTTTAAGTGAACAGTGTAAATGTAAAGACAGAGGAAAACACAGAATGGGAAAGACTAGAGATCTGTTCAAGAAAATTAGAGATACTAAGGGAACATTTCATGCAAAGATGGGCTCAATAAGGGACAGAAATGGTAGGGACCTAACAGAAGCAGTCCAGTACTCTCGTCTGGAAAATCCCACACACAGAGGAGCCTGGTGGGCTGCAGTCTATGGGGTCGCTAAGAGTCAGACATGACTGAGCAACTTCACTTTCACTTTTCACTTTCATGCATTGGAGAAGGAAATGGCAACCCACTCCAGTGTTCTTGCCTGGAGAATCCCAGGGACGGAGGAGCTTGGTGGGCTGCCGTCTATGGGGTCACATAGAGTCAGATACGACTGAAGCGATTTAGCAGCAACAGCAACAGAAGCAGAATGGATTAAAAAGAGGTGGCAAGAATACACAGAAAAACTATACAAAAAAGGTCTTAATGACCTAGATAACCACAATGGTGTGGTCACTCACCTAGAGCCGATAACCTGGAGAGTGAAGTCAAGTGGGCCTTAGGAAGCATTACTATGAACAAAACTAGTGGAGATGATGGAATTCCAGTTGAGCTATTTTAAATCCTAAAAGATGATGCTGTGAAAGTGCCGCACTAAATATGCCAGCAAATTAGGAAAACTAAGCAGTGGCCACAGGACTGGAAAAGGTCAGTTTTTATTTCAATCCCAAAGAAGGGCAATGCTGAAGAATGTTCAAATTACCATACAACTGCACTCATTTCACATGCTAACAAGTTAATGCTCAAAATCCTTCAAGCTAGGCTTCAACTGTGTGAACCGAGAACTTCCAGATGTATAAGCTGGATTTAGAAGAGGCAGAGGAACCAGAGATCAAATTGTCAACATCTGTTGGATTATAGAAAAAGCAAGAGAATTTAAAAAAAAGTCTACTTCTGCTTTGTTGACTATGCTAAAGCCTTTGACTTTGTGGATCACAACAAACCATGGAAAATTCTTAGAGATGAGAATACTAGGCCACCTTACCTCTCCTGAGAAACGTGTATGCAGGACAAGAGCACATCAAGGCTGAATATTGTCACCCTGCTTATTTAACTTATATGCAGAGTACATCATGAGAAATGCTGGGCTGGATGAAGCACAAGCTAGAATCAAGATTGCCAGAAGAAATATCAACAACTTCACATATTCAGATGATACCACTTCAATGGCAGAAAGTGAAGAGGAAATAAAGAACCTCTTGATGAAGGTGATAGAAGAGAGTGAAAAATCTGGCTTAAAACTCAACATTTAAAAAACTAAGATCATGGCATCCAGTTCCATTACTTCATGGCAAATAGTTGAGGAAAAAGTGGAAACAGTGATATATTTTATTCTCTTGGGCTCCAAAATCACTGCAGATGGCAACTACAGCCGTGAAATTAAAAGATGCTTGCTCCTTGGAAGAAAAGATATGACAAACCTAGATAGCATATTAAAAAGCAGAGACATTACTTTGCCAACACAGGTCCATCTAGACAAAGCTATGGTTTTTCCAGTAGTCATGTATGGATGTGAGAGCTGGACCATGAAGAAGTCTGAGCACAGAAGAACTGATGCTTTTAAACTGGTTCTGGAGAAGACTCTTGAGAGTCCCCTGAACAGCAAGGATATCAAACCTGTCAGTCCTGAAGGAAATAAATCCTGAAGAGAAGTGGATGACAGAGGATAAAATGGTTGGATTGGCATCACCAACCTGATAGACATGAGTTTGAGCAAGTTCCGGGAGTTGGTGATGGACAGGGAAGCCTGGCGTGCTCCAGTCCATGGGTCACAGAGTCAGACATGACTTGGCAACTGAACAACAGCAACAAGCTTTCAAAGTTTTTGTTTCCTTACCTGTAAAATTCTGATAATGAATGGACTGGATTAATCTCACAATGGGTCTCCTGGGTCTCCAGCTTAATGACTACAGATTTTGGGGTTTCTTGGCCTCCATAATCACATGAGGCAATTTCTTATAATAAATCTCTCTCTGTCCATATGGGCTTCCCTGAGGGCTCAGTTGGTAAAGAATCTGCCTGAAATGCATATAGCTGTTCTAATCTCCTATTTGTTCTGTCTCTCTGGAGAACCCCGACTAATACAAGATTCCTTTCTAGGCCTCTGACCCTTAGGCCAATCCACACAGTAGCTGGGGATGAAGGTCAGGTAGTCCAGGATCTGCTTCTCTCAGCAAAATACTGTGGGAAGGAGTCCTTTAGCAGGGGCTATCTTTCTGTATTGGTTTTCTGGCATCACTCATAAAGCCATTAGCCAAGCATTCCATAGCCCCTTGGATTACATTGCCCATTTGAGTCACTATCTAAATATATAACAATATGAGAAGTACCCTGAAATGTTGAAAGGGAGATGGACTCTACAGACAGACAATGACCAAGAGCAAGTCACTTAACTTCTGGAGTTCCAGCATCTCCTCTGCAAAATGGGGATACATGTATTACTTTTCATGACAGTGCCAAAAATTAAGTGAGATGACTGTAAAAGTTACTGGTATGTGTAAATGCTCACCAAAACCAAAAGAAGATTCATTCTTTCCTTCTTCCCCCCACCCTGTTATTGTAATTCTATCTGTGGTTGTTTCCTTTTGGTGCTGCTGGTAAAGCTGGTAGAACTTTCTGGACCTCCTGTCTTGGTACTGAAGAATATCCAGATCCTGAGAACAGTAATGGCTGCTTGAACAGCCTCATATCTTCCTTTGTAGGATTTCCCACATTCACAATCCCCTCACATTCTCCTCTTCTGTCCCTTGGAACATTTTTAGCAGTTAGCCTGTATCTCTATATAAAGGACTCTAACTGAATTCAGCTGTAAGGCAGGACACTCTTTGGATTTGGAGAAGTCATAGATTTCATGGCAGAATGGGTGATATGGACTTTGAAAGAGCAAGAATCTTGAGATGTAAGTATAAAGCAACATTATTTTTATTTCTATTGTCCTTTTCAAATGTACTCATGGAGGAAAATTTTTTTCCTTACCCTAGACAAGAACTCAAGCAGTTCCATGACTTTTTTGTATTCTCTTTGATAATAAAAATTCCTGCAGTCATGCTAAGTCATCAGTAGTGTCTCAACCCAGAAATTAGAATGCTGAGACCCATGCAATTACCCAAACCCCACAACTCAATAGCCAGGGCTACTACAGGTAGGAAGCCTGTGGGTGATAAAAGTATGGGAACAGAGAGTTTCTTCTTCCTTTCTTGGTTCCTCCTCTAGTCCCCCAGGTGGAATTAAGGTCCTGAAATGGAGCAGGCAGGAGAGAAGAAAGGAGAGGGGCAGGGAGGCTCTTGTTTGACTGGCCATAGGGAAGACTGATGTTCTTTCATGATGGGCCCATAGGAGGCTCTCCATCACCAGGACTGTCTGCTGCAGCTCTCTTGTCCAGGGCAGTCAGTCTCCTCCAGCTCATCACAGAACTCTTCCCATAGCTCACAGGACCTGGTGATCATTTCTGCTTCTCCCTGCTGAGGATTGGTCACCTCTTGGGAAGGCTTCTCTTGGATTGGTCCAAGGTGACCACACCCACTCTCTCTTGCACCAGTGGCTCACATCTGGTCCAAGGGAGACACTCAGGTGTCCCTGCCCAGACCCACTCTGGGAATTTGGGGGTGAGTCCCAAAGCTGCAGAAATATCTCCTTCCAGCCATGGTGGGAGCAGCCAGCCAGCCCATCTCTCCCTGCCTTTTAGCTTTCCAGGCAGGAATCCAACACGGGTTCACTCGGTCCTCTGAATCACAAAGGATGCTTACCAAGCTTTTTTCCTGAAATCCCCTTCACTATATTTGAGAAGAGACACGGCAACTTCTCACTGTCCCTCCTGGTAAGGATGAAGTTCACAGTACATCAATGCTTTTTTTTTCCCCCCCTAAATTAATCTTCTCTACATATTCTCTCCTTCAATCTCTAAAAGTCAGAGTGTTTTATGCCCTCAATGTGGGTGTAGGTGAGAAGTTTGAGTTCCATAACAAATTTTTAGATCTTCCCTTAAAAATGTGCTGCTTCTTTTGGCACCAAATTGGGGTGTCATATCTACTGTATCATAGTGCTTCTGGCAAAACTTCCAATTTAACATCTTTTTATATTTATGTGCTTCTTTCATAGGGGGACTTCCCTGGTGGCTCAGACGGTAAAGCGTCTGCCTGCAATACGGGAGACCTGGGTTCAATTCCTCGGTCAGGAAGATCCCCTGGAGAAGGAAATGGCAACCCACTCCAGTACTCTTGCCTGGAAAATCCCATAGATGGAGGAGCCTGGTAGGCTATAGTCCATGGGGTTGCAAAGTCTGACACGACTGAGCGACTTCACTTCACTCATTTGCTTCTTTCATAGCTCAGTTGGTAAAGAATCCACCTGCAATGCAGGAGGCCCTGGTTTGATTCCTGGGTCGGGAAGATCCGCTGGAGACAGGATAGGCTACCCACTCCAGTATTCTTGGGCTTCCCCTGTGGCTCAGCTGGTAAAGAATTCCGAGTCTCTCTAGGAGGAAGGAAGAGGAACCCTGCCATGTAGGATTCCTCCAAGGATGCCTGGGTGGCACTGGTCTGGAGAGGATACCCATCACTCAGGCTAGATTGTTTGTTGTAGCTCTGGGCACATTTCCATCTGTTTTCATCAGTGGGTGTTTCTTCTCTTCTGCAAACTGGTCTGCCATATAAGACCAGAGTCTGCCAGCACCTCCTGTTTGCAACAACCACGCAGCCCCTCCTGCAAGTCAAAGGACACAGTAGGCACTGGATGAATGCTGAGTGGGTGACCAAAGCCAATAGGCTCAATTAGAAGCAGTCACCAGAGAACCCCATTTGCATTTAGTTCCATTAATGCCACAAGTGTGAGGGCTTTCAAAGTGTCAGCACCACCCCAGAGGTATTACATAGTTATTTTGGTCTGAAGCCAATGGAGAGATCAAATTTAGTTCTCTAGTCAAACCTGGTTTAATATGCTTATTATGAAGAAACCATATTGGGTGGGGAAAAAAGGAAAGATAAGATGAAAAAAAAATCACCCATATTTCACCACTGAGATATTTACTGTAATATTTTCTTAAATATTTCTACTTGTATGTATATTGTTAAATAATCATACTCATTTTATGTGCAAATTTGTTTCCTTACTTCATTTCCAATATCATTTAAAAGTTGCCCCTAAAGTCATTTTAATTCTTTGTACAATGTTTCTTATGTTTACAAAAATAATGGATGCTTATAGAAAATGTGGAAAAATGGAGAAGTTTAAACAACAGGCAAAACGATATCATAAAATTTTTACCCAGACTTAGCTGCTATACTTCCTTCCAGTTTTTCTTCTGTGAATTTATTTATATGCACTGACAATATTGGCAATCGTATGCTATGTGTTGTTGGTTTTCAGTTGCTAAGTCGTGTCTGACTCTTTTGACTCCATGGGCTGTAGCCCGCCAAGCTCCTTTGCCCACGGGATTTTTTCAGACAAGAATACTGGCGTGGGTTGCCTTTTCCTTCTCCAGAAGGTCTTCCCGACCCAGAGACCGAACCTGCGTCTCCTGCATTGCAGGCCCATTCTTTACCGCTGAGCCATCAGGGAAGAGTATGTCATGTGTAGCTTATTTTAAATACTTCTTTTTTAATTGTTCACATGGTTAAATAAAAATGGCAAGTACAGAATTGCTTAGGAGGAAAAGTCTATCCCCAGTTCCGATCCTCAGAGGCAGCTGCCTTGAGTCCTTCTGGTATTTTCCTCCGGTGGTTATGTCTCCATATCTCCAGCACATATCTCCAGTTGACAAGGGTCTACCGCTATTTCCTGCTTATCAGTGTTAGACTTTATCTGTTAGACTTCCTGCTCTCACAGTGTAGCGTCTCTGGCCTCATCTCCTCCATGGTGGGAATTCCTCTCTTGGTTACTTTTTACTGTAAGCATCAAACTTACATCTTTTTAATCTTGGTTTATTAACTGTATACAGTTATTTTGACGCTTCATTTTCTACAGGGAGGATATTGACACCCCTCCCCCCAATCACACACACACACACACACACACACTCACACCCTTCTTCAGCTCTCTTCTCTATATTCCATGGATTAACTTCTGTCGACAGTACTTGGCTTTTTCCATGTCGACATGTACATGGTGGTGCTCAGTTGGTAAAGAGTCACCTGCAATGCAGGGAACCTCCTACAATGCTGGAGATGTGGGTTTGATCGCCGGATCGGGAAGATCTGTTGGAGAAGGAAATGGCAACCCATTCCAGTGTTCTTGACTGGGAAATCCCATGGACAGAGGAGCCCAGCGGGCTACAAGTCCAGGGGTGGCAAGAGTCGGACACGACTCAGCAACTAAACCACCCATACCACCCATGCGCACGGTGGTCCACGACAATGACATTTTCCCTCTTTCCTATAAATTCACCTGGAAAAGTAGAACTCAGTAAACAGTGCGTATGTCGTTGGTGCTGTGTCACTGGAGTTCTCTGCAGAGCCATGCAGTGCTCCTGGGGTACATTTGCTGCTTGAACAGCTCTGTTTGCTTAGGTTTTTGTTGTCTATTTCATCTGTCTTTACCGAATTCCCTATTTCATCCTAACTTTTCCATCCAACCGGTATCCACAGTTTGTTGTCTTGGAGGTCTGTTGTTTGTTGTTCTGTAGGCTCTTTCTCCTCCAGGGTCTTCTGTCCTGCTCCCATCTAGACTGACCACCCCTGAGCCTGCTGCATGGCCCCAGCTGGGAGCCTCAAACTCTTTTTCTGGCACGCTTCCTCTTTTTCAGATTGCCTGCTTTCCTTTTTGTAAGTTTCTGTTTGGTTGCAATACATCAAGTAACTTCCAAAAACTTGGTGTGAAGGCAAGTACATTTTTTGAGTCCTTGGCTCTTCTACCATAACACTAGATTGATTATTGGGTCAGGTACAGAATTCTAGGTTCAGGATAATTTACATATTGTACGTAAACTTTGGTGTCTGGCTTCATTTTCTTGGTGTCATGTTTATGAAATTCTTACAGGTTGTTGTACATATCAATACTGTGTTATTTTTATGGCTGAGTAATAGCTCAGTCAGTGAAGAATCTGCCTGCAATGCAGGAGACCTGGGTTCCATTCCTGGGTTGGAAAGATTCCCCTGGAGAAGGAAATGGCAAAGGAATCTCCAGTATTCTTGCCTGGAGAATCCCAAGGAGAGGGAACCTGGCAGGCCATAGTCCATGGGGTCTCAAGAGTCGGACATGACTTAGCAACTAAAAAGTGATTCCATTATAAGTAAATGCCACAATTTGTTCATCCATTCATCTGTTGGTGAACATTTGGGTTGTTGTCAGCCTTGATGAAGTGATAATGAGTGTTCATAGTCAAGTACTTTTTTTTAGACATATACATTTATTTCTCTTGGTTAAATACTGAGGAGTAGACTTGCTAGGTTTTGTGGTAAGAGTATGCTTAACTTCATGAGAATCTGACAAACTGCTCTCCAAGCTGGAATATGTTTAATTCCTGCTGCTGCTCCTGCTGCTGCTGCTGCTAAGTCACTTCAGTCGTGTCCGACTCTGTGTGACCCCATAGACGGAAGCCCACCAGGCTCCCTCGTCCCTGGGATTCTCCAGGCAAGAACACTGGAGTGGGGTGCCATTTCCTTCTCCAATGCATGAAAGTGAAAAGTAAAAATGAACTCGCTCAGTTGTATCCAACTCTTAGCGACCCCGTGGACTGCAGCCTACCAGGCTTCTTATCATTCATAAATGAGGTTTCCAGTTGCTCCATGTCTTTGCAAGATACTTAGTATTATGCATCTCTTCCATGTTAGACATTCTGGTTGGTATGTGATGGTATCTCATTGCTTTAGTTTGCATTTCTCGGATGATTACTGATGTTGAGCATTTTTTCATGTGCTTATTGGCCATTTGCATAACTTCCTTTGTGAAGTGTCATCAAATCTTTTGCCCACTTTTTAACTGGGTTATCGTCTTATTTAGTTCTAATTTTGTTTTTTTGGAGTCAAGTCTTTTCTGAGATAGTCCCATGTGTTTTTGAACCTTGTGTTTTCCCAACTTAATATTGTATTGTAAGCAGTTTTTCATGCAACTACTTTGTTTGAAAACATATTTATTATTTGTTAATATTCTGCCATATGAATGTGTCTATTTATTAAATCATTCTCTTCTTATTGGACATTTCTGTTTCAACTTTTATTTTGTGATTATTCTAATAGTATCATTTTACAGAAAGCTGGTTTCTCCTTAGGATAGATTCCTGGAAGCAGAGTAACAAGTTCAAAAGTTAGTGCATATTAGGGGCTTTTGTTATCTACTGCCAAGTTTTTCCCAAAAGTTTGAACCAATTTAAAGTGTCACCAGTGGCAGGTGAAAATCACACTTTATGCCACTGCTGCCAGCTCTGAATATCCTTACTTGAAAACATTTTTATTTTTTAACTAACTTAATAGGTGGTAATGGTGGCTCATTTTAAGCTGCATTTCTTAAATTTTTAGTGTGGTTGGATACCTTTCCAAGTGTTTGGTAGTCATTTGTCTTTCCTCTTCTGTGAATTGTTTATTCATCTCTTTTGTTTTCAAATGTGTTTCTGAGTCATGTTTCCCAACTCTGCAGAGATCTTGCAGCAGAGTGTTCAATGTTGGAGTCAGGGGAGGAGAGAAATGTGCCAGCAGCTGACCAGAGAGCGGGGTGCTGGCTCCGTGGGGCACCCGGGACCCTGGGGGACCCTGCACGCTCCTTCCTTCACACAGACCAACCACTTTGTGAAAGCTTGCCTTTATTTCTGTAAATAGTAAGAGGGTAACATAGTCCCCAAAAGGAGGGACAAAAGCTTGCCTTCTGAGCTTTAAATCGTAACTTTTTGCCTAGTGGAGCACAACTGTGATATGCAAGGTCACCAGACAGGGTTAAAATGGCTCCCAGGCCAGCAAGTTTTGATAGTAACCTCAACAAAAGAATTGCCAGACCTCAATAATAAGTTTGTCCCCCTAGGGTAGGGGAGGGGTGCTGTTTTCAGTATCAAAATGGATGTCAAAATGCACCTGGGCCTGTGGGTAAAAAGGTCCCATGGGTTCTAATCCTCAGATTTCACTGGATCCTGCCTCAAATTGATCATGCAGGATGTCTTAAGCCCCTCAAAGGGCCCCCTGAATGTTGGGAGCCCAAGAGTGGCTCACATAATTCTCACACTAGTTTCTCATGTAGTTGTGGGAGTCCCCAGGGATGGGTTCCATGAGCCATAACTGACTGGTCTTTCTGGGAATCCCTAGGGCACCCCGTGTGTGCTTGCAGATGAGAGACCCCTTGACAGCATTTATGAGAGCCTCTGGGGAACCCCGAATATCAGTTCACAAACAAATCTTCCCCAAGTGTCTCTGGGAACTCCCAGGGGAAGTTCCCACAGCATCTTGCAGATAAGAGTGCCCCCAGTATTATGGCAGTCCCCAGGTGGTGTCTCGCCTCTGTACCCTAGCAAGTTCCCCTGCCCAGGTATTCCTGGGAGTCCCCCTGGGAGAGTTGCTCCTGAGTTCACAAACAAGACCTCCCCTGTCAACGTGGCCGCTGCTCCTAATCTGGGCTCCCTGAGCTCTAGTGCCTCCCACTGGACATCGAATGAGGTCACTGCCATCCCTTGGTGGGGGATGATGCCCTCCTCTAATGAAAGCCTTTGGAGCCTCTGGGATGGCAGAATTGCAGAATCTTTGAAGCCAAGCAGGGTAGCATCCATTTTTCTCCTCTGTTGGAGGGTAGCCAAGCTGGGTTGGCTATGCCTCAGTGGGTTATATGGTGTTTGTCGACAGTTCTTTCTATTTTTACTGACAGTTCTGTTCTTACTGGGATTCAGATAGGAGTCTTGGTGGGCTGGGTCAGAGACACAACCAAAGGACAGAATTAGCCTTCTGATGACAGAGGTTTTCTCGCTGGGCTAAGTTTATCACATCACTGCTTCTCCCCCCAGGATGATCCCCTTCCCAGGGAAAACCTGCAGGCTTGCTCATAACTGGTTGTATTGTTCAGTTAAGGGGTTTATTACAATATGTGGTATCAGTTTTACTGAAGAGTAAGGGAACCACCCAGGAAAAACACCCAATGACTGTTGGAACACAAACCCATGCTGGGTCCACCTACACCCACTTTTTCCCCCCTCTCTCTGAGGTAGGGACCAGGCAGCAGAAATTCCACGACAGTTTTCCCCAAATACCCAGCATCTCTGCCACCCGTTCTGACCTCCCAGCACATGGCTGCTGCCTCATATTACTACTTCCATTTTCTGATTATCTGGTGGAAAGTAGGTCACGTGGGGTCTAGAAATGGTGTGGTTTTAGTCTCTGCAGTGCAGGAAGTGCGAGAAGGGGTTTGGCATGAGTATTAGGTGGTTTGCAGTAGGCCTCTCGCAGGCATAGACCCAGCGTCTCAGAAACACACAGACAATGCTGACCCCTCTGTTTAGGTTAAACCCATGCTCAGGGATGACGGGTCTTCACAGCTGCACACAGTCCTAACACCCTCTGGGAGCTGTTGCCCTGGATGACGATTCATTCTGTCCTTTCCTTGTGGCTACTGTGTCTCCATACTCTGTCCTTAAAGCATCTTGTTTTGATATTAAATAGATAACATTACTAATTTATCCTCTTATGCTCCTTGGTTGACCACTTGATTCATTGATCAGATATGTACTAGTGCCTATTATGTGCCTGTTGCTGTGAGAGAGTTAAGGGATGGAATGAAGACTATGATACAGTCTTTGTTCTTAAGAATCTCAGTGTGTCACAGGCAAGCAGCACAAGGCATCAGGTCATTATGAGAGAGCTGTGAGGACTGGGGTAGAGGGAAGACCAAGGTGACTTAGGGGTCAGGGGGAGCTGTGGGTGGATCACGATGGCTCTATCGCTTCAGGACAGAGTGAGCCCTGCAGGGAGTCCTACAAGTCAGAGAGGCGGAGACTGGAAAGGCCTTTCCGGCCCAAAGAGCTACGTGTCCAGAGGAACCTTCAGGGAACTCTGAGTCACGAAGAAAGACTGAAGGTGGAGTCCAGGGATGGGGGTGTGGAGAGAGGAGGACACAGGTGTCATTGGGGCCAGGTCATGAAGGATCTGCAATTCTGTGATCTGAAATTCAGATTTAATCCTGTAGAGAACTCGGATTGTATTCTGAAGATAACTGCTGAAGAGTTTCACATTGTAGAGTAATGGGCTTAGATTTGTCTTGGAAACATACGACAGCCATGTGGCAGCCATGTGGAGTATGGATGAGGGAGCGCCAGGGACAGCCGGATAAAGACTAGCCCAGCTGAGAAACTGTGAGTCTTGAACCAGTGGCAGGGTGGAAGGAGAGAAGAGGGTGAGGAGGGGCGGGAGACATGTATGGAAGGTAGACCCCCGGGCACATCTCATCCCTCATGGGTTGGAAGGAGTAAGGCAAAAAGAAGTAGATGCTTCGATGTACCACCTGGAACTCTAGGGCTGAAGGACTTAGTCCCCTGACTGCTGGGAGAATTGCCCTCAGCTGAAAATAGTTACCTTGTCCAAGTTCTCATCTCTTTCCCAGACAGCTTGCATCCAACGACAACGCTGGTTATAGAAGCAACATCTCAGACCCACCTTGAGACAATTCTGAAGGCCTTGCCAGCATCAGAGCCTCCTGAGAGGTGGGCTCTGAAACCATGGTTGAGGCTTCACTGGAGTTCAAAATCTTGTTTGCTCAATCCTGCGTTTCAGCCTTCCCTTCCACAGGTGGAAATCCCAGGAACATTTTCTGGTACGTCTCCTTACGCCAATCGTCATCTAAGAGGCTGCTTCATGGAAAATGCAAACGTGTAGCGGATGATGTCTCACTCCCTGGTTGTGAGCAGAGTGGAATCCAGAAAGAGGCGGTGATTTGAAGGGGGTAGGAGGGAGTTTAAACTTGGAAAAGTTGAGCTTGTACTTCCTGAGACTTTTGGAAAGTTGGGACTACATTTCAAAAGAAATGTGTACATTGCAAGTATAGATTTGGAGATCAGTAGGGTTCTGAGATGTGGAGAAGGCAATGGCACCCCACTCCAGTACTCTTGCTTGGAAAATCCCATGGATGGAGGAGCCTGGTGGGCTACAGTCCATGGGGTCGCTAAGAGTCGGACATGACTGAGCGACTTCACTTTCATCCATTGGAGAAGGAAATGGCAACGCACTCCAATGTTCTTGCCTGGAGAATCCCAGGGACGGGGGAGTCTGGTGGGCTGCTGTCTATGGGGTTGCACAGAGTCGGAAATGACTGAAGCGACTTAGCAGCAGTAGCAGCAGCAGCAGTGTTCTGAGATTAGCTAAGTCTTGAACTGACGCCTTTCCCAACAGGGGGCATATACCAAATATCCTGGAAATGGAAATGCCATGATCTTTGGGTTTCTTCCTATTTGGCTTCGTGTCTGGCTCCTGACTGCATCCTGAATTCCTGATCTGAGTTATTCAGGCTGTCAGCCCTACTCCTTTAGATTCTGACCCCGGGCTTGGTTCAACCCTATCCTTCAGACTTCAGCTCCAGTCTCTCCTTTACTAGTCCACTTCACTGTAGCCTTGACCCAATGCCCCAAGACCAGGCTTTTCTCCCTGTCTCCATGATCCAATGCCCAGCCTACTCTTGGTGTGAATCCCTCTTAGAATTCTGAGTATCTCAATGGTAAATATCGTTGAACTAGTCACTGTCAACCCCTGCCTTCTCCAGACTCTCTTGGCTGAAGGTGGTGATGCTTTCGCTCCATGTCTGTATCATTTTCTGGACCTTCCCACTGTCAAGCAGAATTTTATTCTGTATCCCCACTCATTGTCAGGATACTGCTATTCCAACTATCTTTGGGCATCAACCCGTCTCACCTTGAGCCTTTGCACTATTCCTTTGATGTTTGTGTGCCTAGTTCCTCTTTGTCATTCAGATTAGAGTTTCAAGTGTCAGCTTTTCGCAGAGGACCCCCTTAGCCACCCAGTCTAAAGTAGCCACCAGTTATGCTCTATCACATCATCCTTATTACTTATCTAACACTTTCTCATTTGTTTTTTGTCTCTCTGTCTTCCCCTGACAGGAATATAAGTCTCTAAAAAGGATGACCTTCATGGTAATTGTTTGCCATTCTGTCCCCAGGCCCAGCATAGCGCCTAGCACATGGTAGGTGTCTTGTAAGTGCCTGGCACATATTGGAAGCTCAGTAAACATTGAATGATTGGCTGACTGAGTCTGTTTTTGGCAGTTGCGGATGCTGGCTAGATGGAATGTAATTGATTGAACACCCCTAGAAATTGCATCAACTGGAATTAAATCTGAAGACCTTTACACTCTGTTTCCAAGTTTCTGGCAAACCTGAAGTCTCTGAAGCAAAACCTGCCTGAAATACGACCATTTATGTTCTGGGACTTCAGAGCCCCGCCCCATGCTTTGGCCACCAGTTCATTTCATCTTCTGGATGATGATTCTGTCTCATTTTGTTCTCTCCTGCACCACTAGCTTGATTGGTGGTGATAAGCAGAGGGTGGTCCGTTCATGTGAAACACCTGCTTCCCACCTGTGTCCCTATGAGCAGTCAGCTTTGGACGCAGTGCAGGAAGCTGGTGGGTGTCCTTCATAGCTGAGTGGGCTTCCAGAATTTTCTCCAGGAGTCAGATCCAAACTGGCACCATATGGGTGACCATCTGTATGTCATTTTGCCAGCATTGTATTGAAAACATCTGCCAGCTTGTGAAAGAGACCTGGGGAGACCTGGGGGCACTAAAGTGGATTGACGGAAAAACTGGCCCAAGAGAAAGGCTGAGCTAGACAGAGTAGTTTCTACTTTTGTGAGTCAGGGTATAATTCAACTGCCTCCACCTGTTCTTGAAACCAGAAAATACAGGCTCAGAAGACTGTCTTCTGAGTTCACTTCCATCAGACTACTTGGAACACAGTGACTATGTCAAAGGTTATTTTACCCAACCCAGGGTTGAAAAACACATCCCAGCACATCAAATATGATGTGGTAAGGGGACTTTGTGGGCTGGAGGCTATGGTTATGATCCTAGTCCTGGCATCATGGTCAAGCTATTCATCCAACACTAGTCAGGCTACACCTATGTGCTAATTACGGAAGGTTTCTCCTTGGTCAGTGATAAGACTCACAGAACCAAGAGTCAGCACATCAGACTGAATGGGACGAGGGGGCTTCTCAGATGGCTCAGCGGTAGAGAATCTGCCTGTAATGCAGGAGATGCAAGTTCAGTTCCTGGGTCAGGAAGATCCCCTGGAGGAAGAAGCGGCAACCTACTCCAGTATTCTTGCCTGAAAAATCCTGTGAACAGAGGAGCCTAGAAGGCAACATTCCAAAGGGTTGCAAAAAGTCGGAGCACTGGGTGACTGAGCACACACACCAGGGGGAGTACATCCATCAAAAGCGTAGGGGAATTGTGAGTTTAAGCTGAAGGTACCCCATCTGAAAACAGTTCTGCACATGTGGTTTGCATGTGTGATTCTCTCATCTTTTAAAAAATATTTATTTATTTATTTATTTGGCTGTGCTGGGTCTTAGTTGTGGGCTCTTGGGTCTTCGTGTGCCATGTGGATATTTAGTTGCAGCTTGTGAACTCTTAGCTGTGGCATGTGGGATCTAGTTCCTTGACCAGGGATCAAGCCAGGGACCACCAGGGAAGTCCCCGATTCTCCCATCTTAATCTCCAGCTACACTCATTCCAAGGGATTGGCCCTTTGGGTCCCTGATTAATTTTTCAGCCTCTTCCATTATTTTATGAATTCCACCATTTGATGTTTTTGAAGTGCTTCTTAAGTGCTGTGTGCTATGATAGCCATAAGGGAGACAAAATTGCCTACAAGAGCATCCTTGCCCTGAAGGAGCCCAAAGACAGGCAGGGGAGAGAGGTAGGTGTACCTGTCATCCACTGCAACAAGTCCTTGAAAAGGGACCCTATCTCAAACTTGGGGGGAGGAGGGATCAGAGAAGGCTTTGAAGTCAGGAAAAGGGACCCCTGAGCCAAGCTCTGAAGGAAGAAGAGGATTTAGTCGAGAAGGGAGGAGAAAGGAAAGCATTCCGGGCCGAGGTGGAGCCATGTGCACAGCCTGCTGGGGAGCAAAAGCAGGCCTTCCGGGGCACCATGAACATTTTCAAGGCACAGGCTCGTGGAGAGAGAAAGAGCCACATAAAGCATTTGGACAACGTCCTAAGAACAAGAGCTATGGAAGAGTGATCAGCGGTATTGAAGGACCAGCCCTGAAATGTCTGGGAGATGATCATGGCTACAATGTGAAGAATGGCTTGGAGAGAGACGGAACTGCATGTGGAGGGCCAGGTAGGCTGCGTGGTGAGAGCCAGAAGCAACTGGAGGGCAAGTGGGGAGGAGGAGGAGTGTGGTTGGGAGAACTGATACACAGATAGAATTTATATCCGATTGGCTATGGAGGAGGATGATGGAGAGAATGAGACTCAACCTTAAGACTTGGTGACATGGATGGCTAGGGGTGCCATGTGTGAAGACAAGGACCCTCACGGAGGAGCAGGTGGGGACACTCTGTCCTCTTTTTGCAGGCTCAGAAGAAAAGGCCTTGGGCTCCAGGAGGCTTTGTCTACAGGGGATGCTAAAGACCCCCTCTTCTTATCAGCATACTGTCCCTTGAAAGGAGGCTGCTGTTGAATCCCTTTGGGAAGCCTGAAGGGGCTGGGCTGGCCAGAATGGGCACAGCACACTGTCCACAGAATGAGACCACCTGCCTGTGAATGAGCTCCCAGGGTCTCTGGCCCCCGACTGGGCATACGAGAAGGACCTGATGGCTCGGACTGGCTCTCACAGGGCAGGGGGAAGAGACAGAGGGCGGGGCCTTGGCTGGCAAGCCCTGATTCCTTCTGAAGTTCAAAGAAGCGCACAGTTCTTATCCTAGTTTAGCTGGGAACCCGACTCCTAGCTTCTTGGTTGTGTAGGAAGGTGAAGAACTACTTGAAAGAGATCGCATGCATAGATTATATTAATACCATTGCAGGCTCTGCTTTCTCTGGAAAGCAATTTCAGAGCCACTTCATTCTCCACCTGCATTTGGCTAACGGCCTGATTATAGCCACACTAATAACCTTCCAACACTCTCAGGAGCTGTGTGGGCTCTGAAAGGTGCCGCCCCCTGCCTCCTTGCCCTATTTCCTGCTTCTCTGGGATGGCAGTGACAACAGCTGTTTATTCCTCCCAGGGCCCGAGTTACTTGGAGGAGAGGCAGATGGCTGTGGGCTCATTCCTGAAGTGCACTTCTGGGGACCATCAGCCCCGGCTCCCCGGCTGACAGCCCACACAGGGTTTTACAGGTCAGAGCCTGAGTGATTCCCATGAATATGGATGTCGAGGGTGGAGGCTGATTTCTTCTGTCCTGCAGGGCAAAGCTGTCACCCTGGTTGGGGTGGGGATGGCATTTTTGCTAGATAGAGGGTTGGGGGGAAGGGTTGTCCCTTGAGTCCCAAAGCAAGATGTTTTGAGATTTAGGATGCTGGCCCCTTGGAGGAAACTCTCTCTATCAGGAGAGGCAGCACAGGGAGATATGGGTTGGCTGCCTGGTCTCTCCATTCAGTTTCTCTTTGTTGTGCCCTGACAGCAGCCTGGATGGTTGGGGTTCTGCAGGGGGGTTTTGTGATGGCCGAGAATTCGGATGGCTGAGCATCAGGATGTCTTCCTGTTCTGAGGGCCTTTGGGTCCAGGTTCGTGCATTAGCCAACGGTGTTCCCTCAGGTTTCTCTTCACCTTTCTTTCTTACTGCCCCACTCCCACTCAGCCTCCCTGGTTCAGTCTGTACCCTGACTCACTGCTCCTTGGGCCCACCCCGTGACGCCAGCCCACACGGTGACTATTCGAAGAGTCGGTTACTGCAGTGGCCTGCAGTTGTCACATACTCACTTGGTCCTCATACGCTCAGTGTTCTGCGTGGGCCTCATCTTTGCACTGTGATTGTGAGCATCCTGTGCTCAGGGCCAAGGTCCAATTCTGTCCACTGTGGGTCTCCTGTGGCTCTTGCTTGATGCTGAGCAGAGCATTCTAAGGGAAGAGTCTCCAGGGCATCAGTGGTCATTGTCACTGGCTATCACTCTCCGAGGACCACAGGAGTGCCTCATCCCAAGAGAGATGCAGCCAGAGACTGATCCACGGGTTTCTCTTCAGTGTCTCTGAGAATCAGGGCCAGACACGTCCTCCTCTTTCTGCCCTCCCATAGCCCCTTGGATTGTCTGTAGGGACCCTTTAGCATTCTGCGCTGGTTTGTTATTTGAATGACTGGCTTCCCGCCTGGTGTGGCAGCTGGGAGAGTGCTGTTCTCTGTCCTAATCTTGATGGTTTTCTGCTGAAGACAGTACACGTGACATGTGACAGTGGTGGCCAGGGGCAGTGACTGCTCCTTCAGAGGTGCTGAACCATTTGGGCTTCCATAATTCATGCCTTTGCCCAAGTCGTTTCTTTTTCCTTAAAGATCCCTCAGCATGCCTTTCATCAATGTCCTCCCAACAAATTCCTATTTACCCCCTGAGCCTCAGTTCAAATGTCTCAGTCTTCTGTAGTTTCTCCTAGTCCCTGACTCCCAGAATTCCAAGATGTTTTATGATTCCTTTCACTTGAGTGCTTTTCACATGAAACCACGTTCGTGTAAGTGCCCATCCCACTGGCAGACTGCTGCAAATCCTTTCAGGGCACGGACCTGCTTAGTGTGCCTTTATAATCTAAGCACTAGGCTGACATGTTGTGAGTACAAGATACACATTTGCGGAATTGAACTGAGTGAATTCTGATGCCCATTGGGAGCCATCAAGGTGTTTGAAGCAGGAAATGAATATGTTTGGATAGTGCTGGAAGTCTTCTGTCTGAGACAGAAATGTGACTGCCACTAGCTTCATTCTGGACCTCAGGGGAGAAAAGAATGAAGCGGAATTCCCAGGATTGGATATCAGATGAGGTGTGAAGCCTGAAGGAGAGGGGGCACCAGAGGCTGACTCCCAGGTGCTAGGAAGTGGGGTCTGTGGGTATCATCAAGGCAATTCCTATGAGAACAGGAGGACGTGGATGTGTTCCAGAAGATAGCGAAGGTCCTCCCAAACCAAAGAAAAATTCAAAGAGCTCTTTCCTTTCCAAAGGAGTAAAATGAGTGTCTTTCGAACAAGGGGAATTAAATTCTAGTGGTCAGAGCAGTAGACTGGCTACGAGAAAGGAGTAGACCAGTTATAAGTCAGAATCCAGGTGTGAAGGGAGTTAGCTAATTTCAGCCACTTGCTGTAAAGGACAAGCGGTTGAGGGGAAAGAGTTCTGGCCCCTGGAGGCAGGGGAGTGGCTTTTACCCTGTGCCGATTCCCAGACCACTCACTGAGCCTCTGTGCTTGGCTTGAAGGTGACACACTCCAACTTTTAATTCAATCAAGATATGATGAGGGGGGGTGGTGGTGGTTTGAAAACAACATCTCTGTGATGGGGCGGGCTGATGGCCTGGAGTTAGATCGCCACTAATCTGAGCTGTTCTTGTGTCCTTCAGACCTAGCAGTAGCAGCTCAGTGACATGAGGAAATGCTTTCTCCTGTAGGGGCTGCACTGGGCTTCTTTCAAGGACATGGGGACACATAAGTCATCTTTCAACCTTGGGTGGTAGGTGGGGCTTCGGATGTCATGTGTGCCTGGAGCTCGAGGGTCACGGTTTAGAGGGGTGCATGGTATGAAAACACTTCTCCCTGGGCGAGTTTTTACTATAGACATGGGCAACCTAACACAGTTTTCTTTAAATTGTGCTCGTCTAGATGCTTCCTGGTGACATTTTGGCTATTGCCCGGTCACGCTGGAAAACAAAGCTGCGCTAAATGCATGTGTTTTTCAGAGGTGGGCCCAAACGGGCCACTTGTGGAGGGAAGGAGGGTGGGGGAGACATAGGTAAGAGGTGGGTTCTAAGAGCTGGCAAATGCTGCAAGGATGTAGGACTCTGGCCCCGTTTTTCTCTTTGTTTTTGATGTGGACCATTTTAAAACTCTTTTCTGAATTTGTTACAATATTGTTTCTGTTTTCTGGGGTTTTTTTGGTGGTTGTTTAGTTTTGGTCCTGAGGCATGTGGGATCTGAGCTCCTGGACTGGGGGATTGAACCTGCAGCCTCTGCATTGGAAGGCAAATTCCTGACCACTGGGGAAGTCTCCTGGCTGTATTTAAATGTAGAGAATTAGCTTTCTTCTTTAAGAAGTTTTGTTCAAATAGCTGGGACTTAGTCACAGTAGACCACTCTTTCAAACTTTCAATGTATTTGCTCAGAAAATTTTCATAGCATATGAATTTCATATGCATATGAATATAGAATTGTGGGCAGGAGAAATTGCTCTTGAGTCAGAGGTAGTTTAGGCTCTGTTGTTAATGTCAATAATATCTCTGTCTGTTACAGCCCCGTGTTGGGAAGTTCAGTACAGATATGCATGAAGGTGACCTGAATAGACAAAAGGGGGGCAGCCTCATGACCTGGGGGCCCTCTACCAGCAGCGTCACTCTTAAGATCATGCCAGTGGTGCGAGAAGCGAGGTGTTCTTTAAACCAAGTTCAATGCTGTCACAAAGCCCATGTGTTTATTTCACCTGAAGGACATAAGGCATGTCAGAGCCTTAGGCTCTCAAACCGGGGCCCTGGTTTAGAATTCAGTGGAAATTAATATCATGAATGATACTTGCTTGATTTCAGATATCCTCTGAAAATCTTTCATTCTTTCCAAGGCAGAGTGGACAGCAGTTTGAGGGGCCACTGAGGGCCTAGAACAGGGCCGTTGAGAAGCCCTGATTGATGGTGAGAAAGAGGGGCGGTAGGTTCCCACTCTCCCAGCCTGCTTGCGTGGTTGAGACCACACCGCGGTCTAAGGACAGCCCTGTAGCACCAACCTATGTGGTTCCAGATACTCACTCTGATGACACGTCTGCAAGTGAAGTGACATGTCTGGTGCAAATGGTTGAAACATACAGGCAAACGGGTTTATGCTTCAAGGTGCGGTAAGCATTGTATGAGATTACCAGTGTGACCTGATCTGTCAGCTGCTTTCTGCAAGGAATGGCATTATTGTGTTGCAGATGAGGGTCCATTTGCTATGAACTGTCATCACTTCTTTCCTTTCTGTTACAGATTACAGGATGATGTTATCCCATGAAGACTGTGCACTCTCTGGGCAGGAGAACACCGCCACCTTGTTGGGTTGCCAGGAACCCCACATGTGGTGGGCTGTGTGCATAGATGCCCGCCTTCCCATGGCCAGGGACTGGAGGAAATGCCTTACATGGAAAAGCTGGGAGCATAAAACATGTGCTGCTCATGTGGAGGAGAAAGCAAAAGGTGGCAGGAGAACCTCAGCCCTGAGGAAAGAGCTGAGACTTCTCCCTCAGCTGTGTTCACGAGGCTGAAATTGGATATGAGGCAGGTCACCTTGAACCCTATCGAGGGGTCTAATGACTGAGGAGTCAAACGGATATCATCAGACTGTTTTCCCGAGAGGCAAGCCACAGATGGCCCGTGAAGACCTGGACGGGGAGCCTGGGCGGCAGCAGGACGACTTTCCAGAGAGAAGCTGGGCAGACGGGAATGAGGTCCCGAGCAGAAGTCACCCCGCCCGAGGACTGCTCTAGGCCGAGCCCCACACACCGCAGGGCTTCCCAAGGGGACTGGCTTACTGCCGGAAGCAATGGCGGTGTGGAGAAGGGCTCACCCCGGGCGCACTTCTGCGGGCAGCTGGATGGATCTGGAGGCAGGCATGCCCACCCCCCTCACAGCTGCCGTCCGGCTACCCACCTGTGATCTCTGTCCCAGAGCCTTCTCCTGTGGAAGGAACAGCATCCATTGGCCTCCATGTCACATCTCTGTACTCCCCTGGGACAAGGACTCCCTGACTCCTAGGCTCATCCTCTCCTGCCCCTCTGCTGTCCTTCCAAGTGACCTCAGCATCCCTGGCGTGACCCCTACTCCTGCACATGTCCTTCCCACTCCTCTCCACTTCAGCTACAGCCATACCCTGGCTACCTCAAAATTGTTCCCCACTCTGATACAATAAATTCCAAAATTTCTAAACACTGCCTCTTATCATTTCACTCCCTTCATGGCTTTTATGCCCAGGAAACCTGCTCCTAGCTTCCCCCTTTAGAATCAGTCTTTTGGCAGCAGGACGACTTTCCAGAGAGAAGCTGGGCAGACGGGAATGAGGTCCCGAGCAGAAGTCACCCCGCCCGAGGACTGCTCTAGGCCGAGCCTCACACACCGCAGGGCTTCCCAAGGGGACTGGCTTACTGTCGGAAGCAATGGCGGTGTGGAGAAGGGCTCACCCCGGGCGCACTTCTGCGGGCAGCTGGATGGATCTGGAGGCAGGCATGCCCACCCCCCTCACAGCTGCCGTCCGGCTACCCACCTGTGATCTCTGTCCCAGAGCCTTCTCCTGTGGAAGGAACAGCATCCATGGGCCTCCAGGTCACATCTCTGTACTCCCCTGGGACAAGGACTCCCTGACTCCTAGGCTCGTCCTCCCCTGCCCCTCTGCTGTCCTTCCAAGTGACCTCAGCATCCCTGGCGTGACCCCTACTCCTGCACATGTCCTTCCCGCTCCTCTCCACTTCAGCTACAGCCATACCCTGGCTACCTCAAAATTGTTCCCCACTCTGATACAATAAATTCCAAAATTTCTAAACACTGCCTCTTATCATTTCACTCCCTTCATGGCTTTTATGCCCAGGAAACCTGCTCCTAGCTTCCCCCTTTAGAATCAGTCTTTAAAAAAAAAATAATAAAAAATAGATAAACTTTTTTTTGGCTGTGAGGCATGTGGTATCTTAGTTCCCTGCCTAGGGATCAAACTCTCGTCCCCTGCAGTAGAAGCATGGGATCCAACCACTGGGCCACCAGGGAAGTCCCCTTTTGGATCAGCCTGAGGTCTGCTGACCCCACACCATTCTTCTGTGCTGATTTACATCCTCTGAAATATTCAGTACACATTTCTCGATTTCCGACCCCCATATTCACAGAGTCACCAAGGGGCTTTGTAGTCTACCACAGCATCTTGTGAGTCTGTCCGCTCCCTCCCTCCTCACTGCCAGGCCCGACCCTGGTTTGAGGCATCACATCTTTCTTTGGTGTCTAGCTCTGACCTTTCTTTTTCCTTCACACCAGCTCTAGACTCCATACTCTGCACGCTCCAGGCATGAGCGTCCACTCCCTGCTCCCTGAACAGGTCAGCTGCCTGCGGCGTCATCTCTTCTTGGATAGAATTAGCTGCTTCTTGCAGTGGGTGTGCTTTTGTACTTGTGCCCTCGGCTTTGTGTGCCATTTGGTTAGTTCCATGCCTGTACCTCCCACCAGAAGATGTGGTCTTTGAGGACAGAACCACTTCTCCTCAACTCTGTAAGTTTGGCAGCCAGCCCCACACCTGCCACATGGCCAATCACAATAAATATTTATAGACGTAAATTTCCCAGGACGTGCCTTTCCATCGAACTGGCTCCCTGGGTCGTTTATCAGGTCAGCCACCAAATCTTGCCTCATTCCCACCTACATTCTTTGGGGGCAGATGCATGCCTGCCTTCTGCCAGTTCCTCCTTCCTCTGTGGGGCCAACTGGCTGGCCATTCCTCTTCTGCCAAGCCTGAGGCTGGGCTGTGGAGGGGGCGGGAGGGGGCAGGAGGGACCGGGGATGGCACAGGACGCTGTGTGAGTGAACTGGCAGAAGTTCTGTGGGCTCGCCAGCTGGTACTGTGTGGGAAAGAGCCAAAAGGAAAGTTCGTTTTTTTCCTGCCCAAAGCTCGGAGTCCTGAGTGCAGTCACGAGTCTTAGTGCTCAAGGCTTAGGAGTGTGAAAAGTGTCAAGGTCACCTCTGCCTTCGTGCTGGACCGGGGGAGGGGACTCGTGGATGCTGCGTGTGTCAGTGTGTGTGGGTGTTGCCAGTCACTTGGCATGTCCAGGCAGCTAATAACGTGCCTCCACAGCACAGCGAGAGGAAGAGCCTCTGATCCAATTTGTAATTTATCTTTTGGTTTGATCCCAGCGTTTCCCCCTTTGTTTCTGATGTGATGCATTCATCTGCAGGCTCAGTGAGTTCACTTTGGCAAAGCGTTGCATGAATAGAAGCATTTACTCAATACATTAGCTCATAGTCACGGGCATATATATGTGTGCCTGTGTGTGTACCTGTCTCTCTTTTTGTGTATACATGGAGCATCCTACACCCCCAAATGATGGACTTGCTTTCCAGGAGGGGAATCCAGGATGGGTTTAGGAGGGCAGCAAGCAGAGAGCCAGAAGAAGGGGTTGGAGTTGGTTTAGGAAAATTCTGGGTGAAGCCAAACAGCAGTGCAAAGACCTTCATCCTGGGGAAGATGGAGGGAGATGTCTTTGGTTGGAGAAGTAGAGAGGAGTTGTGTGTCTTTTCTGGACTTCAATCAAACCCTCTCCCTCTGCAGCTCTCAGGCTGAAAGAAAACATAGGAATCATCTAGTCCAGTGGTTCTTATCTGCCTGTTATCAGAATGACCTGGGATTTTTTCCAGTTTTATTGAGATTTAATTGACATGTAACATTATGTTAGTTTAAGGTATATAGCAGAATGATTTTATTCATGTATATATTGTGAAAAGGTTACCTCAATAAGTTTAGTTAACACCCATCATCTCAAATACTTACAATTTTTTTCTTATGATGAAAGCTTATAAGATTTACTCTCTTAGAACTTCCCAATATCTAACACATTTATTGTTAACCATAGTTTCCATGCTGTAGATAGATCCTCAGAACTTATCTTATAATGTGGGGTTCATACCTTTTGACCACCTTCACCAGTGTCCCCCACTCCTTACCCCTGCATCTGGCAACCACCAATCTGTTCTCTGTTTCTACGAGTTTGGGGTGTTTTTTTTTTTTTCAGATTCTACGTATAAGTGAGATTATGCAGTATTTTGGCCTAACATTTCATTCCACCCATGTTGTCTAAAATGGTAGGATTTTCTTCTTTTTTACAGCTGAATAATATTCCATTGTGTATATACAACATGCTTTCTTTATCCATTCATTCATTGACAGGAGCCTAGGTTGTTTCTATATCTTTACTATTGTAAATAAATCTGCAATGAACATGGGAGTGGGCTTCTGTGATGGTTCAGTGGTACAGAACCCACCTGCCAACGCAGGAGACAGGGTTTTGATCCCTGGATTGGGCAGATCCCCTGGAGTAGGAAATGGCAATCCACTCCCGTATTTTTGCCTGGGAAAAATCCCATGGACTGAGGAGTCTGGCGGGCTCCAGTCCATTGGGTCACAAGATTTGGGCACGACTTAGCAAGTCAACAACAACAACGAACATGGGAGTCCAAGTACCTCTTCAACACAGTGACTTCATATCCTCTGGATATATACCCTGTAGTGGACTTGCTGGATCTTGTGGTAGTTCTATTAAGTTTTTGAGGAATTCCATACTGTTTTGTATAGTAGCTGCACTAATTTATCTTCCCACTAACAGTGCACAAGGGTTCCCTTTTCTCCACATCCCGGTAGTACTTGTTATCTCTTATTTTTTTGACAATAGCCACTCTAACAGGTAGGAGGAGGTATCTCACTGTTAGAACAGCTATTTTCATTTGAGTTTCCCTGATGGTTAGTGATGTTGAGCATCTTTTCACGCACCTTTTGGCCAATTGTGTTTCTTCTTTGGAGGAATGTCTGTTCAGCTCCTCTGCCCATTTTTTAATTGGGTCGTTTGTCTTTTTGTTATTGAGTTGCATGAGTTCTTTATGTATTTTGGATATGAGCTCCTTATATATATGTTGCGCAAATGTGTCCTCTCATTCCATAGGTGGCCTTTTCATTTTGTTCATAGCTTTCTTTGCTGTGCAGATAGGATTATTTATGAAAAACAGACATTCCTGGGGTTCTTCTCAGAACTTCTCATTTGGAACCTCCAGAGGTGGGGCCTGACTCTCTAACTTTACCCCAGGTGGGGTGGGGCTGGGCTGCCATGAGCTGCCTAAGGCCACACAGCAAGTGGTGGCAAATGCAAGGCTAGCCCTGGAGTCTCCTGACTCCATCCAGGACATTGCCTGGAATGTGCCTGAACGTCCCTGGGGCTTAAAGCTTTGGAAACAAGGCTCATGTTGGATGCAGGAGAGTGTTGAGTGGATGGCTTATCCTGCAGACTGCTAATCCACCTAATTTAATTATTTCCCTACATGGGGGCTTGAATTCTCAGCGCAGGCAGAGATGGCTGAAATGGACCACTTACTCTGGGACCACCTGGCACCTGCTCACCTTGCCTTTGACACTAGGCAGGACTTCAAAGTTGTCTGTGGCTACCTTCCCCTGCTCTCTCTAGGGAGCAGTCCTATTCTCTTGCTGAGTTAGAAAAACAGGCTTGGATCTCTTCCTGGGCTACAGCTATTTCACCTCCCTTCTTTCCTCCTTCCCTCCCTCTCCTCCCCACCCCTCCTCCCCCAGTAGCTTTACTGGAATATGATTCACATACCATACAATTCACTCAACTATGTGTGTAAGTCAATCGTCTTTAGTATATTCACGAGTTGGAGTTGTGCAAACCTCCCCACAATCAATTCTAGAATGTTTCATTACCCCTAATAGAAACCCCATACCCATTAGCAGTGACCACTACCCGCCCCCCAAACCTAGGCAATCACAAATCTACTTCCTGTATCTATAGATTGGTCTATTCCGCACATTCCATCTAAATGAAATTGTCTTTGGTGACTGGCTTTTTCACTTAGCATGTTTTTCAAGGCTCATTCACACTGTATTATGTATCAGTACTGTGTTCCTTTTTATAGCCAAATAATACTCCCTTGTATGGATGTGTCACATTTTGTTTACGCATTTATCAATTGACATTAAGTTATATTATTTCTACTTTTTTGGTCATTGTAAATAATGCTGCTATGAACATTAGTCTTCAAATTTTTGTATAGCTATAGTTTTTTTTCCTAGGCACATACCTAGGAGTGGAACTGCTGGGTCACATGGCAACTCCATGTTCATCTTTTTTGAGGAATTGCCAGACTTTTCTAAAGAGGCTGCCGCATTTTACATTCCCACCAGCAGTCTATGAGAACTCCAATTTCTCCACACCCTCACCAACATTTGTTACCATCTGTCTGTTTAGTTATAGCCATCTTAGTGGGTGCCAAGTGGCATCTCATTGTTTTTGATTTCCATTTCACTGATGGCTAATGAGGCCGAGTTTTTCTTTTCATGATACTGGTTGACCATTTGTATATCTTCTTCAGAGGAATGTCTATAGCGATCTTTTGCCTGTTGGTAGGGGATCTATGAGGGGCTTCCCTGATGGCTCAGCAGGCAAAGAATCCTCCTGCAATGCAGCAGACACAGGAGATTCAAGTTCTATCCCTGGGTCAGGAAGATTTTTGGAGGAGGGCATGGCAACTCACTCCAGCATTCTTGCCTAGAGAATCCCATGGATAGAGGATCCTGGCAGGCTAGAGTCCAAAGGATTGCAAAGAGTTGGACAACTGGGCTGAGTGACTAAGCATGCATGCAGGCAGAAGGTCCATGAGGCACTTCTTGCTCATGAATCAATGATGCCTGGCTCCAATATGTACTATTGCTTCCCTTTGTTTCCAAGTTGGTGATGGATAGGGAGGCCTGGCATGCTGTGGTCCATGAGGTCACAGAGAGTTGGACACGACTGAGCGACTGAACCGAACTGAACTGAAGCTGCTTCTTTTGGAGGAGGAAATGGCAACCCATTCCAGTATTCTTGCCTGGAGAATTCCATGGACAGAGGAGCCTAGCAGGCTATAGTCCATGGGGTCGCAAAGAGATACGACTAAAGCGACTTAGCACTAAGTTGCTTCTGTTAGGTGAGGAATCATGCCTTGTCTTCATGGTGCAGGTTCTGGGATCACTTGCTTCCTCACATAGGGGCTCATGGACTTTGAGGGATTAAAGAGATAACTTTTTACCGAAGAAATTGTGGCCAAGGGCCTGGGAGGTGGATGGCAGGGAGGGTCTGGACAGCAGGCCTGGATCTTCCACCTGCTCTCGGCCTTGCCTCTCTGGGCCTCAGTTTCTTTCTTTTTTATTTTCAATATTTATTTATTTGGCCACCCCAGGTCTTAGTTGTGGCACACGGGGCCTTCCATCTTCGTGCGATCTTTAGTTGTGGCATTCATGCTCTAAGCAGCAACGTGTGGGATCTAGTTCCCAGATCAGGGAGCGAGCCTGGGCCCCCTGCATTGGGAGAGCAGAGTCTGAGCCACTGGATCACCAGGGAAGTTCCCTGGGCCTCAGTTTCTTTATGGATAAAAACAGAACATTGAGGAATGTACTACTGATCTAGGCAATAACGTGAATTATGCAAAGGACACAAGCCAGACTCAAGAGGTCAGTACTGTCTGAGCCTCTTCATGGGTCTTTCTGAAAGAGGATCAGAAAACAGATCAATAGCTGCCAGGGATGGGGTTGGGGAGAGGGGATTAACCATGAAGGAATTTTGGGGGATGATAGAATTACTCTCTGGATTTGGGGCTGCTGGTTAGTTACATCACTGTATAAATTGGTCAAAACTTGTAACTATATATAAAAAAGGGTAATTTTACTGTGTGTAATTATACTTCAGTAAACAATCAAAATGTAAAACACACATGCATACACTCATACGCACATACACACACTCATGCACACATACACACGCTCACAATTGGACTAGAAAATCTCCAGGGAACTCTCAGTGCTGATACTCACTGGTTCTGTCTATGGGTGTGGTCATGGGAACAGCGGCAGCAAGAGATACCCAGGGCCTCCTCTAGGTATTAAACTTTCCCCTGATCCCGCCTCTTCCTCTCCAACTCAAGAGAGTCTTCATTGCCTTAATGGGAGAAAGAGGGAAAACAAGCTGTGTTGGTGTGGTGGGCCGTTTTAGGAATAAGGCCCTTCCTTTGGGAGGTAGGTGTGTCCATGCGGCTGATGGATGTTCTCTGAGGATGGAGGCATTGGCCAGTCACTCATCCTGGGTCCGAGGTCTGAGCTGTTGTTGTTGCCGTTTAGTCACTAAATCATGTCCTACTCTTTGTGACCCCTTGGACTGTAGCCTGCCAGGCTCCTCTAATCATGGGATTTCCCAGACAAGGATATTGGAGTGGTTTGCCATTTTCTTCTCCAGGGGATCTTCCCAACCCAGGGATAGAACCTGCATCTCTTGCCTTGGTGGGAGGACTCTTTACCACTGAGCCAGCTGGGAAGCCTCTGAAGTCTGAGTAAGCACCACAAAATGGAATATTTCTGAACAAGAGCTCAGAATCCAAATCCCAGTGAAGCAGCCACGGAGACTTGTCAGACAAACACGAGTGCAGATGGTGAACTCACACTTCTTCCATTTTCCTCCAGGGCCTGCAGAAGGAAGCCTCCCCACCCCAACGCTCCCCAAACCCTCTCCTCTTCACCCCCACGTCTCTGCCCTGCTATTTACTGAGGCCTAATGTGGGATCATTGATTGAGGCTCTTCAGGATACACACAGTGAGGGAACAAGACCCTCTCCGGGAAGAAGAGAGCGAGGGGCCCGTCATAGGCAGAGAGAGACCATTCCTGCACAGGCAAACAAAATCCACACCCCCTCTGGCAAGAAGGGCTGGGAAGCTGCCCAGCAGGGGTTTGCAAAGGCCCTCCACCTTCACTGCCTCTGCCTCCCAGAGCATCTCTCAGATACAGCAACAGCCCATATCACCACTCATTTCATGGGTACTTACTATGTACCAGGCGGGCGAAGTTCTCTACATTAATTCATGACTACCACAGGATTCTGAAATGCTTCTCCCTGGTTTACAATGAAGGACACCAGTGTTCAGACTGAGGTGTGTGTCCCAGCAGCTGCCATCAGGAGATGTTACTCGCTTTGCTGAAATAAGCCTGATGGGGCTGGGCCAGCCCAAGGCTCCGAGAGCACGGAGACCTGCCTTAAGGGCTAGGAGCCTCCAGAGAGCTCCAGGCCAGAGGGACCTCTCACTGGGGCACACACCCCACTCCAAGCCTCTTGAAAACAAGCCAGAGCCAGCAGCCTCTCGTTGGCCTGGGTGGCCTGCCCTGCGCTGTGCAGGTTGGGGAAATATCCTATAACCCCTCACTGTGAATACTGAAAGGAAGCCCGGGGAAGGGGATTAGCAAACTCAGGGTGATAAGGAAGGACTGGGAAGCCTGGGGTGCTGCAGTCCATGGGTTCACAGTCGGACACGCCTTAGTGCCTGAGCAACCACCAAGGGAAGGGACAGCCTCATGCCCTTTCTGCCAGAAGTCCCCTAAAGGGTGTGGGGAGAGAGGAAGCACCCAAGTGGGATGCCAGAAAATCATGGGCAGGCACAGCTCTTAGTGTTGTAATGGGCAGCCCCAAATGCCCACCTCCACCTTGGACCTCAAGCAGATCTCTGTCCTTGGTGGTCAGTGGGATTGTGTGCAGTGACAGGTTGCTGAAATAAGCCAGATGGCTGGGTTGGGAAGGAGGAGTTCTAGTTTTCTGCAGGAGATGGACATGATCAGGGAGGACAGGAAAGGATGGCTGTTTTGTGGTGGGGCCAGGACTTGACAGTGGGGTCTGCCACAGACCTGACACTGTAGGGGCTTTTGCAGGTGTGACCTTGGTCTGACCTTGTGGGGCAGGAAGTCCTGCTCTGGGAGATGACCCAGGGGTTGGGAGACAAGTTCGTTCCCCATGCCATTTGGATGGGAGACCCATTCTCACGCTTCCGAGATCATTTCTACTTTCAGGAGCAGAGTTTCTGCCATGAAGCAAACTGCCAGGTGCCTGCCAGCTTCACTGTTACAGAATCACAGTACTGTGGTTCCTTTTCTACCTCCTTCTCTTTCTCCCCTTGTCAGCCTGACTTCAGTTTCTCTGGCCCTGCTGCTTTGGTGTGAGTGGAAGATGAGATTGTCGGTCGCTCAGGAAACCAAGACTCCCTGTAAAGATCCCCATCTGTGTGTAACAGACTTCCATCTTGGGACTTCATTTAAGAAAGTCAGATTGGCCACTGAAAGTCAGCAATGGCCACTGCTGATGCTCACCAGGCCCCTGGGATTTATGGTCAGGCACAGACAATGAGGCATAGAGACCATGCAGCCAAGGACACCCTGGCAGAGTCAGGGGCATTTTAGCTTTTCCATGAAACAGTTGTCCTAACCTACCAGGAGGTATTCCCCACCCTAGAGCTTTTCAGCATCCTGCTTGGGAGCGAGGGGGAAACAGGCTGTGTGTGTGTGTGTGTGAGGGAGGGGTAGTGGGGAGGGGTGGTAGATATTTTTCTAGCAGTAAATCCTGCCCAACAAACCCCCAAACCAAGGAGCCACACAGAGTTAAGTGGTTATAGTGGGTTCAAGTCATTTATTTGTAGACGGTACCAGCATGTTTGGTTCTGGGGTCCAATCCCCAAATTCCAGAAAAATAAACTAATGAGAACCACATGCACTATGAGAAGGCCATGCCGACGTGTCCGTGATCATGCGGTGAGCGGGCAGAGAATGTAGACCCGGCACGCTCGGCGGGGTGCGGGGCCTCCCCCCTCGGACAGCTGACAGCAGCTGGCTCGGAGCCCTCACAAGGGACTTGGGGCAGGGCCGAGGCCGGGCCGTGTGGGCCCTGTCCCTATACGGCCTGGGCCCCTTATTGCACATTGGCTACTTTGCTACGTTATGGCCCGTGGGCTGTGCCCAGAGGGCCTGCCTTATCAGTGGGTGGTACTAAGGAGTAGACTGCTGGCATCTGCAGTTGCCATGGTTACATGAGCACAGCCCTGTCTTCAGAGGGCCCCGTGGTGAGTTCTCAGGGATTCATTAGGCCACAATTGGACTGTGCCACACACGGTCCTTGCGGCATACTCAGCTCAACCAGTCCTTTTGGGGATGGTGACATGTGACTCCCCCCCCCCCCACCCCGAGACTTTTCAGCTCCTGGACTTGGCTGGAAGATCTCCCTTGCAGACTCAAAGACCAGCAGCACCCAGTCTTTTCCGGGCTTTTGGGACAGCTTCTTAGTGGTGGCTTTTGAAGCCCATGCACTTGAAGCATCATGAGAGGGGTGCATTTAGGAAACACATCAACTTCTACAACCACCCGAGGAGCAAGATGGGTGGCAGGCTCCTGCGTCACGCCCTGTTGGTGAGGTAGTTTGAACACACCAGGAACCTCGCTACAGGGAAGGCCCCCAGAGCACGTCCCCATGTGATTCACTGCTCAGAGAAGCAACTTGGAGTGCCAAGAGGTCCTTCCCAGGTGCTGGCCTGTACCCTTGGAAGGGGTGGCCCTGGAGCACAGTGCCTCTGATGGCCCTGGTGGGCTCAGCTTTGCTAAATTCCTGGGGCATAGCAACCCCTTCCCAGCAGGACAGAGCATCCCTTCCTGGAAAAGCAGAAGCCCTCTCCTCTGACCAGACAGCTCCTGCTGCTCTGCTCAGGCCCTCTGACTGCTGCTGGGCATTTACCCCTGCCAATCAACAAGCTTGACTCTTCCCACACAGGCAAAGTCTATGTTAGTCAGATGCCCAGTGTCTGGCGCCTATGTGTCTGCCCCGACGGGTGGGTGGTCACTTCTAAGATGGCCCTGATGCTTTGGCTGTGGGGCTGCTGACATGGTATCTGCCCTGTGAGCCCAAATCAGGAAGAGTTCCAGACCCAGAGACCATGCCCAGTCAGGGAACTAAGGCAAGACAGGGCAAAAAAACACAAAAGTTTGTTTTGCTACAGAATCTCCAGGAGTTGGTGATGGACAGGGAAGCCTGGCGTGCTGCAGTCCATGGTGTCACAAAGAGTTGGACACGACTGAGTGATTGAACTGAACTCCTTCAAAAGTTTAATCTGGGTCTGAATTTTTGGTTGTGTCAACCAAGCCAGTGGGGAACTGGCCAAGACCAGATTTTCCAAGTGTGTGTGCTAAGTTGCTTCAGTCGTGTCCGACTCTGTGCGACCCTATGGACTATAGCCTTCCAGGCTTCTCTGTCCATGGGAGTTTTCAAGCAAGAATACTGGAGTGGGTTGCCAGGCCCTCCTCCAGGGGATCTTCCCAACCCAGGGATTGAACTTGTGTCTCATGTCTCCTGCACTGGCAGGCAGGTTCTTTACCTGCCTGGGTTCTTTACCTAGAGCCACCTGGGAAACTTTTTCTAAGTGTACTTGCATTCTAAGGTCTGCATGGTAGACTGCCCTTGGACCAAGTGCCCAGTCTAAGTGAACTAGGTCGAGTAGGCTGTCCTTGGATTAGCCAACTTGGGTGGCACAATCCTGTTCTCTCCCCCATTTCTGGGTGTGACTTGCTGGGGGGGCGGTGGCACGTGATGGTGGTCACAAGACAGAATGTGCCTTGGTTGGGAGGCAGGATGAGGGGGTTATTGCTCTGGGTTTGAATCCATCCGAAATTGCCTTCACGTCTATCGAGCCTGCAGGATGTCCCCAGAGGTGTCAGGATGCCCTCAGCCTGCTCCTTCTCAGGGCTGCAGTCCGCCTGCCTCGGACCCTTCTGGGGAGCTCCAGGAACCTCAGCTGGGTGGCACTGACGTCCTGGCCAGGGAGACCACCCGGGCCCTGACTGCAGCCAGGAGGAAGGACAGGAGGCAGCCAGGATCTTGCCCGGGCTAACTAAGGGCACAGAGGGACCTGCTGTTCTAGAACTGCCAGTGTCCACAGACCCTGTGCATCAGTGTCAGCATGGACGGGGCACCTTGCAGGAGCTGCTTCCTTGGGGCAATGTTGGGTGCAGGGGAGCCTGAGCAGCAGTTCTGCTCTGAAACAGGAGATCGGTATGAAAAGCAAGGGGATTCAAAAGCATGTGATGGAGAGAGGAGGGGGTCAGCAGATCCCACAACATGGGAAAAGGCTTCAGGGAACTCATTTCCTCATCAAGCAGTTGCCCGGTGTCTGCCAGGTGCCAGGTTTTGTGCCCAAGTCTCCTGGAATGAGCAAGGGTTGCGGGGAGTGTCTGCCAGGAACCTGGGTGTATAGAACCCCCTTGGAGACACTCTGAGGATGAAACAGAATGTCTCTAATTTCCACTGTACCTCTAAAAGAGACCAGCTACTGCATGGGGGAAACTGAGGCGTGGGGCTCGAGAATCTGCTAGGGTGCCACCATGATCACGACCCCTCATGGCCTCGGTGGCCCTGCTGTGAGGGACACAGCACAAAGGTGGGCTTGGAAAGGTGGTCCTAGGGGAGCACCCAGGAGGCAGCGCCTGCAAACAAGCTTATGAGACTCACCAGCTGGTGAATCTGCCCACATAAGTAAAGAAATACCAGTGATCCCTGTTTTGCTTCTGTGTTTGCTGTTTATACACTCCCAAAGGATATTTTTTCTACCTCTGGCCAAAATACATCAAAGGAAGATGGTCATAGTAGTGGGGGGAGGGTATGGGGGTGGGGTGGGTGAGTGTCTGGATTCTAAAGCACGTGGCTTATACCACTCTGTCTGAGGGCAGTGACAACAATGAGAGTAATAGCTACCATTTGCCAAGCACCTACTGTGCGCCAGGCACCTGACTCTGTGCTCTGCATGACTCCCTCACCGCCAAGTTGGCAGATAGTCATTCTGACACACACAACTGGATCTTATGTAGGTGTCTGCAGGTTGAGCTCCGTGCTTGCGTTTCTCCATGATCACGGACATTGTGGAGGACAGTGCCTTTGCTCGGCCATCAGAGGGCCAATGGGCCCTGGCCTCCCCCCTGGCTTCAGACACAACTGAGACCTGCCTCGGGGGCCCGGCCACACCCAGGACTCCCAGCCTGAATCCCCCAGCTCCCATGTGGGGCTGTCGGATGGGAGGATCCCAAGGGCCCCCAAGTTCACCGCCACATTTATTTTAAGTAAGACACGTGGGGACACACCAAGGAGCGAGGGGCCGCAACAGAATAAATTACGAAATAATCAAAAATTTTAAAAGATGCCCTTCAGGGCTGTTAAACCACAAGCTCTTGCATTGACATCAGTGCCTCCTCTGGTGTTGGGTCCTCGAGACGGTTGACGGGAGAGGGGGCAGCCGCCAGTGCCTTGTGGCGACCCCTTTCAAAGGTGGCCTCAAAGTGGGTTGGAAGACCGTGGAGTGCTGCGATCCTCGAGGCGGCTCAGTGCTGACGGTGTGATTGGGGGGCCGGGGGCGTGGTGTGAGGGCAGCCTTACACGCAGTGGCCGCAGCGATGGGGCAGGCGGGAGGCAGTTGGGACACAGTGGTGTGACTGGGGCGGGCGCCGCGGGTGCACCCCAGGCGGTGGGTTGTAATACTGAAAGTGCTTGGGGGCGGCGGGTCCTCTCGAGGTCGAGTTCGCTGGAAGGCGTGATCCCCCAGACAGCGGGGAGGAGTGATGAGTCAGAATGGAACCTCAGGGGACAGTCACGGCAGGAGCCCAGCCGGGCGCTCTCCCCAGAACACGTGAGGGACTGGGACCTCCTACAGAGCGAGGCGTCGGCGCACGACTGTACAAGGAGAGGGGTTTGTAAACAGGGGCCTCTGCCCGGCCGACCCCAGCCTCCGAGGGCTCTCTCCGGCCTCCCTCTGGTTCACGCACCGCGTCTCCCCACCGTGGCCCGGCCCTCACTCCTTCTCCTTCACAGTGACCAAGTCTCCCCGCAGGGATGCTCTGTCGGCGGACGTGGAGCGCCGCCGGCTGCCCGCGTGGTCCTCGGGCCCGGGCCCTGCGGCGGGGACCGTCAGGAGGACTGCATCAGGCCGGTGAGGCGCTTGCCCGCCAGTGACTTTCCCTGCAGAGACAGTGAACAGGGCACGCACGCACGCACGCACGCACACACGCACGCACAGGACAGACACAGAGAGCCAGACAGGTGGGTTAATTGTTGCAGGAGCCACGGAGGCCGAACCACTTAGCTCACGACCCCTCTGATCTCCGGGTTTGGGAGCCTTAACCACAGACAGTTGGACAACCAGCTCTCGGGGGCCAGGTTAGAGGGTGAGGGTGTGCTGTTGGTCCCCTTTTTAGTGTGTGGGGATTTTACTTACCCCAACCAGGGATTTCAACCCTTGGAGTATCTCTTAATGCCTGTGGGCTGCCTCTGAACTTGATTTAATCCAAGTGAGGAAGGAAAGGTTGGCCGGGGGATTAGTAAGACCCAGGGGTTGGGTTGACCCAAGCAGACGATGGCTAAGGATCTGGGTGACTTGGAACTAATGAATTAACTAGTCTGAAGAAGAAAGAAGGAATTCTATTTGAAACATAGGATTGAGCTCTCCTTGCATCCCTTAAAAAAAATTTTTTTTTTTAAAATTTATTTTCATTGTGTGCTGTTGGTCCCCTTTTTAGTGTGTGGGGATTTTACTTACCCCAACCAGGGATTTCAACCCTTGGAGTATCTCTTAATGCCTGTGGGCTGCCTCTGAATTTGATTTAATCCAAGTGAGGAAGGAAAGGTTGGCCGGGGGACTAGTAAGACCCAGGGGTTGGGTTGACCCAAGCAGACGATGGCTAAGGATCTGGGTGACTTGGAACTAATGAATTAACTAGTCTGAAGAAGAAAGAAGGAATTCTATTTGAAACATAGGATTGAGCTCTCCTTGCATCCCTTAAAAAAAATTTTTTTTTTTAAAATTTATTTTCATTTGACTGTGCTGGGTCTTGGTTGCAGTACGTGGAATCTATTAATAGTTCCCTGATCAGGGATTGAACCTGGGCCCCCTGCATTGGGAGCATGGACTCTTAGCTATGAGACCCTAGGAAAGGCCCTGATCCTTCTTTTTTTTTTTTTAACTGAAACTTTATTTTTTACTTATTTTGGTTGCACTATTTAGTTTGTAGGATCTTAGTTCCCTGACCAGGAATTGAATCCAGGCACCCCCACCCCACCTCAGTGGAAGCACGGAGTCCTGATCCCTGAATCCCCAAGGAATTCCCTCTCGTTGGGTCCTCTTGATGACCACTTCTGGGACTGGGAAGATCTGGGGGTATCCGCCAAGGCTTGGGGCCTGGGCTATAGGACACAGGACAACACGCTCCTATGTTGGTCTCCATCTGCGTTACTCAGAGGCTGACTTTGATGACTCCACTTCCGGAAGTCTAACCAGCCCTTCACTTACAAACAACATAGCTGTTCTTGTTCTTTTGGGAAGGAAAAAAAACATGAGTCTTGGTACATGGGGCATAGAGGCCCCCTGTGAGAGGCCAGTTGTCCAATGCCCAGAAGGAGGCAGCTGAGAAGCCTCTGATGTGGGGCTGGACACCAGGAGGACAATGAGCAAGGCTCAGCCCCCTGCTTGTTTCCCGGCCATAGTCTGAACCCATCCCCTGCTCACTCTTCACTGAAATCCATAGCGTTAGAGAGGGGTCTAGACGAGAGTATGGCTGGACCCAAGCAAATGGATTGTTGTGTCTGAGAAAACACTCGAACTCATCTTATTATTGACAGTGGGTCAGCGACACCAGCGCCATCTGCGAGGATAGCACACGCTCGCCCGTCAGCATATGCTGCAGCGTTTGGCAGCGTGAGGTTGCAAGGGCCGGCAATTCCTCATGTTCATTTCCAAGAGGGATGTGCGGGCTCGTGTTGTTTACTGGGCTTGGCTACATGTCCGCTGGATGTAATTAGAAAAAATTGATCAGGTTTGTGAAGCCTGGTAGGGTACTCAATAAACCTGCTGATTGATGAATTGACCGATAATGGGCATTTCCAACAAACGAACAATACGGGCTGTGAGTTTGCCGGACACAAGACAATGTGTCATCTGGCTAAGCTCTCCATGGAGGCACATGCCAGCTTGACTTTGAGAATTCCGATGGCATGGATGGGAGCTTGTCTAGAAATGGAAACACCCTCAGGCACAGTTGGACAGTCTGCATCTACCTCCCCTTTGCTCTGTTTTCCCCCCTTTCACTCCTCATTTTTGCTCGTTGGACAGCACTTTTCATTTTTTTTTCCTCCTCTGTCTTAAGACACACACACACACACACACACACAGAGTCTCCCCATCAGCAACCTTATCTGAATCTTCAGATACACTAAACTTAGCCAGCAGCTGGATACATTTATACTGGGCTAAAGGATTTTTAAAATCAGATAAAAAAAAAATTCTAGAAGGTTTCAAGTGCCAGTTCTTGCAAATCACTAAAAGAAGGATGGCTACTCCTCTGTGTGGAGTGGGTTAGGTATACAATAGCTTATAGGTGGCAGAGGCTGATCTGCAAGGACTCCCTCTAGCCTGGTTCTAAGCACACATGTAGCGGGGCCTTTTTTGACTGCCCTTTCTTACACGGAGTTGGAGGCATTTGTCATCCAGGTGGTCACCTGGGGCTGTGCCTTCTCCGTGCAGGCCTGAAGGCAGGTGTGTGTGTGTTTGCTCAGTCGCTCAGTCATGTCTGACTCTGTGCGACCCCATGGACTGTAGCCCGCCAGGCTCCTCTGTTCATGGATTTCCCAGGCAAGGATACTGGAGCAGGTTGCTATTTTCTCCTCCAGGAGATCTTCCTGATCCAGGGATTGAAACCATGTCTCCTGTGTCTCCTGCATTGCAGGTGGATTCTTAACTGCTGAGCCTTCGGGGAGGTTCCCCTGAAGACAGGAAGCACAGGGAAATAGGACTGATGAGTCCAGATGTCTTCAGTCTGGGGGCCTCTACCAAACCTCCCCCAGTCCCTTTCACCCTTGCCCATCCTTGCTCACAGGAAACGCACCAAGGAAGGTCACTTTCCTCTTGGGTACTGCTTACTGCTGTGGAATCCACACACCAAATACCAGCTCCTCCCTTCTCTTTCTATCCCTCCTCCAACAGGGCCACACATTACATATCGAGTACCCAAATATATATGTTGCAGGTCTGCCATACAATGGCCTTCACAACTCTGATTTAGCTGGTGGCTGTGAATAAAAGGAATCACTAAAGTTTCTAAATTATAACAGTCTGTTGCCAGTGGGTATGGTAAAAGCCCAGAGACAAAGAAGGTGAAGTTTACCAGGCATCTGAACCCTCATTACAGCTTCATTCTCATTAGTGAGGTCATTTTGGCTGGAAAGGGGGCTGTGGCTGAGAGAGGTTAGAGATTCTATTTCTGGATGACTGTATGTCTGTCTGTCTGAGGTGAATTTAGCCCTGAGGATCCCTACACTCCACACCTCCCTGTTCTATAGAGCTGGCTGGGCTGGGAGGCGCTAATTAATCTCTTCCTGCCTAAATCCTGGAGCTCAGCCTCACAGCTCTGACTCCAAAGACCTATGGCCAGCCCATCCATCCTTCCCCTCCTCTCCCCCAGCGGCTTCCAGGGCTCGGGGCTTCATGGGTGAGGGGTGGGGTGGAGCTGACCAGCCTGGAGAGTGTTTCCAACCTCTAGCCATCCAGGTGGTGCTCCTTGGCATTTTTTTGCCTCCCTTGCCCACTCTTGCACTTGAGCATTTACCAAATGCCAGTTCTGCTGCTAAAGGAGGTCGTGAGCGTTCGGTCAGCCCAGGGGCAGCCCAGCCCAACCGAAATCTGTTCACTAGGCAGTGACCTCGCGGGTGAGGCTGGAAGGTGGTTACTCATGCAGGACGCAGGCAAGGCTCCATGCCTGCCCTCCGGCTTGGGGGAAAGAAATCCTGCAATCACCCTGGCTCAGCAGCTGCCTCTCTTCTGAAGAGCTGAGGTTCTTATAATTTTCAGGGATCAAAGTGAAATCTGACAGCAGAGGTGTTCAGAGATGAGCTGCTTCAAGGTCCGTGCTGCTATGGGCTTGCTGGGAGCTCCTAGCTACCTTCACTGCCCAGAGAGAGAGGAGAGTTCCTGCCCTGCACCATCTAGGGCTCTCTCCTCCCTCCTCTTCACCCCCATCCTCCAGTTTGGATGGGTTTGCAGGAGACACTTAGGGAGGGGAGTAGTAATTCTGCCTCTGCCTGGCATCTTGCATAGTTACAGGGGGAAGGCGTTTTTTCAGGGCGTGAGTGTGTGCTGTTCCTCAATTCTGGTCAGTTGGGAATGGATCACCGTGCCAGGAAACTGCTACCAGCTCAGCCTGAGGCCTTGGCGTAGTTGAGTGAAGCAGCTGAAGGTGGTTGAAAATGCTATTAGCCGGCAGCCTTTGTCCAAGTGAAAAAATATACGGTGATTAAGAACTGAGCTGCAGAAGGTACATTCCAGAGACACCAAAGCTTTGCATTCAGACAAAGCGCTTTTCACCTTTGAGACATTTGGCTAAGTTTAATCCTGAATTTGGGATCCTTCAATTTCATGGACCACGGGCTCAGGGCTGGGATCACAAACACCCACACACATTCAATTCCCAGCCTCCACGCTTACTAATCATTTCAGCTCTGCAGCCATCTTGATGGCTAGAAGCCTGGAAGAAGGTAGTCATGGAATCCTTTGTTTCTAAAAGGAAATGCACAAAAGGAAGAGCTCCCTTTTGTATGGTGCTTCGGTAAAAATCAACATGCTGCTTGACATGCCGTGGCTCTCTGCATTGCACGTCCCGGTATTAATCAACAAGCATGCACCGTCACCATTACCAAGAGCTTCACCACTCACTTACCTGGGAGACGGGTGCTAACATCTTTGACTGGGAAAAGGGCTGTGGTTCAGAGGGTAGCCCTGGGGGGTCAGATGGCACACTGGGGGCAGAGGAGCCAAGCACTGGCAGCTCAGGGGCAGGACCTTTTGCAGCACTAAGAAAGTGGAGACATCTGAGCTGCTGATGAGATTTTCTTGCTGGTTTGTCCAGATGACCTAAGACCACAGTTACAGATCGCAAGCCCACTAAGTCCAAACCAGGCTACAAGGGGGATGGAAATCAACCACGGTTGTCTCTAGGGCAGAGGGACGTAATTGACTGAAAAGGGGCATGAGGGAACTTTCTAGGGTGATGGGATGTAGGTTACACTGGTACATACATTTGTCAAATTCATTGAACCATACATTTCAGATCTATTGATTTTGCCACATGTAATTATGCCTCAAAAGAAAAAAAAAGATTAAAAATAATCCATCTATCACATCTCTGCTTTGAACTCCCCACCTCTTACTCTTTTTCAGTTGCTGTCCCAGCAACCTTGCCTTTTGGCTGAATTCAAAGCTTCCCCTTCTGGTATGGGGGAAACCCAGATTCCTCTGCTTGAGGAACTAGAACTTGCAATAGAACTAATTTGGAACATGATTTCTAGTCGCCATCGATCCAAGCCGATCACCTTGTGGTGACACACAGACATTTTTCATCCCTGCTAATGAAAAATGGTGTTTTGCTGAATAGGGCTCATGAGGTGACCTCAGCAGGCAAGACGGGGGAGGCCCCAGAGATAAGCCGTCCTTTCAAGGAGACTGAAAGTTACCTGTGAGCAGTTGATGCTCAAGTCCATAAACGACGAGTGTGTGTGCAGTCACAGGTCTGTAGGGGACTCACTGGGGAGAGCAGTCAGCCCCTGACCTAAGAGCTGGGTAGAAAGGAGAGGTCCTGGCTTGCGTTTCTCAGGAGGCAGAGGCCAAGGACCAGCCCGACTTCCTAGGTGACTTCCCGGAGCTTGGTCGCCCTTGTGCCCCTTCTCTATTGAGCAAAGCAAGAGGGATGATTTCAAAAGGAAGTGTAAGGAATTCTGTGGCATCTCTTCTCTCCATGATGGTTAAAATTGGGGCGAGAGTGCCACTTGCTCAAGATAGTTTAAGGCTGAGAAGCTCTGTCAGGGGATTGTAGGAAAACCCACATGTGATAGAGAATCCTTTGAAAACACTTTGACTCTCCTCTTCCATCCTCAGCAAGATGGGCAGATGAAGTGGGAACTAGCCAACAGTTACCCATACCTGATCCACGGCAGAGCTAGGCTGGAGCAGCATCTGGGGAAGAGATGCTGCTTCTGGCTTTCTCACTCTTTGAGAGGATGGGAGTGGGGTGGGGATGGGGAGGGGCAGGCCCCCTGTGACAGGATCCTCTCCCGGGGTCTGTGTTACTCCTGGGTCCTTGCTAAGCTTTCTGATCTCTCTCAGGAGCTGAAGGGCATTTTATTTGGTTTTAAAATATTTTCTTCATTCAACTGTTTAAAAATCAGATACCACAAACATAAAGCAACAAGTCCCCAAATCAAAAGATAGGTTGAAACTGAATTAATCAGAAAAAAAACTCACTAGATAAAGAATTAAAACACAATGTGCATGCATGCTAAGTCGCTTCAGTCGCGTCTGACTCTCTGTGACCCTATGGACTATAGCCCACCAGGCTCCTCTGTCCATGGGATTCTCCAGCAGGTATACTGGAGTGGGTCACCATGTCCTCCTCCAAGGGATCTTCCTGACTCAGGGATCGAACCTCATTTGTTATGTCTCCTGCTTTGGCAGACAAGATCTTTACCACTGGCACCGCACATTAAACCTATTTAAAAAGTAAGGAATATGGTCAAATAAAAACAATAGATTCTTCTGTAACAGCCCACCGTCTTATGTATGGTAATATAAATAAGTAGTCACATTTTCTCATGTCAATGGTGGGTCTGTGGACTTTGCTAGCCATCACGCATGCTGAGAGCAATTCCCACAAAATATTCCTGAACAATTAGCAGGTTCAGACACCTCACTCTACTCCGTATTGGCAACTAGCAGTGCTTCATTTTTTAACTTATTTTTTTAAATTTAGCAACTATGAGTTGCCAGCCCTCCTATCTGAACTAAATGTGAGAGGACCAACCTCTATGCCCTACCTCCCAGGGACTTTCTGTTTGAATTTTTTTTATTCTTGCACGGGGTGGCATTTCTTCCTCCTTTTTCAAGTGCTCTCCTATTCTACTCGCCCAGACCTTGATGGTAGCAGCATGGGGACGGTCCCCTTATAAGAGACAGGTTAGCTGTCAAGGACAGTTACCCACGGCCATCCACTGATCAAACATTGAGCAGCTGTTGTGTGTCAAGTATGCTCTGCCTTTGACAGACCCCTGCGCCCATGTCCACAGCATCCTCGCCAGTTAGGTCTCCCTGTAACACCCGCTGGACACATGAGGTTGAGCTACTAGCCTGAGCATGTACAGCTGGTCAGTGGCCTTGATGGCCCATCCACCGTCTCCTTGGTACATGACCATCACTCTCAAGGAAGTGGGCAGGGGGGAATGCTCAGGACTAGGGACTCCTCCAGGCCCGCCCATACCAGGCCTCCCTCTCTGGGCAGGCCGAGGTGATTTTCTCAACCTCACTGAGAAAGAAGCTTCAGCTCTCGGGCATAAGCTTGAGAGCATCCAAGACATTTCTGCTCTGCCTGGCAGGCTTCCCTTTGACTTTGGCTGCTGGACTAAGCTGAGGCACAGCTCACTGCTGCTTGGTGCTCATGGATTTAAAGTAGTGGCTGCTCGACAGGCCAGTGAGGCTGCCACTTCTGTTTGTGACCTTGTGTTACAGGTGCTAACACCCCTGGGATCTCCATAGCAACAGTCCCGGGAGGAGAAAGGCAAGTGTGATGTTCACCTTTCCTAAGGAGGGGCAGGCAGATGCTTCACTCCAGTTAGAACCAAATCCCTGCAGCCGTCTGGCTGGGGGAAGCCCTTCCTGGCTGCTGTTCCTGGAGTTCCTGACTCCTGTCCCCCATCACGCTCATCGCCTCTGGGGCTCTTTTGCAAAGTTTGACCTCTGCCTGTTAGTTTTGGTGGGTGATGGGAGAACTTCCTCCACAGTCCCCATCTGTGCAGGGACAGATCAGCCACTGGACAGGCACGAGGGATGCCGAGAGTGACAAGGGCTCAGCAGCTGTGCCCGACATGGGTGGCACGATGCCCAGGCACAGACTCCCCAGCCTCCTGTCCAAGTTGTGCACTTCCACTTTCCCTGCTGCGTTTTTCTCCGTAGGCAGAAGAAATCCTCTCTTTCAGTACTGGATCTCTTATCTCCTTCCTCTAGCTCTGATTGAATCACCCCGGTGCTCTTTCTATAAGCAGCCTGCCCCAAGTTCTCGGTGGATGCAGGGGTGAGGCAGAGGCGGGTATTCTGTTCACAAGGCCCCTCAGTAGCATGCCTTCCTGTAGCTGGTTCTGGGCTTGCCTCTTCCTCTCCTCCTCCTCCTTAAATGTACTTTGGCATCTCTGCGTTGGTTCGCTCCAAGTTAGGCAAGGGCCAAAAGACTCAAGGAACAGGGACATGGCTCAGTCGCTATTGGCAACAACTTGATTCTACTTTTTTCCCAACTAGGAAGTTCAAGTGACCCAACTATGGCCACAGGGGAGAGCGCTGCTGAAGTTTAGTGGATGAGACAGCAGGTGGGGTCACTGGCGGGGCAGTCTCATCTCCTGTGAACACATTCACACAGAACACATCCATGGGTTGGGGTCCTTGGTTAAGCCAGCTGCCAAGGCAGGGTTTCGAAGGCAGAGGTGGTCAACATGCTGTCTGTCTCCCACCACCCCAAAGCATCATCTTTCTGGGGATGTCCAGGTTCATTTAGAAGCATATGCAAAGAGGGCTGACTTATTTCTCTCTCCTCCCTATTACCAGGAATGCAATTGGGCATTTATCAGACAGGTATTCCTAATCTGAAAAAGTGCAACAGGGGAGAGGTCAAGCAGCATTTTTCAAGACATCTCTGGGTTGATGGAATTCCTAGCCACCGGGAACTTCTTACTTCCCTCTGAACCCTTTTCACATGGCCCTGCAGTGCTGGACAGGTGCTGGGTTGGTTTCTTAGCACTCTTCTCCCCTGGTGGTCTAGCAGGTAGAAAGGTGGGATTTTCCCGTTTCCCACAGGGCTTGGCCCTGGGCCACAGATGAAGAGTAACGGAAGCTGTAAGGGGGGCACTAAGCTTAAGGATGCTGCTGTTGGATTTAAAAGCATCTTCAAAGGTAGTGGGCATTTCTGCTAGGGGCCCAGGAATGAGTGACAGGATCAGTACCCAAAGACATTATTTGAACATTGCCTCTAGGACAACAGACTCATCTCCCTGCCACTTCTGGATCCCTTGGCTTCTTGCTTCTCAGGAAGAAAAAACAAAACAAAAAAGTATAGTGTAAAAAAAAGAAAAGGGAACATCAAAAAAAGGATGCCGCTGACTGTCCATGGAACTAGGGCGCGAGAACAGGAAGGGTGGGTGGAGATGAGGCCATGGACACACAGATCATCTCTTCTGGTTTGGGGAGCACCTTCTGTTGCAGAAGGCCCCCAAGAAAGGTTAGAGCGTGCGGACGCCGGGATCACTCACCCACTGCTGGAAGGAAGCCGCCTCGGGGGTGAAATGCAGCGGCCATTCTGACTCTGCGCCAGCAGCACTAGGCAATTGTGTTTTTAGGAAGGGAAGTGAAGAACAACTTATCCAGCTGAAACCGTGAAGACATGTGGCTTTGGGGGAGCCCCTGCCCAGACGTGCACCCAGCAGCAGCAGCAGCAGCAGCGGCAGCAGCGGCGGGCAGGCAGTCCACGCACGGAGGCACAGGCGGGTGTGCCGCGTGTGTGCCGCACGCACCATACACTGGACACGGAAGCGTGCAGCGAGCAGCAGCACATGCACGGGTGTACTCAGCCGTGCACACGCCCATGTGCGTGTTTACACCACGGGCACTTACAAGAGCGTCTCGTGCAAGGTTCATAAGCAACCACGTGTTTGGCTGTAGAGCTTTACCTCAGACTCCTAAGATGGCCATCTAAGCATTTACCTTAAGAGACATCTATAAATCCGATTTTCCTCAGGACAAAGCCATTTATTTGTGTCAGAGGAAATGGCCTCTGTGCTTCTGTTTCTGTCGATACTACAAGTAGGGGGAGTGTGCACCCCAGGGGGCTGGTTTACGAAGGATTTCAAGGCATCCCTGGATTTCAAAGCCACTTGGTCCTAACTCCTCTGACAACCCCTCTTTGTAGTTCAGCACTTAAAAAAGAGAAGCCTCTGTTTATCTGGCAGAGGAAACAACCAGACTTGGGGAGGCTGCGCTGCTCAGGGCGGCTCCAGCCGGGCAGCAAACAGCGAGGTGAGGGTTTCTAAGAACAAGGCTCTGCCATGTAGGGCGCTACCTCTGGAGAACTGGCGTTCACGCTCCGCTAGAGGAGGACTAGCTTTGATCTGGGTCTGGAAGCAGGAGGCTTGTTAGGGTCCTGCACCTCAGGGGACGGGAGCACATGCCAGATCCTGGCAGCATAGGCAGTGCTTCCCTGGCGGCCCTCCCCATGTCCTGGCACCATGCTGCTCCAAGCCCCCAGGTCCTACAGCTTCCTGGGAAGAGCAAACGGGCCCTGGGAAATAGGCCACAGGGCAGAAGCCGGTCTGCTTGGTACCACAGTCCCTCCATTCTGAGGGAAATCAGAGAAACCAGCTCTCTGAGTTGACTATAACAATAAGACAGTAATAATAGCTACCATTTATTGAGGAGGGTCATGAGCTGGTTGTTCTAATAAATGAATGTGCTTTGCACACTGTCATATTTGAGATATCTGTGTCCCCATCCTCAACTGCTAAATAACTACAGTAATACCTACTTTGCAGAACACTGTTGGAAATCAGATAAAGAATAAGAGCTAAGCGTGGGCTGCAGGTAACAACATCATAATAGAAAATAATAACAATACAAAGAGTTATGCTTGAGCTTATATACTGCAAACACTATGCTAAGCATCTTATGTATTTTTTCCCTCCTAATCACTCTTTTTTTTTTTTTTAAATTTGGCCACTGCTATATTGCATGAGGGACCTTAGTTCTCCAACTAGGGATCAAACCCACATCCCCTGCATTGGAAGGCTGCGCCTTAACCACTGAACCACTGGGGAAGTCCTTAATCATTTCCTCTTATCTCCCTTTTACAAGGTGCAGAGACCTAGGCTTGGAGGTGCTGCCTGAGTCACAGAGTTAAGTGGTGGAGCTGGAGGAGAACCTAAGTCTCTCTCAGGCCAAGATCTGCATGACACGGATGCCAAGACTGTGACACTGTGAGCGCCCAAGACTCGGCCGCTGTTTTTGCCATGCCCTCATTTAGTGATGGGCTTCCCTGGTGGCTTAGACAGTAAAGCGTCTGCCTGCAATGCAGGAGACCCGGGTTTGATTCCTGGGTCTGAAAGATCCCCTGGAGAAGGAAATGGCAGTCCACTCCAGCACTCTTGCCTGGAAAATCCCATGGATGAAGGAGCCTGATAGGCTATAGTTCATGGGGTCACAAAGAGTCTGACAGAACTGAGCGACTTCACTTTCACTTTCATTTAGTGACAACATCCACCCCAGGCAGTAGGCGTCACTGTACCCCTCTGGCAAGTGAGCAACTTGCCTGGGGTCTTATCCCAACTCCAGGTGGAGAAATAGAACTCAACTGGGGCTGCCCAACCCCCAGCTCGAGCCCACTCTCTACATTCTGGTGGGCACTAAAGGGACATTGTTCCCCGGGGGCAGAGCTAGTAGGTCATCTTCAGCAGGGGAAGAGGATGCAGTTGGGGGAAATATCGCTGCTAGGTTTTCAACAGCATTTAACCCCAGATAGTTGGTGCTACTCAGTCATATCCCAGATAGCCAACTGCCAGCTGGCTAAAGAGCTGTGCAATGGTTCAGGGCAGTCAGCTCCCAGGGGACAGTTGGAGCCTCTCAAAAGAGACTCCTGCCAGAGCAAGATGCACCTCGCTGGGTAGTTCTCCATGCAGTCCTGGGGAGGATGGAAATAAAGGGGACTTGGATATCACACCTGCACAAAGCTGTTGAAGGGCAAGCTGGGACTCTGGTGGCCACCCTATCTCTCCCCCACCCCTGCCACATGCCTTCCTGGTGATCCTTCTCCTAACATCTAGAAACAGTTCAGCAAAGCTGTGATTGAAGGCCAGCAAATGATAGGCTCTGAAGCTGTCATTACCCAGGAAACCATCCTTGAGGATATGACCACAGGATGGTGACCACTCTCAAGTGCTAATGGTTGGATCCTTTACATATTTAGAACTTTCCAGCATTGTCAAGGACAGAGAATCCATCAGCAGTTCCCCTTTACTTCTGCTGCACCTCCTAAGGTTTGATTGAATTTTGTGTCAACTACTCCATGTGTATTTCCCAACTTAACCTGCTATGATGTAAACGCCAGGCCCTTTATCCTTACTTGACAGTCATCTTTTTCCATTAGGGGTGGGGATTCAGATGCACCAAGCTCTTGGTGTAAATGAGAAAGGCCAGGGGGCAGGGAGTAAGACCATTTTCCAACCCTGTGAAGAAGTACAGTCATGCTCCCCAATCTGGACCTCCATATCTCTCTCTCCCCTACCTCTGATATCCAGGCATTAATCACCCACAACAGAATTTTAAAGGCCTATTATGAGGGGACATGGGAGAAGGAAATGGCAACCCACTCCAGCATTCTTGCCTGGAGAATCCTGTGGACAGAGGAGCCTGGAGGGCTGCTGTCCATAGGGCTGCACGGAGTCAGACACGACTGAAAAGACTTAGCATGCATGCATGCATTGGAGAAGGAAACAGCAACCCACTCCAGTGTTCTTGCCTGGAGAATCCCAGGGATGGGGGAGCCTGGTGGGCTGCCGTCTATGGGGTCGCACAGAGTCGGACACGACTGAAGTGACTTAAAGGGACATAGTAACAATCAACTCTGACTGGGCTTTCTTTAGCTTCAAAATGTATCTTATTAAAACTTTGCTGCCTTTATCGGGATCACCATGTTTAATGAGAGGCCTCAAAGAATTTGAAAGCAAAAGATGAGGAGAGGAAAAAGCCATAAGCTGTAATCACCATAATTAACAATTCCATGACGAGGTGAAAGCAGCACTGGCAAAGCCTGGGAGAGGAAGGAGTGTCATTTGCAATCAGGTTGGTCCTCAGGACAGCGGGAAAGAATGTGGCAGGATAGCTCGTCCCTTCCCCTGAGTTGGGCTGAAGATGAGTCCTTATGGCAGGGCCCAGGAGGAGCGGGCCCATGAGCGTAATTTCCCCTTGCTCTAAGGTCTCAGGGGCCGTGTTCTGCTCTTGGCCCGGCTGAGAAAGTTGGGTGCCAATTTGTCCACCTGGAACCAGCAAGTCCCATCCGGTAAAGGAGACTGGCTCGATCATCTTTTCTGCTCTCAACAAAACACCCTTTCTGGATGGGAATGATGTCAGGCCAAGCTTTCTCCAGTGCAGAGCCAAGGAACCCACCGGCTGTGCTCAGCCTCCCTGAGCCCATGGGTACGAGTGTCCTCCATTCACTAATCCCCTCCCAGGCATTTGGGGAGACAGCCTTGTTGCCCAGGGCTCAGCTGCAGAAGCAGTGATTGGCTTAAACAACCAAGAACAAAAGGCAAAGATGACTTTGCCTTGCTTGAATTGCAATTGCTTGAAGGGCAGCAATTCCACTTCTAGACAGTGGTCTTGCTCTGATTTTATCATAATCTAGCTTTATTTTTTCCTTCAAGGTAGAGTCAAACCTGACTCCTCTGGATCCTTCTTCTCCACTCTCAGCAAACTCACTCCATTTGATCTGTTCTCCTTTCCCATAGTTTATTTATAAACCTATGATAACATGCAATGTTTCACAAATATTTAATGCACCTGAGGATTCTCCTTGGAAGAGGTGGGTGGAATCCAGTATAGAACCTGCTCTTAAATATCCCTGGCCATTCAACATCTGAATGTTTCCAGGGAGCTCCCTGTTCCTTGAGGTGACATATTCCACCCCGGGGAAGTTGATACTGTTAGAATATTCTTAGTAGAGTGACCCTGCCCGTGTCTTCTATCCATTTGTTCTAGCTTTGTCTGGGACAATCCAGAACTGCCCACTCACTCTGGAGACAAACACACATAGAGTTCCTGATGGTTTCTGAATCTCCTTGCATGCACGCTAAGTCGCTTCAGTTGTGTCTGGCTCTTTGTGACTGTAGCCCACCAGGTTCCTCTGTCCACAGGATTTCCCAGGCAAGAGCCCTGGAGTGAGCCGCTATGCCCTCCTCCAGGGGATCTTCCCCACCCAGGGATCGAATCTGCATCTCTTACGTCTCCTGCGTTTCTCTTTACCACTAGCGCCAGGGCAGGACGTGTGTGTATACTTCAGCTTCATCTGACTGGGCTTCCAGAGTCCCCAGCTCTTCTTTTCTAAATTGTCTCTAGTTTGTTGAAGTTCCTGATAAAATAAGAGAGCTTGGAAACAAGATTCAACACGGTCTAGAGCAACACTGAGAGCAATGGAGCACTTCTGACCGTTCCACTGTGTTATTACAACCTAAAGATACTTAAAAAAAAAGTGATTGCCTCCCACTTTTACTTGTATCAAGCTTGCAGTCAACTAGAACCCCCAGAGTTTTTAAAACTTGAATTACAGTGAAGGCTAGGAATGTCATCCTGTAGTTGTGAGACTGAATTATTTTTTTTTAACATAAATTTTATCTGGCTAAATTATACCTGGTTTTTGGACCCATCATTCCACCTGAAGGAGATGGTCTTAACATGGCAGACCATGCTACCTGTCAAATGAGCAATACCTTTCAGCCGTGCACCTTTGAATACGACTGGCATGTCTGTCTCTGCATCTGAGTCATCAGAAAGGATGTGGGACCAGACAGGGCTGCGGCTGGACCCTTGTGGCCATAGTCAGAAACTGCATGTCCCATGGGCACAGATCTATGAATTCACCAGCCATTTGGACACCGGCCCTGCCGGGGTAGCTATACACTCTCCACCCCATCCCATCATTCCATCCATGGGGGAGCCCCAAAACAAACACTCCAGGGTCTTTCTCTCCTAGGCCTTCGGGTAATATCACTGAACTGAAGATCCCACGGCTCCAAGCTCTTTTCCGCTCCCCTGTGGTGTTCAGTTAGCATTCTGCTTCATAGCAACACTTTAGGGATTGTTCCTTCCTATGGATTTGTATCCTGCCTTTCTTCCAGAATACCGTGCTTCCCAAACTCGTTAGAATCAAAGTGCTCCTTTGCTGCTTACAAACAGGAAGACTCCCATGTTGCTTTTCACCAGGAGCTCATTTTGGAGGAATGCCAGGGCCATCTTACTTCTCAGCCTTTGAAGTCCTTAGACCTTGAGCACTCTGACTTCCAACCCTCCAGTTTGGACACAAGCAGAGTTGGGTCTCTTCTCCCTGACCTTGACATTGGCAGTCTGGTCCGCTTCCTAGGTTCCTGCTATTCCAAAGCCTGGCTAGCACCTGGAGGTGTCTCTCCTGTCCCTTGTGTGATGCCATCTCTCCCCTGGCAGGTCCAAGGCAGATTCTGTCCTGGGCAGAAACGGGCATCCTGTACCCCACTCAGGCCTGCCCTCCCTGCTGCTCACCCTGCCAAGCGCCCTGCCATCGGTCACCTTCACCCTCTGCCTTCTCACTGGACAGATGGGAACCCTGGGCTATCCTTGCATGGCTGCCTGGGGACAGGTGCCAGAAATCTGACTTCACAAGTGACAAGGAACAGGCTGAAATCCCACAACCCCATCAGCCACTTCTCAAGTGGGAGCTCCTTCTAGGAGGACGTCTTTCCTGAGTTGGTGGGGAGTTGGGGAGGTGGGAGGAAGGCTCTGTTATGGCAAAGGGCTGCAGGTCAGCTCCCAGAATAGCTTCCTGCCTGGCGCATCCATCCCCGGCTTGCCCCCAGCCTGCCTTGCGGGAGACTGGCAGGGCTGCGATTTGGATCGGAATCAGTGGCTGTAAACACACAGCTGTGCCTTTCTGCCTCACAGGAGTCTTTCACTTGACTGCTCAGCGCATTGGGGTCTGGGGAAGGCAGGAGCTGGCCGGGTGGGGGAGAGGGAGGAGGAAGGAGCAGTTTTGCAGTGCCAAGCTCTCCCCTGTGTCTGGGGGCTGAGTCACTGGTGCACTTTTGCTCGAGGGGCACTCCGCAGGGAGAGGGTTTTTGGCTGCTTTTGGTTGACAGATGAACCATCAGCTACAATAGCTGGGGGCTCTTCCTTTCCAGAGGAGGGACAGGGTCTAGGGCTGGGTTTCTCAAAAATGACCACCTCTGACCTTTTTGATAAATAAAAATCTCCCCCTTCCCCAGGGTTTCAGAAAGACCTTCTCCAGGGCCCTCATGAAGAACCATTTTATCTCTTTGTCGTCTCTATATCCTGCCAGCCAAACTGATTCAGCCATCTTAACATATCGTTGGTTTACAAAATCAGACTTCTACATTTTCCTTTTCTAGCTACAAAACTAAAAGAGCAAACATGCTTTTTCAAACTTCACTTGGACCCAAGATGGAGAGAGAGGAATAGAGACTGGAGGAGACTTAACCTTCCGCTGACTGTGACCAGGATGACACGCCCTCTTGTGATCTCTTTTTGGGCATCTCCGAGAGGACAGTGGTGAGCCAGCCCAGAGGTCTCCAGGGACCCAGAAAGGATGGTAGCAGGAGGGAGGCAGTGTGATGCTGAGGTCCTCAGATGCTCACACTTCATTTTTTCCCATGCCCTTGCCCCATGCCCATGGTGACTTTTCAGTACCCGCACAGGGCCCACCTTTCTGCCCAACTGACCTCAGCCCACCTCCCAACACACACCCAGCTGGGCATCCGTCCCAGAAGGGTGGGCACAGCAGCACTGGCATGGTTGACAGGGTGTGCAGTGCTTAACCTGCTCTTTGTGACCTCTCTCTCTCTGCCCTCCAGGGGTCACACTGCAGAATGAGCCCCAAACGATGGAGGGATGGGTTCTGTGGGGTCAGGGGGCTGAGGCACTCAGTTCTGCCAGTGTTGATCCTCAAATCCTTGTCAAAGGATTTTAAATGGACACCCAACTCAGTTCTCTCCTTGCTTTAATTCTCAGCCTCCAGGGTGGGCAGCCACTTTTCGGGCAGGCTCCTCTCTCATTCTGAGGGATGATTAGCACAACTCGAAAATCTCAGGACAGAGAGAGCACAGATCCATAGAACGTCCCAGCTGCAAAGGGCCCTAGAGATGATTCAGTCCATGCCATTGTACACAGGACAAAACCAGGGCTCAGAGAGGGCTAGCGATGGGCCTGACGTCATACTGGTAGCAGGCTGAGACTGGAAGCAGGAGTCAACTTGGGCAGGGCTCTGAGGAGTTTCCCAGAGTCCTAGGGGAGGTCCTCACTTCCCAGGAGAGACCAGTTCATGCTTTCCCTCCCAATCACGGCTGTGAAATTCACCTCCATCTCTAGGCAGACCCAGGTCTCACTGCTGCTCGAGCAGAGGGCTCTGAGATCCGATGGGAGCAGGCTGGCACTATATAGCCTGTGACCCTGACATCCCAACGGGGCCCAAGGACTGTGTGCAATCAAAAGCAACTCTAAAGATTTTTAGCCAACCGTTCCTTGCTGAAAGGATCTGTTCGACTGAGGTCAAGGCCCTCTAGGGGCTCTGCTGTCTAGGTGTTTGAGAGCTCATTTCAGCGGAGCCCAAGGCTCTGCCCTGACATGCTGAGGGGGAGGGGAAACAGCCTCCAGGTGGAGAGAAGGAGCTGCTTGTGTGCGTGTGTGTGTGTGTGTGGGGGGGTGGTGGGTGAGTGGAGGGGGTGGGCTGATCACCCTGGCTGCCTGGAGGCCCTCAGCCTTCCACTTCCGGTTCAACACCTGGGCCTGGGGCTGGGGGTTTCTGCATGCAGAGCTGCCTAGAAGGTGGGCGGAGGTTACTCTCAAGAGTTTTTCCTTGGCTTCTGGGCGGGGCAGGGGGAAAGGGAGAAGGAAGGCGGGTGACAGCTGGCTCCTAGGGCTTCCTGGTCTCCATCTGACTTCCCCGCTGCATTCCTTGGCAGGCAGGACTGAAATGTTTGTCATGGAGATGCTGCTTGGTGCATGCCAAGGCTCCCTCAGCTCCCGGCCTTTGCTGTTTCAATTCCTAGCAGCACCTTGGCAAAGACCAACTGTGATGTTTTCTTAGGAGAAGGATGAACACCTGGTTCTCATCTCTGCTCTCTCTAAGGCCTCCAGCAACAGCTGTTCCTTTGTCCATCTCGGGAGCCTGAGGCTACAGCCAATGAGGCTCTCAAGAGGACAGTTGGGGCTTTGACTGAGCACCCAGGCAAAGGTGTCCAGGGAGGCTGATGCCACCGTCCCTTGGGGCTGCCACTTCTCCTAAGTTAAGTGCTGTCCCTTGTACAAAGGTGCAGAGGACTTTTTCTATCTTCTCCTCAGAGTTCCTCCTCTGGAGTTCTCACCAGATGGCTTTGGCCACCACCCAAAGAGGGATAATCCAGGTGCTGCTGTTGAGTCTTGGCTAATGGCCCTTGCTACTTCTTGCCTTCCTCCCACACATCCTTCTGTCCTCTGTGTCAGAATTGGCCCTTACTTTGCAGTAGACCCCAAAGGAATGAGCACGCCCAAGAGAAAGTAGTGGAATGGACAGTCTTTCCCCTCTGGCCCCCTTCACACCCTCGAGGTCACCTGTTGACTGCAAAACCAGGGAGATGGCAGGCTGGTTGGTCCTGAGCAGTGGGAAGTGGTCTTCAGTTCGAGAAGACCCTCCTCTCCCCAGGCAGCAATGCCTGGGACCTCCAGAGAGTCTGAAGAGGAGATGGAAGGCAATGCAAACGCAATCTACAGAAGCTTCCTATTGTGGCTTTCATATTTTATAGCCACTGTGAAAGGACGCTTCCCAATGCACAGAGCTGGGGGAAGAGGCTCCATGTATCTGATCTGAGGCCATGTCTGAGCACCCCCACCCCCTCGCTTTAATGTGTCACAGCTCTTCCTGGGCCCAGGGCTCTTGTGACAGGGCCACCCTGAATGACGGTGTGAGTCATCCACTGTACAAGGGCAGATGAGGGTTGAGAAGGGGCTGAAATCCAGCTGCACTTTGCTTGGCCAGCTGGGCATCTGTGGGGTTGGGCTCATCAGAAGGATCCTGTTTTCTGCTCTGGATAAAGATGCACTTTGGGCTGGCTGCACCATGCCGTGGACTTTGAGTGATATTCGCTTCTGAGCTTGGGCTGGCCCTACAAAAAGCAGGCCTTTATGCAAACTCTGTGGCTCCGGGTGGCCAAAGTACACAGTGCTTTGGCACAGCATAACCCCTGTCTGCTACTTGCTACTCAAGTTCTGCATGACTCAGAATGAAGCTCCCACTGAAAGGAGCCATGTGAAAAAGCCTCTGCTGGGGATCGTAAGGCTCCTTCTGCACTCAAACTAGCATGGCTCCAGCAGCTTCTATGAACCATCCTGAACTCCTTTCTAGGATCCCATGTCAAAGGGGGCCTCTGTGGCTTTCCACAGATAATCCCTCCATATCATGATATAGGAGTCTTAGAAAGAACAATTTGCTTTCTCCAAATGTTCCTCCTTTACCAAGAAAAGAAAGAGCACTGCATGGGAGGAATGTTGGACCCAGATTCAGTCTTGATAAGAAGTTAGCCGACCAAGATAATGAACGATCTGGATCAACATTTCCTGTCACTGGTTAGTCCTGAACGGCAGCTGGCCTCACATCCCTGGTCCCAGCTTCACTCCCTCATTTTCCCATGACGTGGATGGTCTTTCTTCATGTATTTCCCAGGACCATTATTGCTATTGTAGTAGCCTTTCATTGGGTTTTATAGTTTACAGTATACAGAAGACAAAATATTCATGTAGACCTTCTTTCAAAGAAATCAAGCACTTTATGTATATTAGATCCAGAAAATGGCTATCAAATTGCAAGACATATTGGCTGACTGGTTAATTTTGTTTGATTAGAATACTGGGCTGTGAAAACCACATTCTTGAGTTCCAGCCTTAAGTATTCTGAGAGTTGCTACCGCGCTAGAGCTGTGGGTCATTTCCTCAAACTCAGCCTCGTCTGGTTACCCCAAGTGGTGTTATCCCAAGATCACAAGGAGCATGGATGGATCAAAACAAGTCCATCTCTATTTCTACTACTGGAAACAAAAAACAGAATGCATGACCCTTTAGAGTCTTTATAGAAAAATAACAGGCAACTTAGGAATGTTTTGGTTTGGAAGGCTGGGCTTTCTCTCATATAGATCTAAAAATCTCAGGAGCTTAGGATATTTTTCTCCTTCAGCTGGCCCTGAAAACATCTCTCTAAGTTCTCCCAGGTGTACACTTCAAATGCTTGGAAGGTGTCTGGTGCTTTCTCATTCCAAACACTTTGTTAACAGACCTTGGAAAACCACTGAACCAACACCACTTTTGGGAAGAAGGGACATCAATAAACGTTCCTCGCGGAGCTTCATCAAGATCATGTTTGCTCTCCCAACACCCACTTCTCACGAAAAGCAGCCTAGCGAGATCTGGATCCCTCATCTGAGGACCAGGCTTCTCACAGCCTCAGCCCACGTGGTCACTCTGAAGGGCCTGCCCGGGGTTGCAGAAGTTTTGCTTTCTCCATAATATACTCTGGGCTTGTCAACAAAATCCCTGAACATTCTCCACTTGCAGCCTCCAGGCCTCAGAAGAGAGGGAGCAATGAGTTCCCACCACTCTCTATCAGCCATCCAGGGTGAAAGGACTCCCATGGCCTTGCATCCAACAGCCCATGGCAGCTTCTTGGTACATGAAGCAGTGTGGCTGCAGCAAACCATCCATGAAGAGACAGGGGATCACAGGTCTGACATTCTGCAAGTTCTGATTTCTCATGAGGAAAGACCAGAGAGAGAATACCAAAGAAGAGATGGGATGAGCACCCATATTTTAATTGCCACCTACTTGAGTTGCTGTGAAGCTGACATCTAGCAAATTCAAAACTCTGTTTAAATTCGGTTAAGATGCATCTAGTTATGACAGGTAAACGACCAGGTTGCTGTCCACCCAGAATTCTTAGAATTTATGTTAAAAAGATAAAATAAAGATACTAATCACACAGTAGTCAGGTTTACAAGGACTCTCCCCTGCAACAGAGGGAGGAAAAGGGCAAATTAGCATCAGTGGGTTTCTACCCTTTGGGGAACGAAATTTGACAAATTCTATGCATGGGATGTTGGCTCCCTGGCAGCTCGCTGGTTCCATGTGAACAGTGCAAGTTGGGCTGCAGGAGCTCAGTAGCTGTTTCAGGAAAGAAGGGGACTGGCTACTTCCCATGTACCAAGCCCTATGCCTCAGTCTTACAGAGTATGTGTGCGTGCTGCCGCTTCAGTCGTGTCTGACTTTGCAACTATAGACTGTAGCCCGCCCAGCTCTTCTGTCCATGGGATTCTCCAGGCAAGAATACTGGAGTGGGTTGCCATGCCTTCCTGCAGGGGATCTTTCTGACCCAGGGATGGAACCTGCCAATGCCTCTTGCATTGGTAGGTGAATTCTTTACCACTAGAGCCACCTGGGAAGCCCAGTCTTACAGAGAACATTACGTAAAAAGGAGATGAGTCTGTGCTTGACTGCAGACCACAGTTCAGAATCTGCGCTGGGCACCACGGGGATGACCTCCCCACCACTGCCACGCCACCCCCTGGCTACCGCCCTGTCACGCTATGCAAAAGAGGCTAACAAGGGGCTGTCAGGGACATGGGAACTCATGCAGAGGCCACCAACACACACATACACACACACGCACAAGCACACACGCCAGCTGGACCTCACCGCCAGAACCCATGCAGCACGGCCGCCTCCTGCACACGCAAAAGCCACTGGCACAGCAGCAGCAGCTTGCCTCCCGCACCCGCGTGGCTGTCAGAGTCCCGGAGGGAAATTTGGATTTTTTTTTTTTTTATGAGCTACAGTTCTGAGCCAATTTATTTCATGGTCCAGCTAGACGGGCTTCTCCCTGGGCTGCTGCAGAAGGTGCACCCACCGAGCAGCCCCAAGGGTGGGGGCGGGGGTGGTCCTTCCTTCTCGAAGCCTCCTTGCACAGGAGAGCAAATGTCGGGCCAGGGGCTGGGTGGGTGGGGGGGGGGGCGT